>JANJGN010000469.1:0-435000 GCA_026770705.1 Isurus oxyrinchus | reverse complement strand
ACAGTGAGCCAATCAGTGACCTTTTCACTGGGTACAATCAGAAACAGTGAGCCAATCAGTGACTTTTCACTGGGTACAATCAGAAACAGTGAGCCAATCAGTGACCACCTTTTCACTGGGGTACAATCAGAAACAGTGAGCCAACCAGTGACCATCTCACTGGAGAACAATCAGAAACAGTGAGCCAATCAGTGACCTTTCCACTGGGGTAAAATCAGAAACAGTGAGCCAATCAGTGACTTTTCACTGGGTACAATCAGAAACAGTGAGCCAATCAGTGACTTTTCACTGGGTACAATCAGAAACAGTGAGCCAATCAATGACCTTTTCACTGGGTACAATCAGAAACAGTGAGCCAATCAGTGACTTTTCACCTGGGTACAATCAGAAACAGTGAGCCAATCAGTGACTTTTCACCTGGGTACAATCAGAAACAGTGAGCCAATCAATGACCTTTTCACTGGGTACAATCAGAAACAGTGAGCCAATCAATCACCATTTTACTTGGGTAAATGAAAGGAGTTGGAAACACCAGTAGTCTCGAGGTTGGTGATTTTTGAGTGGGGTTTGGGTGAAGGAAATGGGTGATAATTGGGTGGGGGGTTGGGTGACAATGGGATGAGGGGGTTTGGGTGACAGTTGGGAGGATGGCGTTGGGTAACAGTCAGGCGAGGGGGTTTGTGTGACAGTTGGTCGGGGGTTTGGCTGACAGTCAGACGGGGAGTTCGGCGACAGTCGGGTGAAGGGGGTTGGGTGACAGGCGGGGGGGTTGGGTGACAGTCGGGCGGGCAGGAGGTTGGGTGACAGTCGGATGGAGGAGGTTGGGTGACAGTCGGAGTTGGGGTTTGGGTGACAGTTGGACGGGGGGGTTGGGTGACAGTCGGGTGGGGGGGTTGGGTGACAGTCAGGTGAGGGGGTCAGGTGACAGTCGAACGGGGGGGGGTTGGGTGACAGTCGGGTGAGGGGGTTGGGTGACAGTCGAACTGAGGGGGGGGTTGGGTGTCAGTCAAACATGGGGGGGTTGGGTGACAGTCGGATGAGGGGGTTGGGTGACAGTCGGGTGAGGGGGTTGGGTGACAGTCGGAGTTGGGGTTTGGGTGACAGTTGGACGGGGGGGTTGGGTGACAGTCGGGTGGGGGGGTTGGGTGACAGTCAGGTGAGGGGGTCAGGTGACAGTCGAACGGGGGGGGGTTGGGTGACAGTCGGGTGAGGGGGTTGGGTGACAGTCGAACTGAGGGGGGGGGTTGGGTGTCAGTCAAACATGGGGGGGTTGGGTGACAGTCGGATGAGGGGGTTGGGTGACAGTCGGGTGAGGGGGTTGGGTGACAGTCAGACGGGGGTGTTGGGTGACAGTCGGGTGAGGGTGTTGGGTGACAGTCGGTTGAGGGGGTCGGGTGACAGTCGAACAGGAGGGGTTGGGTGACAGTCGGGTGAGGGGGTCAGGTGACAGTCAGGTGAGGGGGTCAGGTGACAGTCAGGTGAGGGGATCAGGTGACAGTCGGGTGAGGGGGTCAGATGACAGTCGAAGAGAGGGGGGGTTGGGTGACAGTCGGGTGAGGGTGTTGGGTGACAGTCGGGTGAGGGGGTCGGGTGACAGTCGAACGGAGGGGGTTGGGTGACAGTCGAACAGGAGGGGTTGGGTGACAGTCGGGTGAGGGGGTCAGGTGACAGTCAGGTGAGGGGGTCAGGTGACAGTCAGGTGAGGGGATCAGGTGACAGTCGGGTGAGGGGGTCAGATGACAGTCGAAGAGAGGGGGGGTTGGGTGACAGTCGGGTGAGGGTGTTGGGTGACAGTCGGGTGAGGGGGTCGGGTGACAGTCGAACGGAGGGGGTTGGGTGACAGTCGGGTGAGGGGGTTGGGTGACAGTCGGGTGAGGGTGTTGGGTGACAGGCGGACGGGGGGGGCGGGGGCGGGGGGGATGGTTTGGGTGACAGCCGGGAAGTGGGGGGTGGGGGCGAGTGGGTGACAGTCAGCCGATGCCCAAATTGATACCTCTCCCCCTCTCCCCCCACCGCCCCCCTCCCCTCAGGCTGCGCCAAGGGACGGCGGGTCAACGCCAAGTGCTTCCTGGGGGTCAAGGCCTTCGAGACGTTCGACGAGGGGGCCCGGCTGTGCGGGGAAGGGGGTGGTCGCTTGGCCAGCCCCCGGGGTGCCTTGGAGATGGAGGCCCTGGCTGCCTACACCAAGTCCTTCTTCGGTCCCGGCAACTGGCCGGCCTGGATCGGGGTGACCGACCGGCTGAACGAGGGCGCCTACGTCTACCAGGACGGCACCCGGTCCGCCCTCTCCGACCACTGGTTCCGGGACCCCCAGCTGGGGCAACCCAACGGCGGGAGGCAAGAGAACTGCGTGGCCCTCTCCACCGACGACGGCAAGTGGTGGGACAAGGACTGCATGCGGAGGATGTACTACATCTGCGAGTATGACTACTGACCGCCGGGTGGGCCGGCCGGAGGGTGTGGGGTGGGGGGGGTGGTGAGGCGACTCTAGAGAGGGATAGCATCGACCCGATGGACTGAATGGCCTCTGTTGGGGAGGTCGTGGGGGGGGGGTGGTGAGGAGAGAGAGAGAGGTCGGAGGGGAGGTGGGCGTGTTGGGGGGGGAGCGGTGTCTGAGAGGGAGATAGCATCGACCCGATGGACTGAATGGCCTCTGTTGGGGAGGTCGGTGGGGGGGGAGGAGAGAGAGAGGTCGGAGGGGAGGTGGGCGTGTTGGGGCAGGGGGGGAGGTTGGGGGTTGGTGGTGGCGAAGGACACGCAGCCACTTGGACTCTCGAAACCCACTTAACCCCCAACGTAAACCCTCGATGTCTCCAATTGGCTCCCAACTCCCTTCCCCTCCCCTCACCCCCAACTTAACCCCCAACGTCAACCCTTGATGCCTCCAATTGGCTCCCAACTCCCCTCCCCTCCCATTCCCCTCCCCTCCCCTCCCCTCACCCCCAACTTAACCCCCAACGTCAACCCTTGATGCCTCCAATTGGCTCCCAACTCCCCTCCCCTCCCCTTCCCCTCCCCTCCCCTCCCCTCACCCCCAACTTAACCCCCAACGTCAACCCTTGATGCCTCCAATTGGCTCCCAACTCCCCTCCCCTCCCCCTCCCCTCCCCTCCCCTCACCCCCAACTTAACCCCCAACGTCAACCCTTGATGCCTCCAATTGGCTCCCAACTCCCCTCCCCTCCCCCTCCCCTCCCCTCACCCCCAACTTAACCCCCAACGTCAACCCTCAATGCCTCCAATTGCTCCCAACTCCCCTCCCCCCCACTTAACCCCCAACGTAAACCCTCAATGCCTCCAATTGCTCCCAACTCCCCTCCCCATCCCCTCCCCTCCCCTCCCTCCCCCCAACTTAACGCCCAATGTAAACCCTCAATGCCTCCAATTGCTCCCAACTCCCCTCCCCATCCCCTCCCCCACCCTCCCTCCCCCCAACTTAACGCCCAATGTAAACCCTCAATGCCTCCAATTGCTCCCAACTCCCCTCCCCTCCCCTCCATCGCCCTCCCCTCCCCCACCCAACGTAGAGAACTTTCTCAAGTTGGGGGAAGGGCGGAGGGAGGGGGGATGGGGTTCCCCAGGATGGGAGAGAGAGAGAGAGAGGACCCCCCCCCACCCCACCCCGGCACCACCCCCGGTCTTGACCCACCAAAGGTGTATCGCGCCCCCACCCCCCACCAACCGCCTCCAACGCCAGCCGCCGCCTCGTACCCCCGAACAGCCCTCCCCCACTCCCCTCACCCCTCCTCCCCTCCTCCTCCGCCCCCATTGACCCTTCAAGCAACTCGAACCCCCTCGAGTCGATCGCCCGCCAGCCAGCAGACCTACTCCGCCCGACCTTTGCCTGGGGATTTAACCCCCCCAAAAATGTCACGCCCGGGGGAATCTGCACCTCAGCGCCGCCGCCCCACTCCCCCTCGCTCACAACGCCCCACCCCCCTCCCTCCCCACCTCGGAGGTCAGCCGACCCTTCCTGGGGGTCGCCGTGCCGCCAGAACCACTTGCAGAGGCGCTATAACATGGTGGCAGCGGTGTCGATCGCTGAGCTGCTTTGGGGCGGGGCGGGGTCATCGGGAGGGGGGAGGGGGGGGTGGTGTGTGGTCGCGGGCGGCTCGGCCAATCCGTGAGGGCGAGGCTGAGGGGTGGCGGGCGCAGAGCGAGCAGGGGCAGGGCAGGTGCCAGCAGAGGAGCGGCGACCGGGTTGGTCAGCGACCCTGGCCAGGTCCCCGAGTGACAGGGCCGGCGGCCAATCAGGAAAGAGGTCGAGTCGAGGCTCGGCCCTGCCTCCCCCCCCCCCCCCCACCCCCACCCCTTACCCTCCTCCTCCGCTACTGCCCATCGTTGATAGGAAATGGGGAGGGATGTGGCAGGAATGGGAGGAGCCAGTGGATAAGCGAATGAAGAGGCGCCTCATTTTCACTGAGTCTATCAGCCGACGTTTCACTTTTCTGCCGAGCGCTCCGAAGGATTTAAACTCTGCTTTGCGCCATCTTCACGCTCCAATACCTCAACCCACACCGTTCAGATTTATTCTTTCGCTATTAACGCAGTCGAATATCCCCGAGACATCTCTCACAGGGAGAGAAACTCAAGAGGCCGCAGGAGGAATACGTTCGAGACAGAAGACTCAAACCCCGGACAAAGCGGGAGGGATTAAAGAGGAGGAGAGGGGGAGAGAGAGAGAGAGAGAGAGGGACGGAGAGGTTGAGGGAGGGTCCAAAGCTTAGGGACTCCCCCACCACCGGCCGCCAATGGCGTTGCGATGGGAATCGGGGCGAGGCTCGAGAGGCTGGAATCGGAGAAGCGAGGTTACAGAGATAAGGAGGGGTGTAGGGGGATGGAGGAGGTTACAGAGATAGGGAGGGGTGTAGGGGCTGGAGGAGGTTACAGAGATAGGGAGGGTTGTAGGGGCTGGAGGAGGTTACAGAGATAGGGAGGGGTGTAGGGGCTGGAGGAGGTTACAGAGATAGGGAGGGGTGTAGGGGCTGGAGGAGGTTACAGAGATAGGGAGGGGTGTAGGGGGCTGGAGGAGGTTACAGAGATAGGGAGGGAGCGAGGTGCCGGAGGAGGGTGGGGATGGGCTTCAGTGAGATGTCGGACACAGGGTTGGGAAGCAGCAGAGATTTGGATGAGTGGACGGTCAGAGAGGGACAGTGCGGCTCTCCCTCAGCACTGACCCTCCGACAGTGCGGCTCTCCCTCAGCACTGACCCTCCGACAGTGCGGCTCTCCCTCAGCACTGACCCTCCGACAGTGCGGCTCTCCCTCAGCACTGACCCTCTGACAGTGCGGCTCTCCCTCAGCACTGACCCTCCGACAGTACGGCTCTCCCTCAGCACTGACCCTCCGACAGTGCGGCTCTCCCTCAGCACCGACCCTCCGACCGTGCGGCTCTCCCTCAGCACCGACCCTCCGACAGTGCGGCTCTCCCTCGGCGCTGACCCTCCGAAAGTGCGGCTCTCCCTCGGCACCGACCCTCCGACAGTGCGGCTCTCCCTCGGCGCTGACCCTCCGACAGTGCGGCTCTCCCTCGGCGCTGACCGTCCGACAGTGCGGCTCTCCCTCGGCCCTGACCGTCCGACCGTGCGGCTCTCCCTCAGCACTGACCCTCCGACAGCGCGGGGTTCCCTGGGCGTTGGTTTTCGGTCCTGGATCAAGCCTTTGGGGTGAGGCTCGAACCCACTGACTCAGAGGCGAGAGAGAGAGAGAGAAAGGGCCAAGTGAGACTCAGCTGAAAGAGAGAGAGAGACAGAGGGAGAGAATTCATTTGCTGGAACTGGTAACATGGGCACTCTAGCTTATTTGAGTATCGCTTGCTCAGTCTAACTGGCAAACATGTTCTGTGTGACTCACTCAAAATAAAGATCAATCCTTTTCTCCCAATTTGTTGGTGAGTGTGTGTGTAGGTGTGTGTGTGTGTGTGTGTGCGTGTGTCTGTGCCTATTTTGCCTTCCCTTTCTCAGTTTTGCCACAACCCCTCGTCCAGCTTAAGTTTCGCCAGTTCCCGGTTCAGGACTCCGAGCTCCCTGCCCTGGATCGGCCTGGCACCCGGATCAGGACGCTGCCCTTCAGACGCAGTCTTGCGTCCCACCTCCTGGTGCGATCCCCGAACGCCCCAGAAGACCGTCAGGCCAGAAATGAGGCCATTCGGCCCATCGAGTCTGCCCCGCCATTCAATCACGGCTGATAAGTTTCTCAACCCCCCCCATTCTCCCGCCTTCTCCCCCGTCACCTTTGAACGCCTTTACCAACCGAGAACCTATCTATCTCGGTCTTAAATACACTCAATGACCCGGCCTCCACAGCCTTCTGTGGCAATGAATTCCATCGATTCACCACGCTCTGGCTAAAGAAGTTTCTCCTCATCTCTGTTCTAAAAGCTCTTCCCTTTACTCTGAGGCTGTGTCCCTCGGGTCCAAGTCTCTCCTACTCATGGAAACATCTTCCCCACGTCCCACTCTATCCAGGCCTTTCAGTATTCTGTAATTTCAATCAGATCCCCCCTCATCCTTCTAAACTCCATCGAGTATAGACCCAGAGTCCTCAAACGTTCCTCATACGTTAAGCCTTTTCATTCCTGGGATCGTTCTCATGAACCTCCTCTGGACCCTCTCCAGGGCCAGAACATCCTTTCTGAGATACACGGGGCCCAAAATCGCTCACAATATTCTCAATGTGGTCTGACCAGAGCCTTATATAAAGCCTCAGCGGCACATCCCTGCTTTTATATTCTAGTCCTCTCGAAATAAATGCCAACATTGCATTTACCTTCCTCACTACCGACTCAACCTGCAAGTTAACCTTAAGAGAATCCTGGACTAGGACTCCCAAGTCCCTTTGCACTCCAGATTTCTGAATTCTCTCCCCCATTTAGAAAATAGTCCATGCCTCTATTCTTCCTACCAAAGTGCATGACCTCACACTTCGCCACGTTGTATTCCATCTGCCACTTCTTTGCCCATTCTCCTAACCTGTCCAAATCCTTCTGCAGCCTCCCCACCTCCTCAATACCACCTGTCCCTCCACCTATCTTTGTATCATCTGCAAACTTAGCCAGGATGCCCTCAGTTCCTTCATCTAGATCATTCATGTATAAAGTGAAAAGTTGTGGTCCCAACACTGACCCCTGCGGAACTCCACTAGTCACCATCTGCCATCCTGAGGAGGACCCCCTTATCCCCACTCTCTGCCTCCTGCCAGACAGCCAATCTTCTATCCATGCTAGTACCTTACCTGGTAAGGTAAGCCATGGGCTCTTATCTTACTGAACAGCCTCCTGTGCAGCACCTTGTCAAAGGCCTTCTGGAAGTCCAGGTAGATAACATACAGGGTGCTGTTAGGGAGGGAGTTCCAGGATTTTGTCCCCTGTGGTGTAGGTACACCCACAGCGCTGTTAGGGAGGGAGTTCCAGGATTTTGTCCCCTGTGGTGTAGGTACACCCACAGCGCTGTTAGGGAGGGAGTTCCAGGATTTTGTTCCCTGTGTGGTGTAGGTACACCCACAGCGCTGTTAGGGAGGGAGTTCCAGGATTTTGTCCCCTGTGGTGTAGGTACACCCACAGCGCTGTTAGGGAGGGAGTTCCAGGATTTTGTCCCCTGTGGTGTAGGTACACCCACAGCGCTGTTAGGGAGGGAGTTCCAGGATTTTGTCTCTGTGGTGTAGGTACACCCACAGCGCTGTTAGGGAGGGAGTTCCAGGATTTTGTCCCCTGTGGTGTAGGTACACCCACCGCGCTGTTAGGGAGGGAGTTCCAGGATTTTGTCCCCTGTGTGGTGTAGGTACACCCACGGCACTGTTAGGGAGGGAGTTCCAGGATTTTGTCCCCTGTGGTGTAGGTACACCCATGGCGCTGTTAGGGAGGGAGTTCCAGGATTTTGTCCCCTGTGGTGTACGTACACCCACGGCGCTGTTAGGGAGGGAGTTCCAGGATTTTGTCCCCTGTGGTGTAGGTACACCCACAGCCCTGTTAGGGAGGGAGTTCCAGGATTTTGTCCCTGTGGAGTAGTTACACCCACAGCGCTGTTAGGGAGGGAGTTCCAGGATTTTGTCCCCTGTGTGGTGTAGGTACACCCACGGCACTGTTAGGGAGGGAGTTCCAGGATTTTGTCTCTGTGGTGTAGGTACACCCACAGCGTTGTTAGGGAGGGAGTTCCAGGATTTTGTCTCTGTGGTGTAGGTACACCCACAGCGCTATTAGGGAGGGAGTTCCAGGATTTTGTCTCTGTGGTGTAGGTACACCCACAGCGCTGTTAGGGAGGGAGTTCCAGGATTTTGTCCCCTGAGGTGTAGGTACACCCACCGCGCTGTTAGGGAGGGAGTTCCAGCATTTTGTCCCCTGTGTGGTGTAGGTACACCCACGGCGCTGTTAGGGAGGGAGTTCCAGGATTTTGTCTCTGTGGTGTAGGTACACCCACAGCGCTGTTAGGGAGGGAGTTCCAGGATATTGTCCCCTGTGGTGTAGGTACACCCACAGCGCTGTTAGGGAGGGAGTTCCAGGATTTTGTCCCTGTGGTGTAGGTACACCCACGGCGCTGTTAGGGAGGGAGTTCCAGGATTTTGTCCCTGTGGTGTAGGTACACCTCGTCACAACTCACATTCCCACCTAGTTTTGTGTTTCCATGATACATGAAGCAGCCCCGTGTCCAAATGCAGCAAGACCTGGACAATATCCAGGCTCGGGAGCTGACCAGTGGCCAGTAACATTCACCCCCACAGAAGTGTCAGGCAATGACCATCTCCAACAAGAGATAATCCAACCATTGCCCCCTTGATGTTCAATGGCATTACCCTCACTGAATCCCCCACTATCAACATCCTGGGGGTTCCCATTGACCAGAAACTGAACTGGGGACCCAGCCATATAAATACTGTGGCTACAAGAGCGGGTCAGAGGCTGGGAATCCTGCGGAGAGTAACTCACCTCCTGACTCCCCCCAAAGCCTGTCCACCATCTACAAGGCACAAGTCAGGAGTGGGATGGGACACTCCCCACTTGCCTGGATGAGCTGCAGCTCCCACAACACTGGAGAAGCTCGACACCGTCCAGGACAAAGCAGCCCCCCCACCCCCCACTCGATCGGCCCCCCATCCACAAACATTCACTCCCTCCACCCACCGACGCACAGTAGCAGCAGTGTGTGTACCATCTACAAGATGCACTGCAGCAACTCGCCAAGGCTCCTTCGACAGCACCTTCCAAACCCACGGCCACTAGCGTCTAGAAGGACCAAGGGCAGCAGACACATGGGGAACACCCACCACCTGGAAGTTCCCCTTCCGAGCCCCTCACCATCCCGACTTGGAAATATATCGGCCGTTCCGTCACTGTCGCTGGGTTAAAATCCTGGAACTCCCTCCCTAACAGTGCCATGGGTGTACCTACACCACAGGGACAAAATCCTGGAAATCCCTCCCTAACAGCACCGTGGGTGTACCTACACCACAGGGGACAAAATCCTGGAACTCCCTCCCTAACAGCGATGTGGGTGTACCTACACCACGCAGGGGACAAAATCCTGGAACTCACTCCCTAACAGCGCTGTGGGTGTACCTACAACGCAGGGGACAATATCGTGGCACTCTCTCCCTAACAGCGCCGTGGATGGACCCACAACGCAGGGGACAAAATCCTGGAACTCCCTCCCTAACAGCGCTGTGGGTGTACTTACACCACAGGGGACAAAATCCTGGAACTCACTCCCTAACAGCGCTGTGGGAGTAACTACACCACAGGGACAAAATCCTGGAACTCACTCCCTAACAGCACCGTGGGTGTACCTACATCACAGGGAACAAAATCCTGGAACTCCGTCCCTAACAGCGGCGTGGGTGTACCCACACCACGGGCGACAAATTACTGGAACATGCTCCATATCAGCACGGTGGGTTTATCTACACAACACGGACAATATCCTGGAACTCCCTCCATAATAGCGTTGTCGGTGTACCTACACAAAAGGGGACAAAATCCTGGAACTCCCTCCCTAACAGCACCGTGGGTGTACCTACACCACTGGGGACAAAATCCTGGAAATCCCTCCCTAACAGCACCGTGCGTGTACCTGCACCACAGGGGACAAAATCCTGGAACTCCCTCCCTAACAGCGCCGTGGGTGTACCAACACTTCAGGGACAAAATCCTGGAACTCCCTCCCTAACAGCACTGTGGGTGTACCTACACCAGAAAGACAAAATGCTGGTACTCCCGCCCTAACAGCGCTGTGGATACACCTACAACGCAGTGGACAATATCCTAGGACTCCCTCCCTAACAGCGCTCTGGATGTACCTACAACGCAGGGGAAAATATCCTGGAACTCCCTCCCGAACAGCGCGGTGGGTGTACCTACACCACAGGGAACAATATCCTGGAACTACCTCCATAATAGCGCTGTCGGTATACCTACACAAAAGGGGTCAAAATCCTGGGACACCTTTCCTAACAGTGCTGTGGGTGTACCTACACACCACAGGGGACAAAATCCTGGAACGCCCTCTCTAACAGCGCTGTGGGTGTACCTACACCATGCAGACAAAATGCTTGAACTCCCTCCCTAACAGCGCTGTGGGTGTACCTACACAACAGGGACAAAATACTGGAATTCCTCCCAAACAGCGCTCTGGGTGTACCTACACCACAGGGACAAAATCCTGGAAATCTCTCCCTAACAGCGCTGTGGGTGTACCTACACCACAGGGACAAAATCCTGGAACTCCCTACCTAACAGCACCGTGGGTGTACCTACATCACAGGGGACAAAATCCTGGAACTCCCTACCTAACAGCACTGTGGGTGTACCTACACCACAGGGGATATAATTCTGGAACTCGCTCCCTAACAGCGCTGTGGGTGTACCTACACCACAGGGGACAAAATCCTGGAACACCCTCCCTAACAGCGCCGTGGGTGAACCTACACCACACAGGGACAAAATCCTGGAACACCCTCCCTAACAGCGCAGTGTCTGTAGCTACAACACAGGGGTCAAAATCCCGGAACTCCCTCCCTAACAGCGTCGTGGGTGTACCTACAACATAAGGAAAAAAATCCTGGAACTCCCTCCCGAACAGCACCGTGGTTTTACCTACAACAAAGGGGACAAAATCCTGGAACTCCCTCCCAAACAGCGCTGTGGGTGTACCTACAACACAGGGAAAAAGATCCTGGAACTCCCTCCCTAACAGCGCGGTGGGTGTACCTACATCACAGGGAACAAAATCCTGGAACTCCCTCCCTAACAGCGCTGTGGATGTACCTACACCACAGGGGAGAAATTCCTGGAACTCCCTCCCTAACAGCACTGTGGGTGTACCTACAACACAGGGACAAAATCCTGGAACTCCCTACCTAACAGCGCTGTGGGTGTACCTACATCACAGGGGACAAAATCCTGGAACTCTCTACCGAACAGCGCTGTGGGTGTACCTACACCACAGGGGATATAATTCTGGAACTCGCTCCCTAACAGCGCCATGGATGTACCTACACCACAGGGGAGAAATTCCTGGAACTCACTCCCTAACAGCCCTGTGGGTGTACCTACAACACAGGGACAAAATCCTGGAACTCACTCCCAAACAGCGCTGTGGGTGCACCTACACCACAAGGGAAAAAATCCTGGAACTCCCTCCCTAACAGCGCGGTGGGTGTACCTACACCACAGGGATCAAAATCCTGGAACTCCCTCCCTAACAGCGCTGTGGGTGTACCTACACCACACAGGGAACAAAATCCTGGAACTCCCTCCCTAACAGCACTGTGGGTGTACCTACACCACAGGGGAGAAAATCTTGGAACTCCCTCCCTAACAGCACTGTGGGTGAACCTACACCACAGGGACAAAATCCTTGAACTCCCTCCCTTACATCACAGTGGGTGTACCTACACCACAGGGGACAAAATCCTGGAACACCCTACCTAACAGCGCCATGGATGTACCTACACCAGAGAGGACAAAATCCTGGAACTCACTCCCTAACAGCGCTGTGGATGTACATACACCACAGGGGACAAAATCCTGGAACTCCCTCCCTAACAGCACCGTGGGTGTACCTATACCACATGGGCAAAATCCTGGAATTGCCTCCCTAACATCACAGTGGGTGTACATACACAACAGGTGACATAATCCTGGAACTCCCTCCCTAACAGGGCTGTGGGTGTACCTACACCACAGGGGACAAAATCCTGGAACTCCCTCCCTAACAGCGCTGTGGGTGTACCTACACCACACAGACAATATCCTGGAACACCGTCCCTAACAGCGCCGTGGGTGTACCGACATCACAGGGGACAAAATCCTGGACATCCCTCCCTAACAGCGCCGTGGGTGTACCTACACCACAGGGACAAAATCCTGGACATCACTCCCTAACAGCGCCGTGGGTGTACCTACACCACAAGGACAAAATCCCGGAACTCCCTCTATAACAGCGCCATGTGTGTACCTACACCGCAGGGGACAAAATCCTGGAACTCCCTTCCTAACAGCGCTGTGGGTGTACCTACACCACAGGGGATAAAATCCTGGTACACCCTCCCTAACAGCGCTGTGGGTGTACACACACCACAGGGACAAAATCCTTGAACTCCCTCCCTAACAGCGCTGTGCGTGTACCTACACCACAAGGACAAAATCCTTGAACTCCCTCCCTAACAGCACCGTGGGTGTACCTACACCACAGGGACAAAATCCTGGAACTCCCTCCCGAACAGCGCCGTGGGTGTACCTACACCACAGGGACAAAATCCTGGAACTCCCTCTCTAACAGCGCTGTGGGTGTACCTACACCACAGGGGACAAAATCCTGGAACTCCCTCCCTAACAGCGCTGTGGGTCTACCTACAGCACAGGGGACAAAATCCTGGAACTCCCTCCCTAACAGCGCTGTGGGTGTAACGAAACAACAGGTGACAAAATCCTGGAACTCCCTCCCTAACAGCACTGTGGGTGTACCTATACCACAGGGACAAAATCCTGAAACTCACTCCCTAACAGCGCTGTGGGTGTACCAACACCACACTGATTATATCCTGGAACTCCCTCCCTAACAGCACTGTGGGTGTACCACACCACCGGGGAAAAAATCCTGGAACACTCACCCTAACAGCACCATGGGTGCACCTACACCAAAGGGGACAAAATCCTGACTGTCCCTCCCTAACAGCACTGTGGGTGTACCTACACCACAGGGATAAAATCCTGGAACTCCCTCCCTAACAGCACTGTGGGTGTACCTACACCACAGGGACAAAATCCTGGAACTTCCTCCCTAAACCGCCGTGGGTGTACCTACACCAGAGAGGACAAAATCCTGGAACTCACTCCCTAACAGCACTGTGGGTGTACCTACACCACAGGGAACAAAATCTTGGAACTCCCTCCCTAACAGCGCTGTGGCTGTACCTACAACACAGTGATCAAAATCCGGGAACTCCCTCCCTAACAGCGCCGTGGGAGTACCTACACCACAGGGACAAAATCCAGGAACTCCCTCCCTAATAGCGCTGTTGGTGTACCTACACCACAGGGTAAAAATCCTGGAACACCCTCCCTAACAGCACCGTGAGTTTATCTGCACAACACGGATAATATCCTGGAACGCACTCCCTAACAGCACTGTGGGTGGACCGACACCACAGGGAACAAAATCTTGGAACTCCCTCCCGAACAGCGCTGTGGCTGTACCTACAACACGGGGATCAAAATCCGGGAACTCCCACCCTAACAGCGCCGTGGGTGTACCTACAAAAAGGGGGACAAAATCCTGGAACTCCCTCCCTAACAGCACTGTGTGTGTACCTACACCAAACGGACAATATCCTTGAACTCCCTCCCTAACAGCGCTGTGGTTGTACCTACACTATAGGGACAAAATCCTGGAACACCGTCCCTAACAGCGCCGTGGGTGTACTTACACCACAGGGGACAAAATCCTGGAACTCCCTCCCTAACAGCACTGTGGGTGTACCTCCACCACAGGGGACAAAATCCTGGAAATTCCTTCCTAACAGCGCCGTGGGTGTACCTACACCAGAGAGGACAAAATCCAGTAACTCCCTCCCTAACGGCAGTCTGGGTGTACCTACACCACAGGGAAAAAATCCTGGAACTCCCTCCCTAATAGCCTTGTTGGTGTACCTACACCATAGTGAAAAAGTCCTGGAACTCCCTCCCTAACAGCACCGTGGGTTTATCTGCACAACACGGATAATATCATGGAACTCCCGCCAACAGGTGACAAAATCCTGGAACTCCCTGCCTAACAGCACTGTGGGTGTACCTGCACCACAGAGGACAAAATCCTGGAACACCGTCCCTAATAGCGCTGTGGGTGAACTATACCACAGGGACAAAATCCTGGAATTCACTCCCTAACAGCGCTGCGGTGTACCTATACCACAGGGACAAAATGCTGGAACTCCCTCCCTAACAGCGCTGTGGGTGTACCAACAACAAAGGGATCAAAATCCTGGAACTCCCTTCCTAAAAGCGCTGTGGCTGTACCTACAACACAGGGATCAAAATCCTGGAACTCCCTCCCCAACAGCGCCGTGGGAGTACCTACACCACAGGGACAAAATCCTGGAACTCCCTCACTAACAGCGCCACGTGTGTACCTACACGGCAGGGGACAAAATCCTGGACCTCCATCCCTAACAGCGCCATGGGAGTACCTACACCACAGGGTCAAAATCCTGGAACTCACTCCCGAACAGCGCTGTGGGTGTACCTACACCACAGGGACAAAATCCTGGAACTCCCTCCCTAACAGCGCTGTGGGTGTACCTACACCACAGGGACAAAATCCTTGAAATCCCTCGCTAACATCACAGTGTGTGTACCTACACAACAGGTGACAAAATCCTGGAACACCCTACCTAACAGCGCTGTGGGGTGTACCTGCACCACAGAGGACAAAATCCTGGAACACCGTCCCTAACAGCGCCGTGGGGGTACCTACACCACAGAGACTAAATCCTGGAACTCCCTCCCTAACAGGGCTGTGGGTGTACCTACATCACAGGGGCAAAATCCTGGAACTCCCTCCCTAACAGCGCTGTGGGTGTACCTACACCACAGGGACAAAATCCTGGAACTCCCTCCCTAACAGGGCTGTGGGTGTACCTACACCACAGGGGAAAAAGTCCTGGAACTCCCTCCCTAACAGCACTGTGGGTGTTCCTACACCACAGGGAACAAAATCTTGGAACTCCCTCCCTAACAGCGCTGTGGCTGTACCTACAACACGGGGATCAAAATCCGGGAATTCCCTCCCTAACAGCGCCGTGGGAGATCCTACACCACAGGGACAAAATCCTGAAACTCCCACCCTAACAGCGCCATGGGTGTACCTACAAAAAGGGGGACAAAATCCTTGAACTCCCTCCCTAACAGCGCATTGGGTGTACCTACACCACAGGGGACAAAATCCTGGAACACCATCCCTATCAGTGCCGTGGGTGTACCTACACCACAGGGACAAAATCCTGGAACTCCCACCCTAACAGCGCCGTGGGTGTACCTACACCACAGGGGACAAAATCCTAGAAATTCCTTCCTAACAGCGCTGTGGGTGTACCTACACCACAGGGGACAAAATCCTGGAACTCCCTCCCTAACAGCGCCATGGGAGTACCTACACCACAGGGACAAAATCCTGGAACTTCCTCCCTAACAGCGCCATGTGTGTACCTACACCACAGGGGACAAAATCCTGGAACTCACTCCCGAACAGCACTGTGGGTGTACCTACACCACAGGGACAAAATCCTTGAAATCCCTCGCTAACATCACAGTGTGTGTACCTACACAACAGGTGACAAAATCCTGGAACTCCCTCCCTAACAGCGCTGTGGGTGTACCTACATCACAGGGACAAAATCCTGGTACTCCCTCCCTAACAGCGCTGTGGGTGTACCTACACAACAGGGACAAAATCCTGGAACTACCTCCCTAACAGCGCTGTGGGTGTACCTACACCGCACAGACAAAATCCTGCAACTCCCTCCCTAACAGCGCTGTGGGTGTACCTACAACACAGGGACAAAATCCTGGAACTTCCTCCCGAACAGCGCCGTGGGTGTACCTACACCACAGGAGAGAAAATCCTGGAACTCACACCCTAACAGCACCGTGGGTGTACCTACAATACAGGGACAAAATCCTGGAACTCCCTCCCTAAACAGCGCTGTGCTTGTACCGACAGCACAGGGACAAAATCGTGGAACTCCCTCCCTAACAGCCCTCTGGGTGTACCTACACCACAGGGAAAAAGTCCTTGAACTCCCTCCCTAACAGCGCCATGGATGTACCTACACCACAGGGGACAAAATCCTGGAACATCCTCCCTAACAGCGCGGTGGGTGTACCTACACCACAGGGACAAAATCCTGGAACTTACTCCCGAAAAGTCTGTGGGTGTACCTACGCCACAGGGACAAAATCCTGGAACTCACTCCCGAAAAGCGCTGTGGGGGTACCTACACCACAGGGACAAAATCCTGGTACAACCTCCCTAACAGCGCTGTGAGTGTACCTACACCAGAGGGACAAAATCCCAGAATGCTCTCCCTAAACAGCACCGTGGGTTTATCTACACAACACGGACAATATCCTGAAAGTCCTTACCTAACAGCGTTGTGGATGTACCTACACCACAGGGGACAAAATTCCAGATCTCCCTCACTAACAGCGCTGTGGGTGTACCTAGACCATGCGGACAAAATCCTTGAAATTCCTCCCTAACAGCGCTGTGGGTGTACCTACACCACAGGGGACAAAATCCTGGAACTCACTCCCTAACAGCGCTGTGGGTGTACCTACACCGCAGGGGACAAAATCCTGGAACTCACTCCCTAACAGCGCTGTGGATGCAGCTACACCACATAGGACAAAATCCTGGAACACCCTACCTAACAGCGCCATTGATGTACCTACAACACAGAGACAAAATCTCAGAAATCCCTCCCTAACAGCGCCATGTGTGTACCTACACCGCAGAGGACAAAATCCTGGAACTCCCTCCCTAACAGCGCAGTGGTTTTATCTACACCACTCGGACATAATCCTGGAAATCCCTCCATATCAGAATGTAGGTGAACCGACATCACAGGGACAAATTCCTGGTACTCACTCCCTAAAAGCACTGTGGGTGAACACACACCACAGGAACACAATCCTGGAACTCCCTCCACAACAGCGCTGTGGCTGTACCTACACCACACAGGGGACAAAATCCTGGAACTCCCTCCGTAACAGCGCTGTGGGTGTACCTACACCACAGGGGACAAAATCCTGGATCTCCCTCCCTAACAGCACTGTGGGTGTAACTACATCACAGAGGACAAAATCCTGGAACTCGCTCCATATCTGCACCGAGTGTTTAACGCTACAACATGGACAATATCCTGAAATACGCTCCCTAACAGCACTGTGGGTGTACCTACACCACAGGAACAAAATCCTGGAAGTCCCTACCTAACAGGGCTGTGGGTGTACCTACACCACAGGGGACAAAATCCCAGAACGCTCTCCCAAAACAGCACTGTGGGTTTATCTACACAACATGGACAATATCCTGGAACTCCCTAACTAACAGCGCTGTGGATATACCCACACCACAGGGGACAAAATTCCAGATCACCCTCCCTAACAGAGCTGTGGGTGTACCTACACCATGCGGACAAAATCCTGGAACTCTCTCCCTAACAGCGCCATTTGTGTACCTACACCGCAGGGGACAAAATCCTGGAACTCACTCCCTAACAGCGCTGTGGCTGTACCTACAACACAGGGATCAAAATCCTGGAACTCCCTCCCCAACAGCGCCGTGGGAGTACCTACACCACAGGGACAAAATCCTGGAACTCCCTCACTAACAGCGCCACGTGTGTACCTACACGGCAGGGGACAAAATCCTGGACCTCCATCCCTAACAGCGCCATGGGAGTACCTACACCACAGGGTCAAAATCCTGGAACTCACTCCCGAACAGCGCTGTGGGTGTACCTACACCACAGGGACAAAATCCTGGAACTCCCTCCCTAACAGCGCTGTGGGTGTACCTACACCACAGGGACAAAATCCTTGAAATCCCTCGCTAACATCACAGTGTGTGTACCTACACAACAGGTGACAAAATCCTGGAACACCCTACCTAACAGCGCTGTGGGGTGTACCTGCACCACAGAGGACAAAATCCTGGAACACCGTCCCTAACAGCGCCGTGGGGGTACCTACACCACAGAGACTAAATCCTGGAACTCCCTCCCTAACAGGGCTGTGGGTGTACCTACATCACAGGGGCAAAATCCTGGAACTCCCTCCCTAACAGCGCTGTGGGTGTACCTACACCACAGGGACAAAATCCTGGAACTCCCTCCCTAACAGGGCTGTGGGTGTACCTACACCACAGGGGAAAAAGTCCTGGAACTCCCTCCCTAACAGCACTGTGGGTGTTCCTACACCACAGGGAACAAAATCTTGGAACTCCCTCCCTAACAGCGCTGTGGCTGTACCTACAACACGGGGATCAAAATCCGGGAATTCCCTCCCTAACAGCGCCGTGGGAGATCCTACACCACAGGGACAAAATCCTGAAACTCCCACCCTAACAGCGCCATGGGTGTACCTACAAAAAGGGGGACAAAATCCTTGAACTCCCTCCCTAACAGCGCATTGGGTGTACCTACACCACAGGGGACAAAATCCTGGAACACCATCCCTATCAGTGCCGTGGGTGTACCTACACCACAGGGACAAAATCCTGGAACTCCCACCCTAACAGCGCCGTGGGTGTACCTACACCACAGGGGACAAAATCCTAGAAATTCCTTCCTAACAGCGCTGTGGGTGTACCTACACCACAGGGGACAAAATCCTGGAACTCCCTCCCTAACAGCGCCATGGGAGTACCTACACCACAGGGACAAAATCCTGGAACTTCCTCCCTAACAGCGCCATGTGTGTACCTACACCACAGGGGACAAAATCCTGGAACTCACTCCCGAACAGCACTGTGGGTGTACCTACACCACAGGGACAAAATCCTTGAAATCCCTCGCTAACATCACAGTGTGTGTACCTACACAACAGGTGACAAAATCCTGGAACTCCCTCCCTAACAGCGCTGTGGGTGTACCTACATCACAGGGACAAAATCCTGGTACTCCCTCCCTAACAGCGCTGTGGGTGTACCTACACAACAGGGACAAAATCCTGGAACTACCTCCCTAACAGCGCTGTGGGTGTACCTACACCGCACAGACAAAATCCTGCAACTCCCTCCCTAACAGCGCTGTGGGTGTACCTACAACACAGGGACAAAATCCTGGAACTTCCTCCCGAACAGCGCCGTGGGTGTACCTACACCACAGGAGAGAAAATCCTGGAACTCACACCCTAACAGCACCGTGGGTGTACCTACAATACAGGGACAAAATCCTGGAACTCCCTCCCTAAACAGCGCTGTGCTTGTACCGACAGCACAGGGACAAAATCGTGGAACTCCCTCCCTAACAGCCCTCTGGGTGTACCTACACCACAGGGAAAAAGTCCTTGAACTCCCTCCCTAACAGCGCCATGGATGTACCTACACCACAGGGGACAAAATCCTGGAACATCCTCCCTAACAGCGCGGTGGGTGTACCTACACCACAGGGACAAAATCCTGGAACTTACTCCCGAAAAGTCTGTGGGTGTACCTACGCCACAGGGACAAAATCCTGGAACTCACTCCCGAAAAGCGCTGTGGGGGTACCTACACCACAGGGACAAAATCCTGGTACAACCTCCCTAACAGCGCTGTGAGTGTACCTACACCAGAGGGACAAAATCCCAGAATGCTCTCCCTAAACAGCACCGTGGGTTTATCTACACAACACGGACAATATCCTGAAAGTCCTTACCTAACAGCGTTGTGGATGTACCTACACCACAGGGGACAAAATTCCAGATCTCCCTCACTAACAGCGCTGTGGGTGTACCTAGACCATGCGGACAAAATCCTTGAAATTCCTCCCTAACAGCGCTGTGGGTGTACCTACACCACAGGGGACAAAATCCTGGAACTCACTCCCTAACAGCGCTGTGGGTGTACCTACACCGCAGGGGACAAAATCCTGGAACTCACTCCCTAACAGCGCTGTGGATGCAGCTACACCACATAGGACAAAATCCTGGAACACCCTACCTAACAGCGCCATTGATGTACCTACAACACAGAGACAAAATCTCAGAAATCCCTCCCTAACAGCGCCATGTGTGTACCTACACCGCAGAGGACAAAATCCTGGAACTCCCTCCCTAACAGCGCAGTGGTTTTATCTACACCACTCGGACATAATCCTGGAAATCCCTCCATATCAGAATGTAGGTGAACCGACATCACAGGGACAAATTCCTGGTACTCACTCCCTAAAAGCACTGTGGGTGAACACACACCACAGGAACACAATCCTGGAACTCCCTCCACAACAGCGCTGTGGCTGTACCTACACCACACAGGGGACAAAATCCTGGAACTCCCTCCGTAACAGCGCTGTGGGTGTACCTACACCACAGGGGACAAAATCCTGGATCTCCCTCCCTAACAGCACTGTGGGTGTAACTACATCACAGAGGACAAAATCCTGGAACTCGCTCCATATCTGCACCGAGTGTTTAACGCTACAACATGGACAATATCCTGAAATACGCTCCCTAACAGCACTGTGGGTGTACCTACACCACAGGAACAAAATCCTGGAAGTCCCTACCTAACAGGGCTGTGGGTGTACCTACACCACAGGGGACAAAATCCCAGAACGCTCTCCCAAAACAGCACTGTGGGTTTATCTACACAACATGGACAATATCCTGGAACTCCCTAACTAACAGCGCTGTGGATATACCCACACCACAGGGGACAAAATTCCAGATCACCCTCCCTAACAGAGCTGTGGGTGTACCTACACCATGCGGACAAAATCCTGGAACTCTCTCCCTAACAGCGCCATTTGTGTACCTACACCGCAGGGGACAAAATCCTGGAACTCACTCCCTAACAGCGCTGTGGGTGCAGATACACCACAGGGGACAAAATCCTGGAACACCCTACCTAACAGCGCCATGAATGTACACACACCACAGGGACAAAATCCTGGAACTCCCGGCATATCAGCACCGTGTGTTTATCTACACAACACGGACAATATCCAGGAACTCCCTCCCTTACAGCACCGTGGGTGTACCTACACCACAGGGACAAAATCCTGGAACTCCCTCCCTCACAGCGCTGTGGGTGTACACACACAACCGGAACAAAATCCTGGAACTCCCTCCCTAACAGCACTGTGGGTGTACACACACCACAGGAACAAAATCCTGGAACTCCCTCCCTAACAGCGCTGTGGCTGTACCTACACCACAGGGGACAAAATCCTCGAACTCCCTCGCTAACAGTGCTGTGGGTGTACCTACACCACAGGGGACAAAATACTGGGACTCCCTTTCTAAAAGCGCTGTGGGTGTACCTACACCACAGGGACAAAATCCTGGAACTCACTCCCTAACAGCACTGTGGGTGTACGTACACCAGAGGGACAAGACCCTGCAACTCACTACCTAACAGCACCATGGGTGTACCTACAAAAAGGGGGACAAAATCCTGGAACAGCGCTGTGGGCGTACCGACACCACATGGACAAAATGCTGGAACACCCAACCTAACAGCGCCATGGATGTACCTACACCAGAGAGGACAAAATCCTGCAACTCCCTCCCTAACAGCGCTGTGGGTGTACCTACACCACAGGGACAAAATCCTGGAACTCCCTCCCAAACAGCGCTGTGGCTGTACCTACACCACACGGGACAAAATCCTGGAACTCCCTCCCTAACAGCACTGTGGGTGTAACAACACCACAGGGGACAAATTACTGGGACTCCCTTTCTAAAAGCGCTGTGGGTGTACCTACACCACAGGGGACAAAATCCTGGAACTCCCTCCCTAACAGGGCTGTGGGTATAACTACATCACAGAAGACAAAATCCTGGAACTTGCTCCATATCAGCACCGTGTGTTTATCTACACAACACGGACAATATCCTGGAACTCCCTCCCTAACAGCACCGTGGGTGTACCTACACCACAGGGACAAAATCCTGGAACTCCCTCCCTCACAGCGCTGTGGGTGTACACACACAACCGGAACAAAATCCTGGAACTCCCTCCCTAACAGCACTGTGGGTGTACACACACCACAGGAACAAAATCCTGGAACTCCCTCCCTAACAGCGCTGTGGCTGTACCTACACCACAGGGGACAAAATCCTCGAACACCCTCGCTAACAGCGCTGTGGGTGTAATGACACCACAGGGGACAAATTACTGGGACTCCCTTTCTAAAAGCGCTGTGGGAGTACCTACACCACAGGGGAAAAAAATCCTAGAACACCCTCCCTAACAGGGCTGTGGGTGTAACTACATCACAGAGGACAAAATCCTGGAACTCGCTCCATATCTGCACCGTGTGTTTATCTACACAACACGGACAATATCCTGGAACTCCCTCCATAACAGCGCTGTGGGTGTACCTACACAACAGGGGACAAAATCCTGGAACTCCCTCCGTAACAGCGCTGTGGGTATACCTACACCACAGGGGACAAAATCCTGGATCTCCCTCCCTAACAGCACTGTGGGTGTAACTACATCACAGAGGACAAAATCCTGGAACTCGCTCCATATCTGCACCGTGTGTTTAACGCTACAACATGGACAATATCCTGGAATACGCTCCCTAACAGCACCGTGGGTGTACCTACACCACAGTGACAAAATCCTGGAAGTCCCTCCCTAACAGCGCTGTGGGTGTACCTACACCACAGGGACAAAATCCTGGAACTCACACCCTAACAGCACTGTGGGTGTACCTACACCACAGGGACAAAATCCTGGAACTCCCTCAATAACAGCGCTGTGGGTGTACCTACACCACAGGGGACAAAATCCTGGAACTCCCTCCCTAACAGCGCTGTGGGTCTACCTACACCACAGGGGACAAAATCCCAGAACGCTCTCCCTAAACAGCACTGTGGGTTTATCTACACAACATGGACAATATCCTGGAACTCCCTACCTAACAGCGCTGTGGATATACTCACACCACAGGGAGCAAAATTCCAGATCACCCTCCCTAACAGCACTGTGGGTGTACCTACACCATGCGGACAAAATCCTGGAACTCCCTCCCTAACAGCGCCATTTGTGTACCTACACCGCAGGGGACAAAATCCTGGAACTCACTCCCTAACAGCGCTGTGGGTGCAGATACACCACAGGAGACAAAATCCTGGAACACCTTACCTAACAGCGCCATGGATGTACCTACACCAGAGAGGACAAAATCCTGGAACTCCCTCCCTAACAGCACTGTAGGTGTACACACACCACAGGAACAAAATCCTGGAACTCCCTCCCTAACAGCACTGTGGGTGTACACACACCACAGGAACAAAATCCTGGAACTCCCTCCCTAACAGCACTGTGGGTGTACCTACACCACAGGGACAAAATCCTGGAACTCCCTCCCTAACAGCGCTGTGCGTGTGCCTACACCACAGGGGACAAAATCCTCGAACTCCCTCCCTAACAGCGCTGTGGGTGTACCTACACCACAGGGGACAAAATCCTGGAACTCCCTCCCTAACAGCGCTGTGGGTGTACCTACACCACAGGGGACAAAATCCTGGAACTCCCTCCCTAACAGCGCTGTGGGTGTAACGACACCACAGGGGACAAAATACTGGGACTCCCTTTCTAAAAGCGCTGTGGGTGTACCTAAACAACAGGGAAAAAAATCATAGAACACCCTGCCTAACAGGGCTGTGGGTGTACCTACACCACAGGGGACAAAATCCTGGAACGTCCTCCCTAACAGGGCGGTGGGTATAACTACATCACAGAGGACAAAATCCTGGAACTCACTCCGTATCAGCACCGTGTGTTTATCTACACAACACGGACAAAATCCTGGAACTCCCTCCCTAACAGCACCGTGGGTGTACCTACACCACAGGGACAAAATCCTGGAACTCCCTCCCTAACAGCGCCGTGGGTGTACCCACACCACAGGGACAAAATCCTGGAACTCCCTCCCTAACAGCACCGTGGGTGTACCTACACCACAGGGGACAATATCCTGTAACTCCCTCCCTAACAGCGCTGTGGGTGTACCTACACCACAGGGACAAAATCCTGGAACTCCCTCCCTAACAGCGCTGTGAGTGTACATACCCCAAAGGGAACAAAATCCTGGAAGTCCCTCTCTAACAGCACTGTGGGTGCACACACACACCAGGGGACAAAATCCTGGAACACCCTACCTAACAGCGCCATGGATGTACCGACACCAGAGATGACAAAATCCTGGAACTCCCTCCCTAACAGCGCTGTGGGTGTACCTACACCACAGGGGACAAAATCCCAGAACGCTCTCCCTAAACAGCACTGTGGGTTTATCTACACAACATGGACAATATCCTGGAACTCCCTACCTAACAGCGCTGTGGATATACCCACACCACAGGGGACAAAATTCCAGATCACCCTCCCTAACAGAGCTGTGGGTGTACCTACACCATGCGGACCAAATCCTGGAACTCTCTCCCTAACAGCGCCATTTGTGTACCTACACCGCAGGGGACAAAATCCTGGAACTCACTCCCTAACAGCGCTGTGGGTGCAGATACACCACAGGGGACAAAATCCTGGAACACCCTACCTAACAGCGCCATGGATGTACACACACCACAGGGACAAAATCCTGGAACTCCCGGCATATCAGCACCGTGTGTTTATCTACACAACACGGACAATATCCTGGAACTCCCTCCCTAACAGCACCGTGGGTGTACCTACACCACAGGGACAAAATCCTGGAACTCCCTCCCTCACAGCGCTGTGGGTGTACACACACAACCGGAACAAAATCCTGGAACTCCCTCCCTAACAGCACTGTGGGTGTACACACACCACAGGAACAAAATCCTGGAACTCCCTCCCTAACAGCGCTGTGGCTGTACCTACACCACAGGGGACAAAATCCTCGAACTCCCTCGCTAACAGCGCTGTGGGTGTAATGACACCACAGGGGACAAATTACTGGGACTCCCTTTCTAAAAGCGCTGTGGCTGTACCTACACCACAGGGGAAAAAAATCCTAGAACACCCTCCCTAACAGGGCTGTGGGTATAACTACATCACAGAGGACAAAATCCTGGAACTCGCTCCATATCTGCACCGTGTGTTTATCTACACAACACGGACAATATCCTGGAACTCCCTCCATAACAGCGCTGTGGGTGTACCTACACAACAGGGGACAAAATCCTGGATCTCCCTCCCTAACAGCACTGTGGGTGTAACTACATCACAGAGGACAAAATCCTGGAACTCGCTCCATATCTGCACCGTGTGTTTAACGCTACAACATGGACAATATCCTGGAATACGCTCCCTAACAGCACCGTGGGTGTACCTACACCACAGGGACAAAATCCTGGAAGTCCCTCCCTAACAGCGCTGTGGGTGTACCTACACCACAGGGACAAAATCCTGGAACTCACACCCTAACAGCACTGTGGGTGTACCTACACCACAGGGACAAAATCCTGGAACTCCCTCAATAACAGCGCTGTGGGTGTACCTACACCACAGGGGACAAAATCCTGGAACTCCCTCCCTAACAGCGCTGTGGGTGTACCTACACCACAGGGGACAAAATCCCAGAACGCTCTCCCTAAACAGCACTGTGGGTTTATCTACACAACATGGACAATATCCTGGAACTCCCTACCTAACAGCGCTGTGGATATACTCACACCACAGGGAGCAAAATTCCAGATCACCCTCCCTAACAGCACTGTGGGTGTACCTACACCATGCGGACAAAATCCTGGAACTCCCTCCCTAACAGCGCCATTTGTGTACCTACACCACATAGGGGACAAAATCCTGGAACTCACTCCCTAACAGCGCTGTGGGTGTACCTACACCACAGGGGACAAAATCCTGGAACACCCTCCCTAACAGCGCTGTGGGTGCAGATACACCACAGGAGACAAAATCCTGGAACAACTTACCTAACAGCGCCATGGATGTACCTACACCAGAGAGGACAAAATCCTAGAACTCCCTCCCTAACAGCACTGTAGGTGTACACACACCACAGGAACAAAATCCTGGAACTCCCTCCCTAACAGCACTGTGGGTGTACACACACCACAGGAACAAAATCCTGGAACTCCCTCCCTAACAGCACTGTGGGTGTACCTACACCACAGGGACAAAATCCTGGAACTCCCTCCCTAACAGCGCTGTGCGTGTACCTACACCACAGGGGACAAAATCCTCGAACTCCCTCCCTAACAGCGCTGTGGGTGTACCTACACCACAGGGGACAAAATCCTGGAACTCCCTCCCTAACAGCGCTGTGGGTGTACCTACACCACAGGGGACAAAATCCTGGAACTCCCTCCCTAACAGCGCTGTGGGTGTAACGACACCACAGGGGACAAAATACTGGGACTCCCTTTCTAAAAGCGCTGTGGGTGTACCTACACAACAGGGGAAAAAAATCATAGAACACCCTGCCTAACAGGGCTGTGGGTGTACCTACACCACAGGGGACAAAATCCTGGAACGCCCTCCCTAACAGGGCTGTGGGTATAACTACATCACAGAGGACAAAATCCTGGAACTCGCTCCGTATCAGCACCGTGTGTTTATCTACACAACACGGACAAAATCCTGGAACTCCCTCCCTAACAGCACCGTGGGTGTACCTACACCACAGGGACAAAATCCTGGAACTCCCTCCCTAACAGCGCCGTGGGTGTACCCACACCACAGGGACAAAATCCTGGAACTCCCTCCCTAACAGCACCGTGGGTGTACCTACACCACAGGGGACAATATCCTGTAACTCCCTCCCTAACAGCGCTGTGGGTGTACCTACACCACAGGGACAAAATCCTGGAACTCCCTCCCTAACAGCGCTGTGAGTGTACATACCCCAAAGGGAACAAAATCCTGGAAGTCCCTCTCTAACAGCACTGTGGGTGCACACACACACCAGGGGACAAAATCCTGGAACACCCTACCTAACAGCGCCATGGATGTACCGACACCAGAGATGACAAAATCCTGGAACTCCCTCCCTAACAGCGCTGTGGGTGTACCTACACCACAGGGGACAAAATCCCAGAACGCTCTCCCTAAACAGCACTGTGGGTTTATCTACACAACATGGACAATATCCTGGAACTCCCTACCTAACAGCGCTGTGGATATACCCACACCACAGGGGACAAAATTCCAGATCACCCTCCCTAACAGAGCTGTGGGTGTACCTACACCATGCGGACCAAATCCTGGAACTCTCTCCCTAACAGCGCCATTTGTGTACCAACACCGCAGGGGACAAAATCCTGGAACTCACTCCCTAACAGCGCTGTGGGTGCAGATACACCACAGGGGACAAAATCCTGGAACACCCTACCTAACAGCGCCATGGATGTACACACACCACAGGGACAAAATCCTGGAACTCCCGGCATATCAGCACCGTGTGTTTATCTACACAACACGGACAATATCCTGGAACTCCCTCCCTAACAGCACCGTGGGTGTACCTACACCACAGGGACAAAATCCTGGAACTCCCTCCCTCACAGCGCTGTGGGTGTACACACACAACCGGAACAAAATCCTGGAACTCCCTCCCTAACAGTACTGTGGGCGTACACACACCACAGGAACAAAATCCTGGAACTCCCTCCCTAACAGCGCTGTGGCTGTACCTACACCACAGGGGACAAAATCCTCGAACTCCCTCGCTAACAGCGCTGTGGGTGTAATGACACCACAGGGGACAAATTACTGGGACTCCCTTTCTAAAAGCGCTGTGGCTGTACCTACACCACAGGGGAAAAAAATCCTAGAACACCCTCCCTAACAGGGCTGTGGGTATAACTACATCACAGAGGACAAAATCCTGGAACTCGCTCCATATCTGCACCGTGTGTTTATCTACACAACACGGACAATATCCTGGAACTCCCTCCATAACAGCGCTGTGGGTGTACCTACACAACAGGGGACAAAATCCTGGATCTCACTCCCTAACAGCACTGTGGGTGTAACTACATCACAGAGGACAAAATCCTGGAACTCGCTCCATATCTGCACCGTGTGTTTAACGCTACAACATGGACAATATCCTGGAATACGCTCCCTAACAGCACCGTGGGTGTACCTACACCACAGGGACAAAATCCTGGAAGTCCCTCCCTAACAGCGCTGTGGGTGTACCTACACCACAGGGACAAAATCCTGGAACTCACACCCTAACAGCACTGTGGGTGTACCTACACCACAGGGACAAAATCCTGGAACTCCCTCAATAACTGCGCTGTGGGTGTACCTACACCACAGGGGACAAAATCCTGGAACTCCCTCCCTAACAGCGCTGTGGGTGTACCTACACCACAGGGGACAAAATCCCAGAACGCTCTCCCTAAACAGCACTGTGGGTTTATCTACACAACATGGACAATATCCTGGAACTCCCTACCTAACAGCGCTGTGGATATACTCACACCACAGGGAGCAAAATTCCAGATCACCCTCCCTAACAGCACTGTGGGTGTACCTACACCATGCGGACAAAATCCTGTAACTCCCTCCCTAACAGCGCCATTTGTGTACCTACACCGCAGGGGACAAAATCCTGGAACTCACTCCCTAACAGCGCTGTGGGTGTACCTACACCACAGGGGACAAAATCCTGGAACACCCTCCCTAACAGCGCTGTGGGTGCAGATACACCACAGGAGACAAAATCCTGGAACACCTTACCTAACAGCACCATGGATGTACCTACACCAGAGAGGACAAAATCCTGGAACTGCCTCCCTAACAGCACTGTGGGTGTACACACACCCCAGAGAGGACAAAATCCTGGAACTCCCTCCCTAACAGCACTGTGGGTGTACCTACACCACAGGGACAAAATCCTGGAACTCCCTCCCTAACAGCGCTGTGCGTGTACCTACACCACAGGGGACAAAATCCTCGAACTCCCTCCCTAACAGCGCTGTGGGTGTACCTACACCACAGGGGACAAAATCCTGGAACTCCCTCCCTAACAGCGCTGTGGGTGTACCTACACCACAGGGGACAAAATCCTGGAACTCCCTCCCTAACAGCGCTGTGGGTGTAACGACACCACAGGGGACAAAATACTGGGGCTCCCTTTCTAAAAGCGCTGTGGGTGTACCTACACAACAGGGGAAAAAAATCATAGAACACCCTGCCTAACAGGGCAGTGGGTATAACTACATCACAGAGGACAAAATCCTGGAACTCCCTCCCTAACAGCGCTGTGCGTGTACCTACACCACAGGGACAAAATCCTGGAACTCGCTCCGTATCAGCACCGTGTGTTTATCTACACAACACGGACAAAATCCTGGAACACCCTCCCTAACAGCACCGTGGGTGTACCTACACCACAGGGACAAAATCCTGGAACTCCCTCCCTAACAGCGCCGTGGGTGTACCCACACCACAGCGACAAAATCCTGGAACTCCCTCCCTAACAGCACCGTGGGTGTACCTACACCACAGGGGACAATATCCTGTAACTCCCTCCCTAACAGCGCTGTGGGTGTACCTACACCACAGGGACAAAATCCTGGAACTCCCTCCCAAACAGCGCTGTGGGTGTACATACCCCAAAGGGAACAAAATCCTGGAAGTCCCTCTCTAACAGCACTGTGGGTGTACACACACCACAGGGGACAAAATCCTGGAACACCCTACCTAACAGCGCCATGGATGTAGCGACACCAGAGATGACAAAATCCTGGAACTCCCTCCCTAACAGCGCTGTGGGTATACCTACACCACAGGGGACAAAATCCCAGAATGCTCTCCCTAAACAGCACCGTGGGTTTATCTACACAACATGGACAATATCCTGGAACTCCCTACCTAACAGCGCTGTGGATATACCCACACCACAGGGGACAAAATTCCAGATCACCCTCCCTAACAGAGCTGTGGGTGTACCTACACCATGCAGACAAAATCCTGGAACTCTCTCCCTAACAGCGCCATTTGTGTACCTACACCGCAGGGGACAAAATCCTGGAACTCACTCCCTAACAGCGCTGTGGGTGCAGATAGACCACAGGGGACAAAATCCTGGAACACCCTACCTAACAGCGCCATGGATGTACACACACCACAGGGACAAAATCCTGGAACTCCCGGCATATCAGCACCGTGTGTTTATCTACACAACACGGACAATATCCTGGAACACCCTCCCTAACAGCACCGTGGGTGTACACACACCACAGGGACAAAATCCTGGAAATCCCTCCCTAACAGTGCTGTGGGTATACCTACTCCACAGGGACAAAATCCTGGAAATCCCTCCCTAACAAGGCTGTGGGTGTAACTACATCACAGAGGACAAAATCCTGGAACTCACTCCCTAACAGCACTGTGGGTGTACCTATACCAGAGGGACAACATCCTGCAACTCACTACCTAACAGCACCGTGGGTGTACCTACAAAAAGGGGGACAAAATCCTGGAACTTCCTCCCTAACAGCGCTGTGGGTGTACCTACTCCACAGGGACAAAATCCTGGAACACCCTCCCTCACAGGGCTGTGGGTATAACTACATCACAGAGGACAAAATCCTGGAACTCGCTCCATATCAGCACCGTGGGTGTACCTACACACAGTGACAAAAATCCTGGAACTCCCTCCCTAACAGCGCTGTGGGTGTACTACACCACATGGGCAAAATCCTGGAACTCCCTCCCTAACAGCGCTGTGGGTGTAGCTTTCCCACTGGGACAAAATCCCAGAACGCTCTCCCTAAACAGCACTGTGGATTTATCTACACAACACGGACAATATCCTGGAACTCCCGACTTAACAGCGCTGTGGATGTACCTACACCACAGGGACAAAATCCTGGAACTCCCTCCCTAACAGCGCTGTGGGTGTACCGACACCACAGGGGACAAAATTCCAGATCATCATCCCTAACAGAGCTATGGGTGTACCTACACCATGCGGACAAAACCCTGGAACGCCCTCCCTAACAGCGCTGTGGGTGTATCTACACCACAGGGGACAGAATCCTGAACTCCCTCCATAACAGCGCTGTGGGTGTCAATACACCATGCAGACAAAATCCTGGAACACCTTCCCTAACAGCGCCGTGGGTGTACCTACACCACAGGGGACAAAATCCTGGAACACCCTACCTAACAGCGCCATTGATGTACCTACACCAGAGAGGACAAAATCCTGGAACTCCCTCCCTAACAGCACTGTGGGTGTACACACACCACAGGAACAAAATCCTGGAACTCCCTCCCTAACAGCGCTGTGGCTGTACCTACACCACACGGGACAAAATCCTCGAACTCCCTCCCTAACAGCGCTGTGGGTGTACCTACACCACAGGGGACAAATTACTGGGACTCCCTTTCTAAAAGCGCTGTGGGTGTACCTATACCACAGGGGAAAAAAATCCTAGAACACCCTCCCTAACAGGGCGGTGGGTATAACTACATCACAGAGGACAAAATCCTGGAACTTGCTCCATATCAGCACCGTGTGTTTATCTACACAACACGGACAATATCCTGGAACTCGCTCCCTAACAGCACCGTGGGTGCACCTACACCACAGGGACAAAATCCTGGAACTCCCTCCCTAACAGCACCGTGGGTGCACCTACACCACAGGAACAAAATACTGGAACTCCCTCCCGAACAGCGCTGTGGGTGTACCTACTCCACCGGGACAAAATCCTGGAACTCCCTCCCTAACAGGGCTGTGGGTGTAACTACATCACAGAGGACAAAATCCTGGAACTCGCTACATATCAGCACCGTGGGTGTACCAACACCAGAGAGGACAAAATCCTGGAACTCCCTCCATATCAGCACAGTGGGTGTACCTACACCACAGGGGACAAAATCCTGGAACTCACTCCCTAACAGCACTGTGGGTGTACCTACACCACAGGGACTAAATTCTGCAACTCACTACCTAACAGCACCGTGGGTGTACCTACAAAAAGGGGGACAAAATCCTGCAACTCCCTCCCGAGCAGCACCATGGGTGTACATACACCAAAGGAAACAAAATCCTGGAAGCCCTCCATAAAAGCACTGTGGGTGCAGCTACACCACAGGGGACATAAATCCTGGAACACCCTACCTAACAGCGTCATGGATGTACCTACACCAGAGATGACAAAATCCTGGAACTCACTCCCTAACAGCGCTGTGTGTGTACCTACACCACAGGGGACAAAATACTGGAACTCCCTCCCTAACAGCGCTGTGGGTGTACCTACACCACAGGGGACAAAATCCCAGAACGCTCTCCCTAAACAGCACTGTGGGTTTATCTACACAACATGGAAAATATCCTGGAACTCCCTACCTAACAGCGCTGTGGATATACCTACACCACAGGGGAAAAAAATCCAGATCACCCTCCCTAACAGAGCTGTGGGTGTACCTACACCATGCGGACAAAATCCTGGAACTCCCTCCCTAACAGAGCTGTGGGTGTACGTACACCATGCGGACAAAATCCTGGAACTCCCTCCCTAACAGCGCCATTTGTGTGCCTACACCGCAGGGGACAAAATCCTGGAACTCGCTCCATATCAGCACCGTGTGTTTATCTACACAACACGGACAATATCCTGGAAATCCCTCCCTAACAGCACTGTGGGTGTATCTACACCACAGGGACAAAATCCTGGAAATCCCTCCCTAACAGCGCTGTGGGTGTACCTACAACACAGGGACAAAATCCTGGAACTCCCTCCCTTACAGGGCTTTGGGTGTAACTACATCAGAGAGGACAAAATCCTGGAACTCGCTCCATATCAGCACCGTGGGTGTACCTACACCACAGGGACAAAATCCTGGAACTCACTCCCCAACAGCACTGTGGGTGTACCTACACCACAGGGACAAGATCCTGCAACTCACTACCTAACAGCATCGTGGGTGTAGCTACATAAAGGGGGACAAAATCCTGGAACTTCCTCCCCAACAGCACTGTGGGTGTACCTACACCACAGGGACAAGATCCTGCAACTCACTACCTAACAGCATCGTGGGTGTAGCTACATAAAGGGGGACAAAATCCTGGAACTTCCTCCCTAACAGCGCTGTGGGTGTACCTACAACACAGTGACAAAATCCTGGAACTCACTCCCTAACAGCGCTGTGGCTGTACCTACACCACAGGGACAAAATCCTGGAACTTGCTCCCTAACAGCGCTGTGGGTGTACCTACACCACTGGGACAAAATCCCAGAACGCTCTCCCTAAACAGCACTGTGGGTGTATCTACACAACACGGACAATATCCTGGAACTCCCTACCTAACAGCGCTGTGGATGTACCTACACCACAGGGGACAAAATTCCAGATCACCCTCCCATACAGAGCTGTGGGTGTACTTACACCATGCGGAACAAAATCCTTGAACTTCCACCCTAACAGCGATATGGGTGTACCTACACCACAGGGACAAAATCCTGGAACGCCCACCCTAACAGTGCTGTGGGTGTATCTACACCACAGGGGACAAAATCCTGAACTCCCTCCCTAACAGCGCTGTGGGTGTCACTACACCATGCAGACAAAATGCTGGAACTCCCTCCCTAACAGTGCCATGGGTGTACCTACACCACAGGGGACAAAATCCTGGAACACCCTACCTAACAGCGCCATGGATGTACCTACACCAGAGAGGACAAAATCCTGGAACTCCCTCCCTAACAGCGCTGTGGGTGTATCTACACCACACAGGGACAAAATCCTGGTACTCACTCACTAAAAGCACTGTGGGTGTACACACACCACAGGGACAAAATCCTGGAACTCCCTCCCTAACAGCGCTGTGGGTGTACCTACATCACAGGGTCAAAATCTTGGAACTCCCTCCCTAACAGCGCTATGGGTGTACCTACACCACAGGGACAAAATCATGGAACTCCCTCCCTAACAGCGCTGTGGGTGCACCTCCACCACAGGGGACCAAATCCTGTAACTCCATCCTTAACAGCGCTGTGGGTGTACCTACACTACAGGGGACAAAATACTGGGACTCCCTTTCTAAAAGCGCTGTGGGTGTACCTACACCACAGGGGAAAAAATCCTGGAACACCCTCCCTAACAGGGCTGTGGGTATAACTAAATCACAGAGGACAAAATCCTGGAACACACTGCCTAACAGGGCTGAGGCTATAACTACATCACAGAGGACAAAATCCTGGAACTCGCTCCATATCAGCACCGTGTGTTCATCTACACAACACGGACAATAACCTGGAACTCCCTCCCTAACAGCAGCATGGGTGTACCTACACCACAGGGACAAAATCCTGGAACTCATTCCCTAACAGCGCTGTGGGTGTACTTACACTACAGGGACAAAATCCTGGAACTCCCTCCCGAACAGCGCTGTGGGTGTACCTACTCCACAGGGACAAAATCCTGGAACTCCCTCCCTAACAGCACCATGGGTGTAACTACATCACAGAGGACAAAATCCTGGAACTCGCTCCATATCAGCACCGTGGGTGTACCTACACCACAGGGGACAAAACCCTGGAACTCACTCCCTAACAGCACTGTGGGTGTACCTACACCACAGGGGACAAAATCCTGGAACTCCCTCCCTAACAGCACTGTGGGTGTACCTACACCACAGGGACTAAATTCTGCAACTCACTACCTAACAGCACCGTGGGTGTACCTACAAAAAGTGGGACAAAATCCTGCACCTCCCTCCTTAGCAGCACCGTGGGTGTACATACACCAAAGAAAACAAAATCCTGGAAGCGCTATCTAACAGCACTGTGGGTGTACCTACACCAGAGATGACAAAATCCTGGAACACCCTACCTAACAGCGCCATGGATGTACCTACACCAGAGATGACAAAAACCTGGAACTCACTCCCTAACAGCGCTGCGGATGTACCTACACCACAGGGACATAGTCCCAGAACGCTCTCCCTAAACAACACTGTGGGTTTATCTACACAACATGGACAATATCCTGGAACTCCCTACCTAACAGCGCTGTGGATATACCTACACCACAGGGGACAAAATTCCAGATCACCCTCCCTAACAGAGCTGTGGGTGTACCTACACCATGCGGACAAAATCCTGGAACACCCTGCCTAACAGCGCCATTTGTGTGCCTACACCGCAGGGGACAAAATCCTGGAACTCGCTCCATATCAGCACCGTGTGTTTATCCACACAACACGGACAATATCCTGGAACTCCCTCCCTAACAGCACCGTGGGCGTACCTACACCACGGGGACAAAATCCTGGAAATCCCTCCCTAATAGCGCTGTGTGTGTACCTACACCACAGGGGACAAAATCCTGGAACTCCCTCCCTAACAGCGCTGTGGGTGTACCTACAACACAGGGACAAAATCCTGGAACTCCCTCCCTTACAGGGCTTTGGGTGCAACTACATAAGAGAGGACAAAATCCTGGAACTCGCTCCATATCAGCACCGTGGGTGTACCTACACCACAGGGACAAAATCCTGGAACTCACTCCCCAACAGCACTGTGGGTGTACCTACACCACAGGGACAAGATCCTGCAACTCGCTACCTAACAGCATCGTGGGTGTAGCTACAAAAAGGGGGACAAAATCCTGGAACTTCCTCCCTAACAGCGCTGTGGGTGTACCTACTCCACAGGGACAAAATCCTGGAACTTCCTCCCTAACAGGACTGTGGGTGTAACTACATCACAGAGGACAAAATCCTGGAACTCGCTCCATATCAGCACCATGGGTGTACCTACAACACAGTGACAAAATCCTGGAACTCACTCCCTAACAGCGCTGTGGCTGTACCTACACCACAGGGACAAAATCCTGAAACTCGCTCCCTAACAGCGCTGTGGGTGTACCTACACCACTGGGACAAAATCCCAGAACGCTCTCCCTAAACAGCACTGTGGGTTTATCTACACAACACGGACAATATCCTGGAACTCCCTACCTAACAGCGCTGTGGATGTACCTACACCACAGGGGACAAAATTCCAGATCACCCTCCCATACAGACCTGTGGGTGTACTTACACCATGCGGACAAAATCCTTGAACTTCCACCCTAACAGCGATATGGGTGTACCTACACCAAAGGGACAAAATCCTGGAACGCCCACCCTAACAGTGCTGTGGGTGTATCTACACCACAGGGGACAAAATCCTGAACTCCCTCCCTAACAGCGCTGTGGGTGTCACTACACCATGCAGACAAAATGCTGGAACTCCCTCCCTAACAGCGCCGTGGGTGTACCAACACCACAGGGGACAAAATCCTGGAAAACCCTACCTAACAGCGCCATGGATGTGCCTACACCAGAGAGGACAAAATCCTGGAACGCCCACCCTAACAGTGCTGTGGGTGTATCTACACCACAGGGGACAAAATCCTGAACTCCCTCCCTAACAGCGCTGTGGGTGTCACTACACCATGCAGACAAAATGCTGGAACTCCCTCCCTAACAGTGCCATGGGTGTACCTACACCACAGGGGACAAAATCCTGGAACACCCTACCTAACAGCGCCATGGATGTACCTACACCAGAGAGGACAAAATCCTGGAACTCCCTCCCTAACAGCGCTGTGGGTGTATCTACACCACACAGGGACAAAATCCTGGTACTCACTCACTAAAAGCACTGTGGGTGTACACACACCACAGGGACAAAATCCTGGAACTCCCTCCCTAACAGCGCTGTGGGTGTACCTACACCACAGGGACAAAATCCTGGAACTCCCTCCCTAACAGCGCTGTGGGTGCACCTCCACCACAGGGGACCAAATCCTGTAACTCCATCCCTAACAGCGCTGTGGGTGTACCTACACTACAGGGGACAAAATACTGGGACTCCCTTTCTAAAAGCGCTGTGGGTGTACCTACACCACAGGGGAAAAAATCCTGGAACGTCCTCCCTAACAGGGCTGTGGGTATAACTAAATCACAGAGGACAAAATCCTGGAACTCCCTTCCTAACAGCGCTGTGGGTGTACCTACACCACAGGGACAAAATCCTGGAACTCGCTCCCTAACAGCGCTGTGGGTGTACCTACAGCACAGGGACAAAATCCTGGAACTCCCTCCCTAACAGCGCTGTGGGTGTACCTACACCACAGGGACAAAATCCTGGAACTCCCTCCCTAACAGCGCTGTGGGTGTACCTGCACCACAGAGGACAAAATCCTGGAACACCGTCCCTAACAGCACTGTGGGTGTACCTACATCACAGGGACAAAATCCTGGAACTCCCTCCCTAACAGCGCTGTGGGTGTACCTACACCACAGGGACAAAATCCTGGAACTCCCTCCCTAACAGCGCTGTGGGTGTACCTACACCACAGGGACAAAATCCTGGAACTCACTCCCTAACAGCGCTGTGGGTGTACCTACACCACAGGGGAAAAAGTCCTGGAACACCCTCCCTAACAGCACTGTGGGTGTACCTACACCACAGGGAACAAAATCTTGGAACTCCCTCCCTAACAGCGCTGTGGCTGTACCTACAACACGGGGATTAAAATCCGGGAATTCCCTCCCTAACAGCGCCGTGGGAGATCCTACACCACAGGGACAAAATCCTGAAACTCCCACCCTAACAGCGCCGTGGGTGTACCTACAAAAAGGGGGACAAAATCCTGGAAGTCCCTCCCTAACAGCATTGTGTGTGTACCTAACCAAATGGACAATATCCTGGAACTCCCTCCCTAACAGCGCTGTGGTTGTACCTACACTACAGGGACAAAATCCTGGAACACCGTCACTAACAGCGCCGTGGGAGATCCTACACCACAGGGACAAAATCCTGGAACTCCCTCCCTAACAGCACCGTGGGTGTACCTACACCACAGGAGACAAAATCCTGGAACTCCCTCCCTAACAGCGCTGTGGGTGTACCTACACCACAGGGGACAAAATCCTGGAACTCCCTCCCTAACAGTACTGTGGGTGTACCTACACCACAGGGGACAAAATCCTGGAAATTCCTTCCTAACAGCGCCGTGGGTGTACCTACACCAGAGAGGACTAAATCCAGTAACTCCCTCCCTAACGGCAGTCTGGGTGTACCTACACCACAGGGACAAAATCCTGGAACTCCCTCCCTAATAGCCCTGTTGGTGTACCTACACCACAGGGAAAAAGTCCTGGAACTCCCTCCCTAACAGCACCGTGGGTTTATCTGCACAACACGGATAATATCATGGAACTCCCTCCCTAACAGCGCTGTGGGTGTACCTGCACCACAGGGGACAAAATCCTGGAACTCCCTGCCTAACAGCGCTGTGGGTGTACCTGCACCACAGAGGACAAAATCCTGGAACACCGTCCCTAATAGCGCTGTGGGTGAACTATACCACAGGGACAAAATCCTGGAACTCACTCCCGAACAGCACTGCGGTGTACCTATACCACAGGGACAAAATGCTGGACCTCCCTCCCTAACAGCGCTGTGGGTGTACCAACAACACAGGGATCAAAGTCCTGGAACTCCCTTCCTAAAAGCGCTGTGGCTGTACCTACAACACAGGGATCAAAATCCTGGAACTCCCTCCACAACAGCGCCGTGGGAGTACCTACACCACAGGGACAAAATCCTGGAACTCCCTCCCTAACAGCGCCATGTGTGTACCTACACGGCAGGGGACAAAATCCTGGACCTCCATCCCTAACAGCGCCATGGGAGTACCTACACCACAGGGTCAAAATCCTGGAACTCACTCCCGAACAGCGCTGTGGGTGTACCTACACCACAGGGACAAAATCCTTGAAATCCCTCGCTAACATCACAGTGTGTGTACCTACACAACAGGTGACAAAATCCTGGAACACCCTACCTAACAGCGCTGTGGGGTGTACCTGCACCACAGAGGACAAAATCCTGGAACACCGTCCCGAACAGCGCCGTGGGGGTACCTACACCACAGGGACAAAATCCTGGAACTCCCTCCCTAACAGCACTGCGGGTGTACCTACACCACAGGGACAAAATCCTGGAACTCCCTCCCTAACAGCGCTGTGGGTGTACCTACACCACAGGGGAAAAAGTCCTGGAACTCCCTCCCGAACAGCACTGTGGGTGGACCTACACCACAGGGAACAAAATCCGGGAATTCCCTCCCTAACAGCGCCGTGGGAGATCCTATACCACAGGGACAAAATCCTGAAACTCCCACCCTAACAGCGCCGTGGGTGTACCTACAAAAAGGGGGACAAAATCCTGGAAGTCCCTCCCTAACAGCACTGTGTGTGTACCTACACCAAACGGACAATATCCTTGAACTCCCTCCCTAACAGCACTATGGTGTACCTACACTACAGGGACAAAATCCTGGAACACCGTCCCTAACAGCGCCGTGGGTGTACCTACATCACAGGGGACAAAATCCTGGAACTCCCTCCCTAACAGCACTGTGGGTGTACCTACACCACAGGGGACAAAATCCTGGAAATTCCATCCTAACAGCGCTGTGGGTGTACCTACACCACAGGGAAAAAGTCCTGGAACTCCCTCCCTAACAGCACCGTGGGTTTATCTGCACAACACGGATAATATCATGGAACTCCCGTCAACAGGTGACAAAATCCTGGAACTCCCTACCTAACAGCGCTGTGGGTGTACCTGCACCACAGCAGACAAAATCCTGGAACACCGTCCCTAATAGCGCTGTGGGTGAACTATACCACAGGGACAAAATCCTGGAACTCCCTCCCTAACAGCGCTGTGGGTGTACCAACAACACAGGGTCAAAATCCTGGAACACCCTTCCTAAAAGCGCTGTGGCTGTACCTACAACACAGGGATCAAAAACCTGGAACTCCCTCCACAACAGCGCCGTGGGAGTACCTACACCACAGGAACAAAATCCTGGAACTCCCTCCCTGACAGCGCCATGTGTGTACCTACACCGCAGGGGACTAAATCCTGGACCTCCATCCCTAACAGCGCCATGGGAGTACCTACACCACAGGGTCAAAATCCTGGAACTCACTCCCGAACAGCGCTGTGGGTGTACCTACACCACAGGGGACAAAATCCTTGAAATCCCTCGCTAACATCACAGTGTGTGTACCTACACAACAGGTGACAAAATCCTGGAACACCCTACCTAACAGCGCTGTGGGTGTACCTGCACCACAGAGGACAAAATCCAGGACCTCCATCCCTAACAGCGCTGTGGGTGTACCTGCACCACAGAGGACAAAATCCTGGACCTCCATCCCTAACAGCGCCGTGGGAGTACCTACACCACAGGGTCAAAATCCTGGAACTCCCTCCCGAACAGCGCTGTGGGTGTACCTACACCACAGGGACAAAATCCTTGAAATCCCTCACTAACATCACAGTGTGTGTACCTACACCACAGGTGACAAAATCCTGCAACACCCTACCTAACAGCGCTGTGGGGTGTACCTGCACCACAGAGTACAAAATCCTGGAACACCGTCCCTAACAGCGCCGTGGGGGTACCTACACCACAGGCGACGAAATCCTGGAACTCCATCCCTAACAGCACTGTGGGTGTACCTACATCACAGGGACAAAATCCTGGAACTCCCTCCCTATCAGCGCTGTGGGTGTACCTACACCACAGGGGACAAAATCCTGGAACTCCCTCCCTAACAGCGCTGTGGGTGTACCTACACCATAGGGGACAAAATCCTGGAACTCCCTCCCTAACAGCGCTGTGGGTGTACCTACAACACAGGGACAAAATCCTGGAACTTCCTCCCTAACAGCGCCGTGGGTGTACCTACACCACAGGAGAGAAAATCCTGGAACTCACACCATAACAGCACCGTGGGTGTACCTACAATACAGGGACAAAATCCTGGAACTCCCTCCCTAAACAGCGCTGTGCTTGTACCGACAGCACAGGGACAAAATCGTGGAACTCCCTCCCTAACAGCCCTCTGGGTGTACCTACACCACAGGGAAAAAGTACTTGAACTCCCTCCCTAACAGCGCCATGGATGTACCTACATCACAGGGACAAAATCTTGGAACTCCCTCCCTAACAGCGCTGTGGGTTTACCTGCACCACAGGGACAAGATCCTGCAACTCACTACCTAACAGCACCGTGGGTGTACCTATAAAAAGGGGGACAAAATCCTGGAACTACCTCCCTAACAGCGCTGTGGGTGTACCTACTCCACAGGGACAAAATCCTGGAACACCCTCCCTCACAGGGCTGTGGGTGTACCTACTCCACAGGGACAAAATCCTGGAACACCCTCCCTAACAGCGCTGTGGGTATAACTACATCACAGAAGACAAAATCCTGGAACTCGCTCCATATCAGCACCGTGGGTGTACCTACACACAGTGACAAAAGCCTGGAACTCTCCCGAACAGCGCTGTGGGTGTACCTATACCACTGGGACAAAATCCCCGAATGCTCTCCCTAAACAGCACTGTGGGTTTATCTACACAACACGGACAATATCCTGGAATTCCCTACCTAACAGCGCTGTGGATGTACCAACACCACAGGGGACAAAATCCTGGAACTCCCTCCCTAACAGCGCTGTGGGTGTACCTACACCACAGGGACAAAATCCTGGAACTCACTCCCTAACAGCGCTGTGGGTGTACCTACACCACAGGGGACAAAATCCTGGAACTCCCTCCCTAACAGCGCTGTGGGTGTACCTACTCCACAGGGGACAAAATCCTGGAACTCCCTCCCTCACAGGGCTGTGGGTGTACCTACTCCACAGGGACAAAATCCTGGAACACCCTCCCTAACAGCGCTGTGGGTATAACTACATCACAGAAGACAAAATCCTGGAACTCGCTCCATATCAGCACCGTGGGTGTACCTACACACAGTGACAAAATCCTGGAACTCCCTCCCTAACAGCGCTGTGGGTGTACCTATACCACTGGGACAAAATCCCAGAATGCTCTCCCTAAACAGCACTGTGGGTTTATCTACACAACGTGGAAAATATCCTGGAACTCCCTACCTAACAGCGCTGTGGATATACCTACACCACAGGGGACAAAATTCCAGATCACCCTCCCTAACAGAGTTGTGGGTGTACCTACACCATGCGGACAAAATCCTGGAACTCCCTCCCTAACAGAGCTGTGGGTGTACCTACACCAAGCGGACAAAATCCTGGAACTCCCTCCCTAACAGCGCCATGTGTGTACCTACACCGCAGAGGACAAAATCCTGGAACTCCCTCCCTAACAGAGCAGTGGTTTTATCTACACCACTCGGACATAATCCTGGAAATCCCTCCATATCAGAATGTAGGTGAACCGACATCACAGGGACAAAATCCTGGTACTCAAGCCCTAAAAGCACTGTGGGTGAACACACCCAACAGGAACAAAATCCTGGAACTCCCTCCATAACAGCGCTGTGGGTGTACCTACACAACAGGGGACAAAATGCTGGAACTCACTCCGTAACAGCGCTGTGGGTGTACCTACACCACAGGGGACAAAATCCTGGATCTCCCTCCCTAACAGCACTGTGGGTGTAACTACATCACAGAGGACAAAATCCTGGAACTCGCTCCATATCTGCACCGTGTGTTTAACGCTACAACATGGACAATATCCTGGAATATGGTCCCTAACAGCACCGTGGGTGTACCTACACCACAGGGACAAAATCCTGGAAGTCCCTCCCTAACAGCGCTGTGGGTGTACCTACACCACAGGGACAAAATCCTGGAACTCACACCCTAACAGCACTGTGGGTGTACCTAAACCACAGGGACAAAATCCTGGAACTCCCTCCCTAATAGCGCCATGGATGTACCTACACCAGAGAGGACAAAATCCTGGAACTCCCTCCCTAACAGCACTGTGGGTGTACACACACCAACGGAACAAAATCCTGGAACTCCCTCCCTAACAGCGCTGTGGCTGTACCTACACCACAGGGGACAAAATCCTCGAACTCCCTTGCTAACAGCGCTGTGGGTGTAACGACACCAAAGGGGACAAATTACTGGAACTCCCTCCCTAACAGCACTATGGGTGTACCTACACCACAGGGACAAAATCCAGGAACTCGCTCCATATCAGCACCGTGTGTTTATCTACACAACACGGACAATATCCTGGAACTCCCTCCCTAACAGCACCGTGGGTGCACCTACACCACAGGGACAAAATCCTGGAACTCCCTCCCTAACAGCGCTGTGGGTGTACCTACACCACAGGGACAAAATCCTGGAACTCCCTCCCTCACAGCACCATGGGTGTAACTACATCAAAGAGGACAAAATCCTGGAACTCGCTCCATATCAGCACCATGGGTGTACCTACACCACAGGGGACAAAATCCTGGAACTCCCTCCCTCACAGCACCATGGGTGTAACTACATCAAAGAGGACAAAATCCTGGAACTCGCTCCATATCAGCACCATGGGTGTACCTACACCACAGGGGACAAAATCCTGGAACTCACTCCCTAACAGCACTGTGGGTGTACTGACACCACAGGGGACAAAACCCTGGAACTCACTCCCTAACAGCACTGTGGCTGTACCTACACCACAGGAGACAAAATCCTGGAACTCACTCCCTAACAGCGCTGTGTGTGTACCTACACCACAGGGGACAAAATACTGGAACTCCCTCCCTAACAGCGCTGTGGGTGTACCTACACCACAGGGACAAAATCCCAGAACGCTCTCCCTAAACAGCACTGTGGGTTTATCTACACAACATGGAAAATATCCTGGAACTCCCTACCTAACAGCGCTGTGGATATACCTACACCACAGGGGACAAAATTCCAGATCACCCTCCCTAACAGAGCTGTGGGTGTACCTACACCATGCGGACAAAATCCAGGAACTCCCTCCCTAACAGAGCTGTGGGTGTACATACACCATGCGGACAAAATCCTGGAACTCCCTCCCTAACAGCGCCATTTGTGTGCCTACACCGCAGGGGACAAAATCCTGGAACTCGCTCCATATCAGCACCGTGTGTTTATCTACACAACACGGACAATATCCTGGAAATCCCTCCCTAACAGCACTGTGGGTGTATCTACACCACAGGGACAAAATCCTGGAAATCACTCCCTAACAGCGCTGTGGGTGTACCTACAACACAGGGACAAAATCCTGGAACTCCCTCCCTTACAGGGCTTTGGGTGTAACTACATCAGAGAGGACAAAATCCTGGAACTCGCTCCATATCAGCACCGTGGGTGTACCTACACCACAGGGACAAAATCCTGGAACTCACTCCCCAACAGCACTGTGGGTGTACCTACACCACAGGGACAAGATCCTGCAACTCACTACCTAACAGCATCGTGGGTGTAGCTACATAAAGGGGGACAAAATCCTGGAACTTCCTCCCTAACAGCGCTGTGGGTGTACCTACACCACTGGGACAAAATCCCAGAACGCTCTCCCTAAACAGCACTGTGGGTGTATCTACACAACACGGACAATATCCTGGAACTCCCTACCTAACAGCGCTGTGGATGTACCTACACCACAGGGGACAAAATTCCAGATCACCCTCCCATACAGACCTGTGGGAGTACTTACACCATGCGGACAAAATCCTTGAACTTCCACCCTAACAGCGATATGGGTGTACCTACACCACAGGGACAAAATCCTGGAACGCCCACCCTAACAGTGCTGTGGGTGTATCTACACCACAGGGGACAAAATCCTGAACTCCCTCCCTAACAGCGCTGTGGGTGTCACTACACCATGCAGACAAAATGCTGGAACTCCCTCCCTAACAGTGCCATGGGTGTACCTACACCACAGGGGACAAAATCCTGGAACACCCTACCTAACAGCGCCATGGATGTACCTACACCAGAGAGGACAAAATCCTGGAACTCCCTCCCTAACAGCGCTGTGGGTGTATCTACACCACACAGGGACAAAATCCTGGTACTCACTCACTAAAAGCACTGTGGGTGTACACACACCACAGGGACAAAATCCTGGAACTCCCTCCCTAACAGCGCTGTGGGTGTACCTACATCACAGGGTCAAAATCTTGGAACTCCCTCCCTAACAGCGCTATGGGTGTACCTACACCACAGGGACAAAATCCTGGAACTCCCTCCCTAACAGCGCTGTGGGTGCACCTCCACCACAGGGGACCAAATCCTGTAACTCCATCCTTAACAGCGCTGTGGGTGTACCTACACTACAGGGGACAAAATACTGGGACTCCCTTTCTAAAAGCGCTGTGGGTGTACCTACACCACAGGGGAAAAAATCCTGGAACACCCTCCCTAACAGGGCTGTGGGTATAACTAAATCACAGAGGACAAAATCCTGGAACACACTGCCTAACAGGGCTGAGGCTATAACTACATCACAGAGGACAAAATCCTGGAACTCGCTCCATATCAGCACCGTGTGTTCATCTACACAACACGGACAATAACCTGGAACTCCCTCCCTAACAGCAGCATGGGTGTACCTACACCACAGGGACAAAATCCTGGAACTCATTCCCTAACAGCGCTGTGGGTGTACTTACACTACAGGGACAAAATCCTGGAACTCCCTCCCGAACAGCGCTGTGGGTGTACCTACTCCACAGGGACAAAATCCTGGAACTCGCTCCATATCAGCACCGTGGGTGTACCTACACCACAGGGGACAAAACCCTGGAACTCACTCCCTAACAGCACTGTGGCTGTACCTACACCACAGGGGACAAAATCCTGGAACTCACTCCCTAACAGCACTGTGGGTGTACCTACACCACAGGGACTAAATTCTGCAACTCACTACCTAACAGCACCGTGGGTGTACCTACAAAAAGGGGGACAAAATCCTGCAACTCCCTCCCTAGCAGCACCGTGGGTGTACATACACCAAAGAAAACAAAATCCTGGAAGCGCTACCTAACAGCACTGTGGGTGTACCTACACCACAGGGGACAAAATCCTGGAAAACCCTACCTAACAGCGCCATGGATGTACCTACACCAGAGATGACAAAATCTTGGAACTCACTCCCTAACAGCGCTGTGGGTGTACCTACACCACAGGGGACAAAATCCCAGAACGCTCTCCCTAAACAACACTGTGGGTTTATCTACACAACATGGACAATATCCTGGAACTCCCTACCTAACAGCGCTGTGGATATACCTACACCACAGGGGACAAAATTCCAGATCACCCTCCCTAACAGAGCTGTGGGAGTACCTGCACCATGCGGACAAAATCCTGGAACACCCTCGCTAACAGCGCCATTTGTGTGCCTACACCGCAGGGGACAAAATCCTGGAACTCGCTCCATATCAGCACCGTGTGTTTATCTACACAACACGGACAATATCCTGGAACTCCCTCCCTAACAGCACCGTGGGCGTACCTACACCACGGGGACAAAATCCTGGAAATCCTTCCCTAATAGCGCAGTGGGTGTACCTACACAACACGGACAATATCCTGGAACTCCCTCCCTAACAGAGCTGCGAGTGTCCCTTCTCCACAGGGACAAAATTCTGGAACTCGCTCCATATCAGCACCGTGGATGTACCTTCACCACAGTGACAAAATCCTGGAACTCACTCCCTAACAGCGCTGTGGGTGTACCTATACCATTGGGACAAAATCCCAGAACGCTCTCCCTAAACAGCACTGTGGGTTTATCTACACAACACGGACAATATCCTGGAACTTCCTACCTAACAGCGCTTTGGATGTACCTACACCACCGGGGACAAAATTCCAGATCACCCTCCCTAACAGAGCTGTGGGTGTACCTACACCATGCGGACAAAATCCTTGAACATTCTCCCTAACAGCGATGTGGGTGTACCTACACCACAGGGACAAGATCCTGCAACTCACTACCTAACAGCACCGTGGGTGTACCTACAAAAAGGGGGACAAAATCCAGGAACCTCCTCCCTAACAGCGCTGTGGGTGTACCTACTCCACAGGGACAAAATCCTGGAACACCCTCCCTCACAGGGCTGTGGGTATAACTATATCACAGAGGACAAAATCCTGGAACTCGCTCCATATCAGCACCGTGGGCGTACCTACACACAGTGACAAAATCATGGAACTCTCCCTAACAGCGCTGTGGGTGTACTACACCACAGGGACAAAATCCTGGAACACCCTCCCTCACAGGGCTGTGGGTGTACCTACACCACATGAACAAAATCCTGGAACTCCCTCCCTAACAGCGCTGTGGGTGTACCTATACCACTCGGACAAAATCCCAGAACGCTCTCCCTAAACAGCACTGTGGGTTTATCTACACAACACGGACAATATCCTGGAACTCCCTACCTAACAGCGCTGTGGATGTACCTACACCACAGGGGACAAAATTCCAGATCACCCTCCCTAACAGCTCTGTGGGTGTCAATACACCATGCAGACAAAATCCTGGAACTCCCTTCCTAACAGCGCCATGGATGTACCTACACCAGAGAGGCCAATATCCTGGAACTGCCTCCCTAACAGCACTGTGGGTGTACCTACACCACAGGAACAAAATCCTGGAACTCCCTCCCTAACAGCACAGTGGGTGTACCTACACCACAGGAACAAAATCCTGGAACTCCCTCCCAAACAGCACTGTGGGTGTACACACACCACAGGAACAAAATCCTGGAACTCCAGTCCTAACAACGCTGTGGGTGTAACGACACCACAGGGGACAAAATACAGGGACTCCCTGTCTAAAAGCGCTGTGGGTGTACCTACAGAACAGGGGAAAAAAATCCTAGAACACCCTCCCTAACAGGGCTGTGGGTATAACTACATCACAGAGGACAAAATCCTGGAACTCGCTCCATATCAGCACCGTGTGTTTATCTACACAACACGGACAATATCCTGGAACTCCCTCCCTAACAGCACCGTGGGTGCACTTACACTACAGGGACAAAATCCTGGAAATCCCTCCCGAACAGCGCTGTGGGTGTACCTACTCCACAGGGACAAAATCCTGGAGCTCCCTCCCTAACAGGGCGAAGGGTGTAACTACATCAGAGAGGACAAAATCCTGGAACTCGCTCCATATCAGCACCGTGGGTGTACCTACACCACAGGGGACAAAACCCTGGAACTCACTCCCTAACAGCACTGTGGGTGTACCTACACCACAGGGGACAAAATCCTGGAACTCCCTCCCTAACAGCACTGTGGGTGTACCTACACCACAGGGACTAAATTCTGCAACTCACTACCTAACAGCACCGTGGGTGTACCTACAAAAAGTGGGACAAAATCCTGCACCTCCCTCCCTAGCAGCACCGTGGGTGTACATACACCAAAGAAAACAAAATCCTGGAAGCGCTATCTAACAGCACTGTGGGTGTACCTACACCAGAGATGACAAAATCCTGGAACACCCTACCTAACAGCGCCATGGATGTACCTACACCAGAGATGACAAAAACCTGGAACTCACTCCCTAACAGCGCTGCAGATGTACCTACACCACAGGGACATAGTCCCAGAACGCTCTCCCTAAACAACACTGTGGGTTTATCTACACAACATGGACAATATCCTGGAACTCCCTACCTAACAGCGCTGTGGATATACCTACACCACAGGGGACAAAATTCCAGATCACCCTCCCTAACAGAGCTGTGGGTGTACCTACACCATGCGGACAAAATCCTGGAACACCCTGCCTAACAGCGCCATTTGTGTGCCTACACCGCAGGGGACAAAATCCTGGAACTCGCTCCATATCAGCACCGTGTGTTTATCTACACAACACGGACAATATCCTGGAACTCCCTCCCTAACAGCACCGTGGGCGTACCTACACCACGGGGACAAAATCCTGGAAATCCCTCCCTAACAGCGCTGTGTGTGTACCTACACCACAGGGGACAAAATCCTGGAACTCCCTCCCTAACAGCGCTGTGGGTGTACCTACAACACAGGGACAAAATCCTGGAACTCCCTCCCTTACAGGGCTTTGGGTGCAACTACATCAGAGAGGACAAAATCCTGGAACTCGCTCCATATCAGCACCGTGGGTGTACCTACACCACAGGGACAAAATCCTGGAACTCACTCCCCAACAGCACTGTGGGTGTACCTACACCACAGGGACAAGATCCTGCAACTCGCTACCTAACAGCATCGTGGGTGTAGCTACAAAAAGGGGGACAAAATCCTGGAACTTCCTCCCTAACAGCGCTGTGGGTGTACCTACTCCACAGGGACAAAATCCTGGAACTTCCTCCCTAACAGGACTGTGGGTGTAACTACATCACAGAGGACAAAATCCTGGAACTCGCTCCATATCAGCACCATGGGTGTACCTACAACACAGTGACAAAATCCTGGAACTCACTCCCTAACAGCGCTGTGGCTGTACCTACACCACAGGGACAAAATCCTGAAACTCGCTCCCTAACAGCGCTGTGGGTGTACCTACACCACTGGGACAAAATCCCAGAACGCTCTCCCTAAACAGCACTGTGGGTTTATCGACACAACACGGACAATATCCTGGAACTCCCTACCTAACAGCGCTGTGGATGTACCTACACCACAGGGGACAAAATTCCAGATCACCCTCCCATACAGACCTGTGGGTGTACTTACACCATGCGGACAAAATCCTTGAACTTCCACCCTAACAGCGATATGGGTGTACCTACACCAAAGGGACAAAATCCTGGAAGGCCCACCCTAACAGTGCTGTGGGTGTATCTACACCACAGGGGACAAAATCCTGAACTCCCTCCCTAACAGCGCTGTGGGTGTCACTACACCATGCAGACAAAATGCTGGAACTCCCTCCCTAACCGCGCCGTGGGTGTACCAACACCACAGGGGACAAAATCCTGGAAAACCCTACCTAACAGCGCCATGGATGTGCCTACACCAGGGAGGACAAAATCCTGGAACGCCCACCCTAACAGTGCTGTGGGTGTATCTACACCACAGGGGACAAAATCCTGAACTCCCTCCCTAACAGCGCTGTGGGTGTCACTACACCATGCAGACAAAATGCTGGAACTCCCTCCCTAACAGTGCCATGGGTGTACCTACACCACAGGGGACAAAATCCTGGAACACCCTACCTAACAGCGCCATGGATGTACCTACACCAGAGAGGACAAAATCCTGGAACTCCCTCCCTAACAGCGCTGTGGGTGTATCTACACCACACAGGGACAAAATCCTGGTACTCACTCACTAAAAGCACTGTGGGTGTACACACACCACAGGGACAAAATCCTGGAACTCCCTCCCTAACAGCGCTGTGGGTGTACCTACACCACAGGGACAAAATCCTGGAACTCCCTCCCTAACAGCGCTGTGGGTGCACCTCCACCACAGGGGACCAAATCCTGTAACTCCATCCCTAACAGCGCTGTGGGTGTACCTACACTACAGGGGACAAAATACTGGGACTCCCTTTCTAAAAGCGCTGTGGGTGTACCTACACCACAGGGGACAAAATCCTGGAACTCCCTCCCTAACAGCACTGTGGGTGTACCTACACCACAGGGACTAAATTCTGCAACTCACTACCTAACAGCACCGTGGGTGTACCTACAAAAAGTGGGACAAAATCCTGCACCTCCCTCCCTAGCAGCACCGTGGGTGTACATACACCAAAGAAAACAAAATCCTGGAAGCGCTATCTAACAGCACTGTGGGTGTACCTACACCAGAGATGACAAAATCCTGGAACACCCTACCTAACAGCGCCATGGATGTACCTACACCAGAGATGACAAAAACCTGGAACTCACTCCCTAACAGCGCTGCGGATGTACCTACACCACAGGGACATAGTCCCAGAACGCTCTCCCTAAACAACACTGTGGGTTTATCTACACAACATGGACAATATCCTGGAACTCCCTACCTAACAGCGCTGTGGATATACCTACACCACAGGGGACAAAATTCCAGATCACCCTCCCTAACAGAGCTGTGGGTGTACCTACACCATGCGGACAAAATCCTGGAACACCCTGCCTAACAGCGCCATTTGTGTGCCTACACCGCAGGGGACAAAATCCTGGAACTCGCTCCATATCAGCACCGTGTGTTTATCTACACAACACGGACAATATCCTGGAACTCCCTCCCTAACAGCACCGTGGGCGTACCTACACCACGGGGACAAAATCCTGGAAATCCCTCCCTAACAGCGCTGTGTGTGTACCTACACCACAGGGGACAAAATCCTGGAACTCCCTCCCTAACAGCGCTGTGGGTGTACCTACAACACAGGGACAAAATCCTGGAACTCCCTCCCTTACAGGGCTTTGGGTGCAACTACATCAGAGAGGACAAAATCCTGGAACTCGCTCCATATCAGCACCGTGGGTGTACCTACACCACAGGGACAAAATCCTGGAACTCACTCCCCAACAGCACTGTGGGTGTACCTACACCACAGGGACAAGATCCTGCAACTCGCTACCTAACAGCATCGTGGGTGTAGCTACAAAAAGGGGGACAAAATCCTGGAACTTCCTCCCTAACAGCGCTGTGGGTGTACCTACTCCACAGGGACAAAATCCTGGAACTTCCTCCCTAACAGGACTGTGGGTGTAACTACATCACAGAGGACAAAATCCTGGAACTCGCTCCATATCAGCACCATGGGTGTACCTACAACACAGTGACAAAATCCTGGAACTCACTCCCTAACAGCGCTGTGGCTGTACCTACACCACAGGGACAAAATCCTGAAACTCGCTCCCTAACAGCGCTGTGGGTGTACCTACACCACTGGGACAAAATCCCAGAACGCTCTCCCTAAACAGCACTGTGGGTTTATCGACACAACACGGACAATATCCTGGAACTCCCTACCTAACAGCGCTGTGGATGTACCTACACCACAGGGGACAAAATTCCAGATCACCCTCCCATACAGACCTGTGGGTGTACTTACACCATGCGGACAAAATCCTTGAACTTCCACCCTAACAGCGATATGGGTGTACCTACACCAAAGGGACAAAATCCTGGAAGGCCCACCCTAACAGTGCTGTGGGTGTATCTACACCACAGGGGACAAAATCCTGAACTCCCTCCCTAACAGCGCTGTGGGTGTCACTACACCATGCAGACAAAATGCTGGAACTCCCTCCCTAACCGCGCCGTGGGTGTACCAACACCACAGGGGACAAAATCCTGGAAAACCCTACCTAACAGCGCCATGGATGTGCCTACACCAGAGAGGACAAAATCCTGGAACGCCCACCCTAACAGTGCTGTGGGTGTATCTACACCACAGGGGACAAAATCCTGAACTCCCTCCCTAACAGCGCTGTGGGTGTCACTACACCATGCAGACAAAATGCTGGAACTCCCTCCCTAACAGTGCCATGGGTGTACCTACACCACAGGGGACAAAATCCTGGAACACCCTACCTAACAGCGCCATGGATGTACCTACACCAGAGAGGACAAAATCCTGGAACTCCCTCCCTAACAGCGCTGTGGGTGTATCTACACCACACAGGGACAAAATCCTGGTACTCACTCACTAAAAGCACTGTGGGTGTACACACACCACAGGGACAAAATCCTGGAACTCCCTCCCTAACAGCGCTGTGGGTGTACCTACACCACAGGGACAAAATCCTGGAACTCCCTCCCTAACAGCGCTGTGGGTGCACCTCCACCACAGGGGACCAAATCCTGTAACTCCATCCCTAACAGCGCTGTGGGTGTACCTACACTACAGGGGACAAAATACTGGGACTCCCTTTCTAAAAGCGCTGTGGGTGTACCTACACCACAGGGGAAAAAATCCTGGAACGTCCTCCCTAACAGGGCTGTGGGTATAACTAAATCACAGAGGACAAAATCCTGGAACTCGCTCCATATCAGCACCGTGTGTTTATCTACACAACACGGACAATATCCTGGAAATCCCTCCCTAACAGCACCGTGGGCGTACCTACACCACGGGGACAAAATCCTGGAAATCCCTCCCTAACAGCTCTGTGGGTGTACCTACAACACAGGGACAAAATCCTGGAACTCCCTCCCTTACAGGGCTTTGGGTGTAACTACATCAGAGAGGACAAAATCCTGGAACTCGCCCCATATCAGCACCGTGGGTGTACCTACACCACAGGGACAAAGTCCTGGAACTCACTCCCTAACAGCACTGTGGGTGTACCTACACCACAGGGACAAGATCCTGCAACTCACTACCTAACAGCATCGAGGGTGTAGCTACAAAAAGGGGGACAAAATCCTGGAACTTCCTCCCTAACAGTGCTGTGGGTGTACCTACTCCACAGGGACAAAATCCTGGAACTCCCTCCCTAACAGGACTGTGGGTGTACCTACACCACTGGGACAAAATCCCAGAACGCTCTCCCTAAACAGCACTGTGGGTTTATCTACACAACACGGACAATATCCTGGAATCCCTACCTAACAGCGCTGTGGATGTACCTACACCACAGGGGACAAAATTCCAGATCACCCTCCCATACAGAGCTGTGGGTGTACTTACACCATGCGGACAAAATCCTTGAACTTCCACCCTAACTGCGATGTGGGTGTACCTACACCACAGGGACAAAATCCTGGAACGCCCACCCTAACAGTGCTGTGGGTGTGTCTACACCACAGGGGACAAAATCCTGAACTCCCTCCCTAACAGCGCTGTGGGTGTCACTACACCATGCAGACAAAATGCTGGAACTCCCTTCCTAACAGTGCCATGGGTGTACCTACACCACAGGGGACAAAATCCTGGAACACCCTACCTAACAGCGCCATGGATGTACCTACACCAGAGATGACAAAATCCTGGAACTCACTCCCTAACAGCGCTGTGGGTGTACACACACCACAGGGACAAAATCCTGGAACTCCCTCCCTAACAGCGCTGTGGGTGTACCTACATCACAGGGTCAAAATCCTGGAACTCCCTCCCTAACAGCGCTATGGGTGCACCTACACCACAGGGACAAAATCCTGGAACTCCCTCCCTAACAGCGCTGTGGGTGCACCTCCACCACAGGGGACCAAATCCTGTAACTCCCTCCCTAACAGCGCTGTGGGTGTAACTACTCCACAGGGACAAAATCCTGGAACTCCCTCCCTAACAGCGCTGTGGGTGTACCTACACCACAGGGGACAAAATACTGGGACTCCCTTTCTAAAAGCGCTGTGGGTGTACCTACAACACAGGGACAAAATCCTGGAACTCCCTGCTTAACATCACAATGGGTGTATCTGCACCACAGCGACAAAATCCTGGAACTCCCTCCCTAACAGCAGCATGGGTGTACCTACATCACAGGGACAAAATCCTGGAACTCGTTCCCTAACAGCGCTGTGGGTGTAAATACACCACAGGGACAAAATCCTGGAACTCCCTCCCTAACAGCGCCGTGGGTGTACCTACACCACACAGGGACAAAATCCTGGAACTCCCTCTCTAACAGCGCTGTGGGTGTACCTACACCACAGGGACAAAATCCTGGAACTCCCTCCCTAACAGCGCCGTGGGTGTACCTACAACACAGCGACAAAATCCTGGAACTCCCTCCCTTACAGCACTGTGGGTGTACCTACACCACAGGGACAAAATCCTGGAACTCCATCCCTAACAACACTGTGGTTGCACCTGCTCCGCACAGACAAAATCCAGGAACTCCCTCCCTAACAGGACTCTGGGTATACTAACATCACAGGGAAAAAATCCTTGAACTCCCTCACTAACAGCGCTGTGGGTGTACCTACACTACAGGGGACAAAATCCTGGAACTCCCTCCCTCACAGGGCAGTGGGTATAACTACATCACAGAGGACAAAATCCTGGAACTCGCACCATATCAGCACCGTGGGTGTACCTACACCACAGGGGACAAAATCCTGGAAATACCTCCCTAACAGCACTGTGGGTGTACCTACACCACATGGGCAAAATCCTGGAACTCCCTCCCTAAAAGCGCTGTGGGTGTACCTACACCACAGGGACAAAATCCTGGAACTCCCTCCCTAACAGCGCTGTGGGTGTGCCTATACCACTGGGACAAAATCCCAGAACGCTCTCCCTAAACAGCACTGTGGGTTTATCTACACAACACGGACAATATCCTGGAACTCCCTACCTAACAGCGCTGTGGATGTACCTACACCAAAGGGGACAAAATTCCAGATCACCATCCCTAACAGAGCTACGGGTGTACCTACACCATGCGGACAAAATCCTTGAACTTCCACCCTAACAGCGATGTGGGTGTACCTACACCACAGGGACAAAATCCTGGAACGCCCTCCCTAACAGCGCTGTGGCTGTACCTACACCACAGGGGACAAAATCCTGGAACTCCCTTTCTAAAAGCGCTGTGGATGTACCTACACCACAGGGGAAAATAATCCTAGAACACCTCCCTAACAGGGCTGTGGGTATAACTAAATCACAGAGGACAAAATCCTGGAACTCGCTCCATATCAGCACCGTGTGTTTATCTACACAACACGGACAATATCCTGGAACTCCCTCCCTAACAGCACCGTGGGTGCACCTACACCACAGGGACAAAATCCTGGAACTCCCTCCCTCACAGCGCTGTGGGTGTACCTACACCACAGGGGACAAAATCCTGGAACTCCCTCCCTAACAGCGCTGTGGGTGTAACTACTCCACTGGGACAAAATCCCAGAACGCTCTCCCTAAACAGCACTGTGGGTTTATCTACACAACACGGACAATATCCTGGAACTCCCTACCTAACAGCGCTGTGGATGTACCTACACCAAAGGGGACAAAATTCCAGATCACCATCCCTAACAGAGCTACGGGTGTACCTACACCATGCGGACAAAATCCTTGAACTTCCACCCTAACAGCGATGTGGGTGTACCTACACCACAGGGACAAAATCCTGGAACGCCCTCCCTAACAGCGCTGTGGCTGTACCTACACCACAGGGGACAAAATCCTGGAACTCCCTTTCTAAAAGCGCTGTGGGTGTACCTACACCACAGGGGAAAATAATCCTAGAACACCTCCCTAACAGGGCTGTGGGTATAACTAAATCACAGAGGACAAAATCCTGGAACTCGCTCCATATCAGCACCGTGTGTTTATCTACACAACACGGACAATATCCTGGAACTCCCTCCCTAACAGCACCGTGGGTGCACCTACACCACAGGGACAAAATCCTGGAACTCCCTCCCTCACAGCGCTGTGGGTGTACCTACACCACACAGGGACAAAATCCTGGAACTCCCGCCCTAACAGCGCTGTGGGTGTACCTACACCACAGGGACAAAATCCTGGAACTCCCTCCCTAACAGCACCATGGGAGTAACTACATTACAGAGGACAAAATCCTGGAACTCCCTCCCTAACAGCGTCGTGGGTGTACCTCCACCACAGGGGACCAAATCCTGTAACTCCATCCCTAACAGCGCTGTGGGTGTACCTACACTACAGGGGACAAAATACTGGGACTCCCTTTCTAAAAGCGCTGTGGGTGTACCTACACCACAGGGGACAAAATCCTGGAACACCCTGCCTAAAAGGGCTGAGCTATAACTACATCACAGAGGACAAAATCCTGGAACTCGCTCCATATCAGCACCGTGTGTTTATCTACACAACACGGACAATATCCTGGAACGCTCTCCCTAACAGCAGCATGGGTGTACCTACACCACAGGGACAAAGTCCTGGAACTCATTCCCTAACAGCGCTGTGGGTGAACCTACTCCACAGGGACAAAATCCTGGAACTCCCTCCCTAACAGGGCTGTGGGTGTAAATACATCACAGAGGACAAAATCCTGGAACTCGCTCCATATCAGCACCATGGGTGTACCTACACCACAGGGGACAAAATCCTGGAAAACCCTCCCTAACAGCGCCGTGGGTGTACCTACACCACAGTGACAAAATCCTGGAACTCCCTCCCGAACAGTGCCGTGGGTGTAACTACACCACGGAGGACAAAATCCTGGAACTCCCTCCCTAACAGCGTCATGGGCGTACCTACACCACGGGGACAAAATCCTGGAAATCCCTCCCTAACAGCGCTGTGGGTGTACCTACAACACAGGGACAAAATCCTGGAACTCCCTCCCTTACAGGGCTTTGGGTGTAACTACATCAGAGAGGACAAAATCCTGGAACTCGCTCCATATCAGCACCGTGGGTGTACCTACACCACAGGGACAAAATCCTGGAACTCACTCCCTAACAGCACTGTGGGTGTACCTACACCACAGGGACAAGATCCTGCAACTCACTACCTAACAGCATCGTGGGTGTAGCTACAAAAAGGGGGACAAAATCCTGGAACTTCCTCCCTAGGAGCGCTGTGGGTGTACCTACTCCATAGGGACAAAATCCTGGAACTCCCTCCCTAACAGGGCTGTGGGTGTAACTACATCACAGAGGGCAAAATCCTGGAACTCGCTCCATATCAGCACCGTGGGTGTACCTACAACACAGTGACAAAATCCTGGAACTCACTCCCTAACAGCGCTGTGGGTGTACCTACACCAAAGGGACAAAATCCTGGATCTCGCGCCCTAACAGCGCTGTGGGCATACCTACACCACTGGAACAAAATCCCAGAACGCTCTCCTTAAACAGCACTGTGGGTGTATCTACACAACACGGACAATATCCTGGAACTCCCTACCTAACAGCGCTGTGGATGTACCAACGCCACAGGGGACAAAATTCCAGATCACCCTCCCATACAGAGCTGTGGGTGTACCTACACCATGCGGACAAAATCCTTGAACTTCCACCCTAACAGCGATATGGGTGTACCTACACCACAGGGACAAAATCCTGGAACGCCCACCCTAACAGTGCTGTGGGTGTGTCTACACCACAGGGGACAAAATCCTGAACTCCCTCCCTAACAGCGCTGTGGGTGTCACTACACCATGCAGACAAAATGCTGGAACTCCCTTCCTAACAGTGCCATGGGTGTACCTACACCACAGGGGACAAAATCCTGGAACACCCTACCTAACAGCGCCATGGATGTACCTACACCAGAGAGGACAAAATCCAGGAACTCCCTCCCTAACAGCGCTGTGGGTGTATCTACACCACACAGGGACAAAATCCTGGTACTCACTCACTAAAAGCACTGTGGGTGTACACACACCACAGGGACAAAATCCTGGAACTCCCTCCCTAACAGCGCTGTGGGTGTACCTACACCACAGGGACAAAATCCTGGAACTCCCTCCCTAACAGCGCTGTGGGTGCACCTCCACCACAGGGGACCAAATCCTGTAACTCCATCCCTAACAGCGCTGTGGGTGTACCTACACTACAGGGGACAAAATACTGGGACTCCCTTTCTAAAAGCGCTGTGGGTGTACCTACACCACAGGGGAAAAAATCCTGGAACGTCCTCCCTAACAGGGCTGTGGGTATAACTAAATCACAGAGCACAAAATCCTGGAACTCGCTCCATATCAGCACCGTGTGTTTATCTACACAACACGGACAATATCCTGGAAATCCCTCCCTAACAGCACCGTGGGCGTACCTACACCACGGGGACAAAATCCTGGAAATCCCTCCCTAACAGCTCTGTGGGTGTACCTACAACACAGGGACAAAATCCTGGAACTCCCTCCCTTACAGGGCTTTGGGTGTAACTACATCAGAGAGGACAAAATCCTGGAACTCGCCCCATATCAGCACCGTGGGTGTACCTACACCACAGGGACAAAGTCCTGGAACTCACTCCCTAACAGCACTGTGGGTGTACCTACACCACAGGGACAAGATCCTGCAACTCACTACCTAACAGCATCGAGGGTGTAGCTACAAAAAGGGGGACAAAATCCTGGAACTTCCTCCCTAACAGTGCTGTGGGTGTACCTACTCCACAGGGACAAAATCCTGGAACTCCCTCCCTAACAGGACTGTGGGTGTACCTACACCACTGGGACAAAATCCCAGAACGCTCTCCCTAAACAGCACTGTGGGTTTATCTACACAACACGGACAATATCCTGGAATCCCTACCTAACAGCGCTGTGGATGTACCTACACCACAGGGAACAAAATTCCAGATCACCCTCCCATACAGAGCTGTGGGTGTACTTACACCATGCGGACAAAATCCTTGAACTTCCACCCTAACTGCGATGTGGGTGTACCTACACCACAGGGACAAAATCCTGGAACGCCCACCCTAACAGTGCTGTGGGTGTATCTACACCACAGGGGACAAAATCCTGAACTCCCTCCCTAACAGCGCTGTGGGTGTCACTACACCATGCAGACAAAATGCTGGAACTCCATCCCTAACAGTGCCATGGGTGTACCTACACCAGAGAGGACAAAATCCTGGAACTCCCTCCCTAACAGCGCTGTGGGTGTATCTACACCACACAGGGATAAAATCCTGGTACTCACTCACTAAAAGCACTGTGGGTGTACCTACACCACAGGGACAAAATCCTGGAACTCCCTCCCTAACAGCGCTGTGGGTGCACCTCCACCACAGGGGACCAAATCCTGTAACACCATCCCTAACAGCGCTGTGGGTGTACCTACACTACAGGGGACAAAATACTGGGACTCCCTTTCTAAAAGCGCTGTGGGTATACCTACACCACAGGGGAAAAAATCCTGGAACACCCTCCCTAACAGGGCTGAGGCTATAACTACATCACAGAGGACAAAATCCTGGAACTCGCTCCATATCAGCACCGTGTGTTTATCTACACAACACGGACAATATCCTGGAACTCCCTCCCTAACAGGGCTGTGGGTATAACTACATCACAGAGGACAAAATCCTGGAACTCGCTCCATATCAGCACCGTGGGTTTATCTACACAACACGGACAATATCCTGGAACTCCCTCCCTAACAGTAGCATGGGTGTACCTACACCACAGGGACAAAATCCTGGAACTCTTTCCCTAACAGCGCTGTGGGTGTACCTACACTACAGGGACAAAATCCTGGAACTCCCTCCCGAACAGCGCTGTGGGTGTACCTACTCCACAGGGACAAAATCCTGGAACTCCCTCCCTAACAGCACCATGGGTGTAACTACATCACAGAGGACAAAATCCTGGAACTCGCTCCATATCAGCACCGTGGGTGTACCAACACCAGAGAGGACAAAATCCTGGAACTCACTCCCTAACAGCACTGTGGGTGTACCTACACCACAGGGGACAAAATCCTGGAACTCCCTCCCTAGCAGCACCGTGGGTGTACATACACCGAAGAAAACAAAATCCTGGAAGCGCTACCTAACAGCACTGTGGGTGTACCTACACCACAGGGGACAAAATCCTGGAACACCCTACCTAACAGCGCCATGGATGTACCTACACCAGAGATGACAAAATCCTGGAACTCACTCCCTAACAGCGCTGTGGGTGTACCTACACCACAGGGGACAAAATCCCAGAACGCTCTCCCTAAACAACACTGTGGGTTTATCTACACAACATGGAAAATATCCTGGAACTCCCTACCTAACAGCGCTGTGGATATACCTACACCACAGGGGACAAAATTCCAGATCACCCTCCCTAACAGAGCTGTGGGTGTACCTACACCATGCAGACAAAATCCTGGAACACCCTCCCTAACAGCGCCATTTGTGTGCCTACACCGCAGGGGACAAAATCCTGGAACTCGCTCCATATCAGCACCGTGTGTTTATCTACACAACACGGACAATATCCTGGAACTCCCTCCCTAACAGCACCGTGGGCGTACCTACACCACGGGGACAAAATCCTGGAAATCCCTCCCTAACAGCGCTGTGGGTGTACCTACAACACAGGGACAAAATCCTGGAACTCCCTCCCTTACAGGGCTTTGGGTGTAACTACATCAGAGAGGACAAAATCCTGGAACTCGCTCCATATCAGCACCGTGGGTGTACCTACACCACAGGGACAAAATCCTGGAACTCACTCCCTAACAGCACTGTGGGTGTACCTACACCACAGGGACAAGATCCTGCAACTCACTACCTAACAGCATCGTGGGTGTAGCTACAAAAAGGGGGACACAATCCTGGAACTTCCTCCCTAAGAGCGCTGTGGGTGTACCTACTCCATAGGGACAAAATCCTGGAACTCCCTCCCTAACAGGGCTGTGGGTGTAACTACATCACAGAGGGCAAAATCCTGGAACTCGCTCCATATCAGCACCGTGGGTGTACCTACAACACAGTGACAAAATCCTGGAACTCACTCCCTAACAGCGCTGTGGGTGTACCTACACCAAAGGGACAAAATCCTGGATCTCGCGCCCTAACAGCGCTGTGGGCATACCTACACCACTGGAACAAAATCCCAGAACGCTCTCCTTAAACAGCACTGTGGGTGTATCTACACAACACGGACAATATCCTGGAACTCCCTACCTAACAGCGCTGTGGATGTACCTACGCCACAGGGGACAAAATTCCAGATCACCCTCCCATACAGAGCTGTGGGTGTACCTACACCATGCGGACAAAATCCTTGAACTTCCACCCTAACAGCGATATGGGTGTACCTACACCACAGGGACAAAATCCTGGAACGCCCACCCTAACAGTGCTGTGGGTGTGTCTACACCACAGGGGACAAAATCCTGAACTCCCTCCCTAACAGCGCTGTGGGTGTCACTACACCATGCAGACAAAATGCTGGAACTCCCTTCCTAACAGTGCCATGGGTGTACCTACACCACAGGGGACAAAATCCTGGAACACCCTACCTAACAGCGCCATGGATGTACCTACACCAGAGATGACAAAATCCTGGAACTCACTCCCTAACAGCGCTGTGGGTGTACACACACCACAGGGACAAAATCCTGGAACTCCCTCCCTAACAGCGCTGTGGGTGTACCTACATCACAGGGTCAAAATCCTGGAACTCCCTCCCTAACAGCGCTATGGGTGCACCTACACCACAGGGACAAAATCCTGGAACTCCCTCCCTAACAGCGCTGTGGGTGCACCTCCACCACAGGGGACCAAATCCTGTAACTCCCTCCCTAACAGCGCTGTGGGTGTAACTACTCCACAGGGACAAAATCCTGGAACTCCCTCCCTAACAGCGCTGTGGGTGTACCTACACCACAGGGGACAAAATACTGGGACTCCCTTTCTAAAAGCGCTGTGGGTGTACCTACAACACAGGGACAAAATCCTGGAACTACCTGCTTAACATCACAATGGGTGTATCTGCACCACAGCGACAAAATCCTGGAACTCCCTCCCTAACAGCAGCATGGGTGTACCTACATCACAGGGACAAAATCCTGGAACTCGTTCCCTAACAGCGCTGTGGGTGTAAATACATCACAGAGGACAAAATCCTGGAACTCCCTCCCTAACACCGCAGTGGGTGTACCTACAACACAAGGGACAAAATCCTGGAAATTCCTCCCTAACTGTGCCGTGGGTGTACCTACACCACAGGGGACAAAATCCTGGAACCCCCTCCCTAACAGCACTGTGGGTGTACCTACACCACAGTGACAAAATCCTGGAACTCCCTCCCGAACAGTGCCGTGGGTGAACCTACATAACAGGGGACAAAATCCAGGAAATCGCTCCCTAACAGCGCCGTGGGTGTACCTACAACACAGCGACAAAATCCTGGAACTCCCTCCCTTACAGCACTGTGGGTGTACCTACACCACAGGGACAAAATCCTGGAACTCCATCCCTAACAACACTGTGGTTGCACCTGCTCCGCACAGACAAAATCCAGGAACTCCCTCCCTAACAGGACTCTGGGTATACTAACATCACAGGGAAAAAATCCTTGAACTCCCTCACTAACAGCGCTGTGGGTGTACCTACACTACAGGGGACAAAATCCTGGAACTCCCTCCCTCACAGGGCAGTGGGTATAACTACATCACAGAGGACAAAATCCTGGAACTCGCACCATATCAGCACCGTGGGTGTACCTACACCACAGGGGACAAAATCCTGGAAATACCTCCCTAACAGCGCTGTGGGTGCACCTACACAACAGGGGACAAAATCCTGGAACTCCCTCCCTAACAGCACCGTGGGTGTACCTACACCACATGGGCAAAATCCTGGAACTCCCTCCCTAAAAGCGCTGTGGGTGTACCTACACCACAGGGACAAAATCCTGGAACTCCCTCCCTAACAGCGCTGTGGGTGTGCCTATACCACTGGGACAAAATCCCAGAACGCTCTCCCTAAACAGCACTGTGGGTTTATCTACACAACATGGACAATATCCTGGAACTCCCTACCTAACAGCGCTGTGGATGTACCTACACCACAGGGGACAAAATTCCAGATCACCATCCCTAACAGAGCTACGGGTGTACCTACACCATGCGGACAAAATCCTTGAACTTCCACCCTAACAGCGATGTGGGTGTACCTACACCACAGGGACAAAATCCTGGAACGCCCTCCCTAACAGCGCTGTGGCTGTACCTACACCACAGGGGACAAAATCCTGGAACTCCCTTTCTAAAAGCGCTGTGGGTGTACCTACACCACAGGGGAAAATAATCCTAGAACACCTCCCTAACAGGGCTGTGGGTATAACTAAATCACAGAGGACAAAATCCTGGAACTCGCTCCATATCAGCACCGTGTGTTTATCTACACAACACGGACAATATCCTGGAACTCCCTCCCTAACAGCACCGTGGGTGCACCTACACCACAGGGACAAAATCCTGGAACTCCCTCCCTCACAGCGCTGTGGGTGTACCTACACCACAGGGGACAAAATCCTGGAACTCCCTCCCTAACAGCGCTGTGGGTGTAACTACTCCACTGGGACAAAATCCCAGAACGCTCTCCCTAAACAGCACTGTGGGTTTATCTACACAACACGGACAATATCCTGGAACTCCCTACCTAACAGCGCTGTGGATGTACCTACACCAAAGGGGACAAAATTCCAGATCACCATCCCTAACAGAGCTACGGGTGTACCTACACCATGCGGACAAAATCCTTGAACTTCCACCCTAACAGCGATGTGGGTGTACCTACACCACAGGGACAAAATCCTGGAACGCCCTCCCTAACAGCGCTGTGGCTGTACCTACACCACAGGGGACAAAATCCTGGAACTCCCTTTCTAAAAGCGCTGTGGGTGTACCTACACCACAGGGGAAAATAATCCTAGAACACCTCCCTAACAGGGCTGTGGGTATAACTAAATCACAGAGGACAAAATCCTGGAACTCGCTCCATATCAGCACCGTGTGTTTATCTACACAACACGGACAATATCCTGGAACTCCCTCCCTAACAGCACCGTGGGTGCACCTACACCACAGGGACAAAATCCTGGAACTCCCTCCCTCACAGCGCTGTGGGTGTACCTACACCACACAGGGACAAAATCCTGGAACTCCCGCCCTAACAGCGCTGTGGGTGTACCTACACCACAGGGACAAAATCCTGGAACTCCCTCCCTAACAGCACCATGGGAGTAACTACATTACAGAGGACAAAATCCTGGAACTCCCTCCCTAACAGCGTCGTGGGTGTACCTCCACCACAGGGGACCAAATCCTGTAACTCCATCCCTAACAGCGCTGTGGGTGTACCTACACTACAGGGGACAAAATACTGGGACTCCCTTTCTAAAAGCGCTGTGGGTGTACCTACACCACAGGGGACAAAATCCTGGAACACCCTGCCTAAAAGGGCTGAGCTATAACTACATCACAGAGGACAAAATCCTGGAACTCGCTCCATATCAGCACCGTGTGTTTATCTACACAACACGGACAATATCCTGGAACGCTCTCCCTAACAGCAGCATGGGTGTACCTACACCACAGGGACAAAGTCCTGGAACTCATTCCCTAACAGCGCTGTGGGTGAACCTACTCCACAGGGACAAAATCCTGGAACTCCCTCCCTAACAGGGCTGTGGGTGTAAATACATCACAGAGGACAAAATCCTGGAACTCGCTCCATATCAGCACCATGGGTGTACCTACACCACAGGGGACAAAATCCTGGAAAACCCTCCCTAACAGCGCCGTGGGTGTACGTACACCACAGTGACAAAATCCTGGAACTCCCTCCCGAACAGTGCCGTGGGTGTAACTACACCACGGAGGACAAAATCCTGGAACTCCCTCCCTAACAGCGTCATGGGCGTACCTACACCACGGGGACAAAATCCTGGAAATCCCTCCCTAACAGCGCTGTGGGTGTACCTACAACACAGGGACAAAATCCTGGAACTCCCTCCCTTACAGGGCTTTGGGTGTAACTACATCAGAGAGGACAAAATCCTGGAACTCGCTCCATATCAGCACCGTGGGTGTACCTACACCACAGGGACAAAATCCTGGAACTCACTCCCTAACAGCACTGTGGGTGTACCTACACCACAGGGACAAGATCCTGCAACTCACTACCTAACAGCATCGTGGGTGTAGCTACAAAAAGGGGGACAAAATCCTGGAACTCCCTCCCTAACAGGGCTGTGGGTGTAACTACATCACAGAGGGCAAAATCCTGGAACTCGCTCCATATCAGCACCGTGGGTGTACCTACAACACAGTGACAAAATCCTGGAACTCACTCCCTAACAGCGCTGTGGGTGTACCTACACCAAAGGGACAAAATCCTGGATCTCGCGCCCTAACAGCGCTGTGGGCATACCTACACCACTGGAACAAAATCCCAGAACGCTCTCCTTAAACAGCACTGTGGGTGTATCTACACAACACGGACAATATCCTGGAACTCCCTACCTAACAGCGCTGTGGATGTACCTACGCCACAGGGGACAAAATTCCAGATCACCCTCCCATACAGAGCTGTGGGTGTACCTACACCATGCGGACAAAATCCTTGAACTTCCACCCTAACAGCGATATGGGTGTACCTACACCACAGGGACAAAATCCTGGAACGCCCACCCTAACAGTGCTGTGGGTGTGTCTACACCACAGGGGACAAAATCCTGAACTCCCTCCCTAACAGCGCTGTGGGTGTCACTACACCATGCAGACAAAATGCTGGAACTCCCTTCCTAACAGTGCCATGGGTGTACCTACACCACAGGGGACAAAATCCTGGAACACCCTACCTAACAGCGCCATGGATGTACCTACACCAGAGAGGACAAAATCCAGGAACTCCCTCCCTAACAGCGCTGTGGGTGTATCTACACCACACAGGGACAAAATCCTGGTACTCACTCACTAAAAGCACTGTGGGTGTACACACACCACAGGGACAAAATCCTGGAACTCCCTCCCTAACAGCGCTGTGGGTGTACCTACACCACAGGGACAAAATCCTGGAACTCCCTCCCTAACAGCGCTGTGGGTGCACCTCCACCACAGGGGACCAAATCCTGTAACTCCATCCCTAACAGCGCTGTGGGTGTACCTACACTACAGGGGACAAAATACTGGGACTCCCTTTCTAAAAGCGCTGTGGGTGTACCTACACCACAGGGGAAAAAATCCTGGAACGTCCTCCCTAACAGGGCTGTGGGTATAACTAAATCACAGAGCACAAAATCCTGGAACTCGCTCCATATCAGCACCGTGTGTTTATCTACACAACACGGACAATATCCTGGAAATCCCTCCCTAACAGCACCGTGGGCGTACCTACACCACGGGGACAAAATCCTGGAAATCCCTCCCTAACAGCTCTGTGGGTGTACCTAGAACACAGGGGACAAAATCCTGGAACACCCTGCCTAAAAGGGCTGAGCTATAACTACACCACAGAGGACAAAATCCTGGAACTCGCTCCATATCAGCACCGTGTGTTTATCTACACAACACGGACAATATCCTGGAACGCTCTCCCTAACAGCAGCATGGGTGTACCTACACCACAGGGACAAAGTCCTGGAACTCATTCCCTAACAGCGCTGTGGGTGAACCTACTCCACAGGGACAAAATCCTGGAACTCCCTCCCTAACAGGGCTGTTGGTGTAAATACATCACAGAGGACAAAATCCTGGAACTCGCTCCATATCAGCACCATGGGTGTACCTACACCACAGGGGACAAAATCCTGGAAAACCCTCCCTAACAGCGCCGTGGGTGTACCTACACCACAGTGACAAAATCCTGGAAATCCCTCCCGAACAGTGCCGTGGGTGTAACTACACCACGGAGGACAAAATCCTGGAACTCCCTCCCTAACAGCGTCATGGGCGTACCTACACCACGGGGACAAAATCCTGGAAATCCCTCCCTAACAGCGCTGTGGGTGTACCTACAACACAGGGACAAAATCCTGGAACTCCCTCCCTTACAGGGCTTTGGGTGTAACTACATCAGAGAGGACAAAATCCTGGAACTCGCTCCATATCAGCACCGTGGGTGTACCTACACCACAGGGACAAAATCCTGGAACTCACTCCCTAACAGCACTGTGGGTGTACCTACACCACAGGGACAAGATCCTGCAACTCACTACCTAACAGCATCGTGGGTGTAGCTACAAAAAGGGGGACAAAATCCTGGAACTACCTCCCTAACAGGGCTGTGGGTGTAACTACATCACAGAGGGCAAAATCCTGGAACTCGCTCCATATCAGCACCGTGGGTGTACCTACAACACAGTGACAAAATCCCAGAACGCTCTCCTTAAACAGCACTGTGGGTGTATCTACACAACACGGACAATATCCTGGAACTCCCTACCTAACGGCGCTGTGGATGTACCTACGCCACAGGGGACAAAATTCCAGATCACCCTCCCATACAGAGCTGTGGGTGTACCTACACCATGCGGACAAAATCCTTGAACTTCCACCCTAACAGCGATATGGGTGTACCTACACCACAGGGACAAAATCCTGGAACGCCCACCCTAACAGTGCTGTGGGTGTGTCTACACCACAGGGGACAAAATCCTGAACTCCCTCCCTAACAGCGCTGTGGGTGTCACTACACCATGCAGACAAAATGCTGGAACTCCCTTCCTAACAGTGCCATGGGTGTACCTACACCACAGGGGACAAAATCCTGGAACACCCTACCTAACAGCGCCATGGATGTACCTACACCAGAGAGGACAAAATCCAGGAACTCCCTCCCTAACAGCGCTGTGGGTGTATCTACACCACACAGGGACAAAATCCTGGTACTCACTCACTAAAAGCACTGTGGGTGTACACACACCACAGGGACAAAATCCTGGAACTCCCTCCCTAACAGCGCTGTGGGTGTACCTACACCACAGGGACAAAATCCTGGAACTCCCTCCCTAACAGCGCTGTGGGTGCACCTCCACCACAGGGGACCAAATCCTGTAACTCCATCCCTAACAGCGCTGTGGGTGTACCTACACTACAGGGGACAAAATACTGGGACTCCCTTTCTAAAAGCGCTGTGGGTGTACCTACACCACAGGGGAAAAAATCCTGGAACGTCCTCCCTAACAGGGCTGTGGGTATAACTAAATCACAGAGCACAAAATCCTGGAACTCGCTCCATATCAGCACCGTGTGTTTATCTACACAACACGGACAATATCCTGGAAATCCCTCCCTAACAGCACCGTGGGCGTACCTACACCACGGGGACAAAATCCTGGAAATCCCTCCCTAACAGCTCTGTGGGTGTACCTACAACACAGGGACAAAATCCTGGAACTCCCTCCCTTACAGGGCTTTGGGTGTAACTACATCAGAGAGGACAAAATCCTGGAACTCGCCCCATATCAGCACCGTGGGTGTACCTACACCACAGGGACAAAGTCCTGGAACTCACTCCCTAACAGCACTGTGGGTGTACCTACACCACAGGGACAAGATCCTGCAACTCACTACCTAACAGCATCGAGGGTGTAGCTACAAAAAGGGGGACAAAATCCTGGAACTTCCTCCCTAACAGTGCTGTGGGTGTACCTACTCCACAGGGACAAAATCCTGGAACTCCCTCCCTAACAGGACTGTGGGTGTACCTACACCACTGGGACAAAATCCCAGAACGCTCTCCCTAAACAGCACTGTGGGTTTATCTACACAACACGGACAATATCCTGGAATCCCTACCTAACAGCGCTGTGGATGTACCTACACCACAGGGGACAAAATTCCAGATCACCCTCCCATACAGAGCTGTGGGTGTACTTACACCATGCGGACAAAATCCTTGAACTTCCACCCTAACTGCGATGTGGGTGTACCTACACCACAGGGACAAGATCCTGGAACGCCCACCCTAACAGTGCTGTGGGTGTATCTACACCACAGGGGACAAAATCCTGAACTCCCTCCCTAACAGCGCTGTGGGTGTCACTACACCATGCAGACAAAATGCTGGAACTCCATCCCTAACAGTGCCATGGGTGTACCTACACCAGAGAGGACAAAATCCTGGAACTCCCTCCCTAACAGCGCTGTGGGTGTATCTACACCACACAGGGATAAAATCCTGGTACTCACTCACTAAAAGCACTGTGGGTGTACCTACACCACAGGGACAAAATCCTGGAACTCCCTCCCTAACAGCGCTGTGGGTGCACCTCCACCACAGGGGACCAAATCCTGTAACACCATCCCTAACAGCGCTGTGGGTGTACCTACACTACAGGGGACAAAATACTGGGACTCCCTTTCTAAAAGCGCTGTGGGTATACCTACACCACAGGGGAAAAAATCCTGGAACACCCTCCCTAACAGGGCTGAGGCTATAACTACATCACAGAGGACAAAATCCTGGAACTCGCTCCATATCAGCACCGTGTGTTTATCTACACAACACGGACAATATCCTGGAACTCCCTCCCTAACAGGGCTGTGGGTATAACTACATCACAGAGGACAAAATCCTGGAACTCGCTCCATATCAGCACCGTGTGTTTATCTACACAACACGGACAATATCCTGGAACTCCCTCCCTAACAGTAGCATGGGTGTACCTACACCACAGGGACAAAATCCTGGAACTCATTCCCTAACAGCGCTGTGGGTGTACCTACACTACAGGGACAAAATCCTGGAACTCCCTCCCGAACAGCGCTGTGGGTGTACCTACTCCACAGGGACAAAATCCTGGAACTCCCTCCCTAACAGCACCATGGGTGTAACTACATCACAGAGGACAAAATCCTGGAACTCGCTCCATATCAGCACCGTGGGTGTACCAACACCAGAGAGGACAAAATCCTGGAACTCACTCCCTAACAGCACTGTGAGTGTACCTACACCACAGGGGACAAAATCCTGGAACTCCCTCCCTAGCAGCACCGTGGGTGTACATACACCAAAGAAAACAAAATCCTGGAAGCGCTACCTAACAGCACTGTGGGTGTACCTACACCACAGGGGACAAAATCCTGGAACACCCTACCTAACAGCGCCATGGATGTACCTACACCAGAGATGACAAAATCCTGGAACTCACTCCCTAACAGCGTTGTGGGTGTACCTACACCACAGGGGACAAAATCCCAGAACGCTCTCCCTAAACAACACTGTGGGTTTATCTACACAACATGGAAAATATCCTGGAACTCCCTACCTAACAGCGCTGTGGATATACCTACACCACAGGGGACAAAATTCCAGATCACCCTCCCTAACAGAGCTGTGGGTGTACCTACACCATGCAGACAAAATCCTGGAACACCCTCCCTAACAGCGCCATTTGTGTGCCTACACCGCAGGGGACAAAATCCTGGAACTCGCTCCATATCAGCACCGTGTGTTTATCTACACAACACGGACAATATCCTGGAACTCCCTCCCTAACAGCACCGTGGGCGTACCTACACCACGGGGACAAAATCCTGGAAATCCCTCCCTAACAGCGCTGTGGGTGTACCTACAACACAGGGACAAAATCCTGGAACTCCCTCCCTTACAGGGCTTTGGGTGTAACTACATCAGAGAGGACAAAATCCTGGAACTCGCTCCATATCAGCACCGTGGGTGTACCTACACCACAGGGACAAAATCCTGGAACTCACTCCCTAACAGCACTGTGGGTGTACCTACACCACAGGGACAAGATCCTGCAACTCACTACCTAACAGCATCGTGGGTGTAGCTACAAAAAGGGGGACACAATCCTGGAACTTCCTCCCTAAGAGCGCTGTGGGTGTACCTACTCCATAGGGACAAAATCCTGGAACTCCCTCCCTAACAGGGCTGTGGGTGTAACTACATCACAGAGGGCAAAATCCTGGAACTCGCTCCATATCAGCACCGTGGGTGTACCTACAACACAGTGACAAAATCCTGGAACTCACTCCCTAACAGCGCTGTGGGTGTACCTACACCAAAGGGACAAAATCCTGGATCTCGCGCCCTAACAGCGCTGTGGGCATACCTACACCACTGGAACAAAATCCCAGAACGCTCTCCTTAAACAGCACTGTGGGTGTATCTACACAACACGGACAATATCCTGGAACTCCCTACCTAACAGCGCTGTGGATGTACCTACGCCACAGGGGACAAAATTCCAGATCACCCTCCCATACAGAGCTGTGGGTGTACCTACACCATGCGGACAAAATCCTTGAACTTCCACCCTAACAGCGATATGGGTGTACCTACACCACAGGGACAAAATCCTGGAACGCCCACCCTAACAGTGCTGTGGGTGTGTCTACACCACAGGGGACAAAATCCTGAACTCCCTCCCTAACAGCGCTGTGGGTGTCACTACACCATGCAGACAAAATGCTGGAACTCCCTTCCTAACAGTGCCATGGGTGTACCTACACCACAGGGGACAAAATCCTGGAACACCCTACCTAACAGCGCCATGGATGTACCTACACCAGAGATGACAAAATCCTGGAACTCACTCCCTAACAGCGCTGTGGGTGTACACACACCACAGGGACAAAATCCTGGAACTCCCTCCCTAACAGCGCTGTGGGTGTACATACATCACAGGGTCAAAATCCTGGAACTCCCTCCCTAACAGCGCTATGGGTGCACCTACACCACAGGGACAAAATCCTGGAACTCCCTCCCTAACAGCGCTGTGGGTGCACCTCCACCACAGGGGACCAAATCCTGTAACTCCCTCCCTAACAGCGCTGTGGGTGTAACTACTCCACAGGGACAAAATCCTGGAACTCCCTCCCTAACAGCGTTGTGGGTGTACCTACACCACAGGGGACAAATTACTGGGACTCCCTTTCTAAAAGCGCTGTGGGTGTACCTACAACACAGGGACAAAATCCTGGAACTCCCTGCTTAACATCACAATGGGTGTATCTGCACCACAGCGACAAAATCCTGGAACTCCCTCCCTAACAGCAGCATGGGTGTACCTACATCACAGGGACAAAATCCTGGAACTCGTTCCCTAACAGCGCTGTGGGTGTAAATACATCACAGAGGACAAAATCCTGGAACTCCCTCCCTAACACCGCAGTGGGTGTACCTACAACACAAGGGACAAAATCCTGGAAATTCCTCCCTAACTGTGCCGTGGGTGTACCTACACCACAGGGGACAAAATCCTGGAACCCCCTCCCTAACAGCACTGTGGGTGTACCTACACCACAGTGACAAAATCCTGGAACTCCCTCCCGAACAGTGCCGTGGGTGAACCTACATAACAGGGGACAAAATCCAGGAAATCGCTCCCTAACAGCGCCGTGGGTGTACCTACAACACAGCGACAAAATCCTGGAACTCCCTCCCTTACAGCACTGTGGGTGTACCTACACCACAGGGACAAAATCCTGGAACTCCATCCCTAACAACACTGTGGTTGCACCTGCTCCGCACAGACAAAATCCAGGAACTCCCTCCCTAACAGGACTCTGGGTATACTAACATCACAGGGAAAAAATCCTTGAACTCCCTCACTAACAGCGCTGTGGGTGTACCTACACTACAGGGGACAAAATCCTGGAACTCCCTCCCTCACAGGGCAGTGGGTATAACTACATCACAGAGGACAAAATCCTGGAACTCGCACCATATCAGCACCGTGGGTGTACCTACACCACAGGGGACAAAATCCTGGAACTCACTCCCTAACAGCACCGTGGGTGTACCTACACCACAGGGGACAAAATCCTGGAAATACCTCCCTAACAGCGCTGTGGGTGTACCTACACCACATGGGCAAAATCCTGGAACTCCCTCCCTAAAAGCGCTGTGGGTGTACCTACACCACAGGGACAAAATCCTGGAACTCCCTCCCTAACAGCGCTGTGGGTGTGCCTATACCACTGGGACAAAATCCCAGAACGCTCTCCCTAAACAGCACTGTGGGTTTATCTACACAACACGGACAATATCCTGGAACTCCCTACCTAACAGCGCTGTGGATGTACCTACACCAAAGGGGACAAAATTCCAGATCACCATCCCTAACAGAGCTACGGGTGTACCTACACCATGCGGACAAAATCCTTGAACTTCCACCCTAACAGCGATGTGGGTGTACCTACACCACAGGGACAAAATCCTGGAACGCCCTCCCTAACAGCGCTGTGGCTGTACCTACACCACAGGGGACAAAATCCTGGAACTCCCTTTCTAAAAGCGCTGTGGGTGTACCTACACCACAGGGGAAAATAATCCTAGAACACCTCCCTAACAGGGCTGTGGGTATAACTAAATCACAGAGGACAAAATCCTGGAACTCGCTCCATATCAGCACCGTGTGTTTATCTACACAACACGGACAATATCCTGGAACTCCCTCCCTAACAGCACCGTGGGTGCACCTACACCACAGGGACAAAATCCTGGAACTCCCTCCCTCACAGCGCTGTGGGTGTACCTACACCACAGGGGACAAAATCCTGGAACTCCCTCCCTAACAGCGCTGTGGGTGTAACTACTCCACTGGGACAAAATCCCAGAATGCTCTCCCTAAACAGCACTGTGGGTTTATCTACACAACACGGACAATATCCTGGAACTCCCTACCTAACAGCGCTGTGGATGTACCTACACCAAAGGGGACAAAATTCCAGATCACCATCCCTAACAGAGCTACGGGTGTACCTACACCATGCGGACAAAATCCTTGAACTTCCACCCTAACAGCGATGTGGGTGTACCTACACCACAGGGACAAAATCCTGGAACGCCCTCCCTAACAGCGCTGTGGCTGTACCTACACCACAGGGGACAAAATCCTGGAACTCCCTTTCTAAAAGCGCTGTGGGTGTACCTACACCACAGGGGAAAATAATCCTAGAACACCTCCCTAACAGGGCTGTGGGTATAACTAAATCACAGAGGACAAAATCCTGGAACTCGCTCCATATCAGCACCGTGTGTTTATCTACACAACACGGACAATATCCTGGAACTCCCTCCCTAACAGCACCGTGGGTGCACCTACACCACATAGGCAAAATCCTGGAACACCCGAACTAACAGCGCCATGGATGTACCTACACTAGAGAGGACAAAATCCTGGAACTCACTCCCTAACAGCGCTGTGGGTGTACATACACCACAGGGGACAAAATGCTGGAACTCTCTCCATAACAGCGCCGTGGGAGTACCTATACCAAATGGGCAAAATCCTGGAACTCCCTCCTTAACAGTGCCATGGGAGTACCTATACTACAGGGGACAAAATCCTGGAACTCCCTCCCTAACAGCGCCGTGGGTGTACCTACACCACAGGGGACAAAATCCTGGAACTCCCTCCCTAACAGCACCGTGGGTGTACCTACACCAGAGAGGACAAAATCCTGGAACTCCCTCCCTAACAGCGCTGTGGGTGTACCTACACCACACAGGGACAAAATCCTGGTAATCACTCCCTAAAAGCACTGTGGGTGTACACACACCACAGGAACAAAATCCTGGAACTCCCTCCATAACAGCGCTGTGGGTGTACCTACACCACAGGGGACAAAATCCTGGAACGTCCTCCCTAACAGGGCTGTGGGTGTAACTACATCACAGAGGACAAAATCCTGGAACTCGCTCCATATCAGCACCGTGTGTTTATCTACACAACATGGACAATATCCTGGAACTCCCTCCCTAACAGCACCGTGGACGTACCTACTCCACAGGGACAAAATCCGGGAACTCCCTCCCTAACAGCACTGTGGGTGTAACTAAATCACAGAGGACAAAATCCTGGAACTCGCTCCATATCAGCACCGTGGGTGTACCTACACCACAGGGACAAAATCCTGGAACTCCCTCCCTAACAGCGCTGTGCGTGTATCAACAACACACGGGCAAAATCCTGGAACTCCCTCCCTAACAGCGTTGTGGGTGTACCTACACCACGGGGACAAAATCCTGGAACTCCCTCCCTAACAGCACCGTGGGTGTACCTACACCACATGGACAAAATCCTGGAACTCCCTCCCTAACAGCACCATGGGTGTACCTACACCACGGGGACAAAATACTGGAACTCCCTCCCTTACAGCGCTGTGGATGTACCTACACCACGGGGACAAAATCCCAGAACGCTCTCCCTAAACAGCACTGTGGGTTTATCTACACAACACGGACAATATCCTGGAACTCCCTACCAAAAAGCGCAGTGCATGTACCTACACCACAGAGGACAAAAGTCCAGATCACCCTCCCTAACAGAGCTGAGGGTGTACTTACACCAAGCGGACAAAATCCTTGAAATTCCTCCCTAACATCATAGTGGGTGTACCTACACCACATGGGCAAAATCCTGGAACTCCATCCCTAACAGCGTCGTGGGTGTACCTACACCACACGGACAAAATCCTGGAGCTCGCTCCCTAACAGCACTGTGGGTGTACCTACACCACAGGGGAAAAATCCTGGAACACCCTGCCTAACAGGGCTGTGGGTTTAACTACACCACAGGGGACAAAATCCTGGAACTCCCTCCCTAACAGCGCCATGGGTGTACCTACACCACAGGGGACAAAAACCTGGAACACCCTAACTAACAGCGCCATGGATGTACCTACACCAGAGAGGACAAAATCCTGGAACTCCCTCCCTAACAGCACTGTGGGTGTATCTACACCACACAGGGACAAAATCCAGGTACTCACTCCTTAAAAGCACTGTGGGTGTACACACACCACAGGAACAAAATCCTGGAACTCCCTGCCTAACAGCGCTGTGGGTGTACCTACACCACAGGGGACAAAATCATGGAACTCCCTCCCTAACAGCGCTGTGGGTGTACCTACACCACAGGGGACAAAATACTGGGACTCCCTTTCTAAAAGCGCTGTGGGTGTACCTACACCACAGGGGAAAAAATCCTGGAACACACTCCCTAACAGGGCTGTGGGTATAACTACATCACAGAGGACAAAATCCTGCAACTTGCTCCATATCAGCACCGTGTGTTTATCTACACAACACGGACAATATCCTGGAACTCCCTCCCTAACAGCACCGTGGTTGTACCTACACCACAGGGGACAAAATACTGGGACTCCCTTTCTAAAAGCGCTGTGGGTGTACCTACAACACAGGGACAAAATCCTGGAACTCCCTGCTTAACATCACAATGGGTGTATCTGCACCACAGCGACAAAATCCTGGAACTCCCTCCCTAACAGCGCTGTGGGTATACCTACATCACAGGGGACAAAATCTGGAAACTCGCTCCATATCAGCACCGTGTGTTTATCTACACAACACGGACAATATCCTGGAACTCCCTCCCTAACAGCCGCATGGGTGTTCCTACATCACAGGGACAAAATCCTGGAACTCATTCCCTAACAGCGCTGTGGGTGTAAATACATCACAGAGGACAAAATCCTGGAACTCCCTCCCTAACACCGCAGTGGGTGTACCTACAACACAAGGGACAAAATCCTGGAAATTCCTCCCTAACTGTGCCGTGGGTGTACCTACACCACAGGGGACAAAATCCTGGAACCCCCTCCCTAACAGCACTGTGGGTGTACCTACACCACAGTGACAAAATCCTGGAACTCCCTCCCGAACAGTGCCGTGGGTGAACCTACATAACAGGGGACAAAATCCAGGAAATCGCTCCCTAACAGCGCCGTGGGTGTACCTACAACACAGCGACAAAATCCTGGAACTCCCTCCCTAACAGCGCTGTGGGTATACCTACACCACAGGGACAAAATCCTGGAACTCCATCCCTAACAGCACTGTGGGTGTACCTACACCACACAGGGGACAAAATCCTGGAACTCCATCCCTAACAGCGCTGTGGGTGTACCTACACCACAAGGGAAAAAATCCTGGAACTCCCTCCATAACAGGGCTGTGGGTGTAACTACATCACAGAGGACAAAATCCTGGAACTCGCTCCATATCAGCACCGTGTGTTTATCTACACAACATGGACAATATCCTGGAACTCCCTCCCTAACAGCACCGTGGGTGTACCTACTCCACAGGGACAAAATCCGGGAACTCCCTCCCTAACAGCACTGTGGGTGTAACTAAATCACAGAGGACAAAATCCTGGAACTCGCTCCATATCAGCACCGTGGGTGTACCTACACCACAGGGACAAAATCCTGGAATTCCCTCCCTAACAGCGCTGTGCGTGTATCAACAACACACGGGCAAAATCCTGGAACTCCCTCCCTAACAGCGTTGTGGGTGTACCTACACCACGGGGACAAAATCCTGGAACTCCCTCCCTAACAGCACCGTGGGTGTACCTACACCACATGGGCAAAATCCTGGAACTCCCTCCCTAACAGCACCGTGGGTGTACCTACACCACGGGGACAAAATACTGGAACTCCCTCCCTTACAGCGCTGTGGATGTACCTACACCACGGGGACAAAATCCCAGAACGCTCTCCCTAAACAGCACTGTGGGTTTATCTACACCACACGGACAAAATCCTGGAACTCATTCCGTAAAAGCGCCGTCGGTGTACCTCCACCACAGAGGACAAAAGTCCAGATCACCCTCCCTAACAGAGCTGACGGTGTACTTACACCAAGCGGACAAAATCCTTGAAATTCCTCCCTAACATCATAGTGGGTGTACCTACACCACATGGGCAAAATCCTGGAACTCCATCCCTAACAGCGTCGTGGGTGTACCTACACCACAGGGACAAAATCCTGGAACTCCCTCCCTAACAGCACTGTGGGTGTACCTACACCACAGGGGAAAAATCCTGGAACACCCTGCCTAACAGGGCTGTGGGTTTAACTACACCACAGGGGACAAAATCCTGGAACTCCCTCCCTAACAGCGCCATGGGTGTACCTACACCACAGGGGACAAAAACCTGGAACACCCTAACTAACAGCGCCATGGATGTACCTACACCAGAGAGGACAAAATCCTGGAACTCCCTCCCTAACATCACAGTGGGTGTACCTACACCACAGGGTCAAAATCCTGAAACTCCCTCCCTAACAGCGCTGTGGGTGTACCTACACTACAGGGAAAAAATCCTTGAACTCCTTCCCTAACAGCACTGTGGGTATACTTACACCACAGGGGACAAAATCCTGGAACGCCCTCCCTAATAGCATCGCGTGTGTACCTACACCACAGGGGACAAAATCCTGGTACTTCCTCCCTAACAGCGCCGTGGGTGTATCTACACCACACGGACAAAATCCTGGAACTCATTCCGTAAAAGCGCCGTCGGTGTACCTACACGGCAGGGACAAAATCCTGGAACTCCCTCCCTAACAGCGCCATGGATGTACCTACACCACAGGGGACAAAATCCTGGAACTCACTACCTAACAGCACTGTGGGTGTACCTACAAAAAGTGGGACAAAATCATGGAAATCCCACCATAGCAACACCGTGGGTATACATACACCAAAGGGAACAAATCCGGGAACACCTTACCTATCAGCGCCGTGGGTGTACCTGTACCACATAGGCAAAATCCTGGAACACCCGAACTAACAGCGCCATGGATGTACCTACACCAGAGAGGACAAAATCCTGGAACTCACTCCCTAACAGCGATGTGGGTGTACATACACCACAGGGGACAAAATGCTGGAACTCTCTCCATAACAGCGCCGTGGGAGTACCTATACCAAATGGGCAAAATCCTGGAACTCCCTCCTTAACAGTGCCATGGGTGTACCTATACTACAGGGGACAAAATCCTGGAACTCCCTCCCTAACAGCGCCGTGGGTGTACCTACACCACAGGGGACAAAATCCTGGAACTCCCTCCCTAACAGCACCGTGGGTGTACCTACACCAGAGAGGACAAAATCCTGGAACTCCCTCCCTAACAGCGCTGTGGGTGTACCTACACCACACAGGGACAAAATCCTGGTAATCACTCCCTAAAAGCACTGTGCGTGTACACACACCACAGGAACAAAATCCTGGAACTCCCTCCATAACAGGGCTGTGGGTGTAACTACATCACAGAGGACAAAATCCTGGAACTCGCTCCATATCAGCACCGTGTGTTTATCTACACAACATGGACAATATCCTGGAACTCCCTCCCTAACAGCACCGTGGGTGTACCTACTCCACAGGGACAAAATCCGGGAACTCCCTCCCTAACAGCACTGTGGGTGTAACTAAATCACAGAGGACAAAATCCTGGAACTCGCTCCATATCAGCACCGTGGGTGTACCTACACCACAGGGACAAAATCCTGGAATTCCCTCCCTAACAGCGCTGTGCGTGTATCAACAACACACGGGCAAAATCCTGGAACTCCCTCCCTAACAGCGTTGTGGGTGTACCTACACCACGGGGACAAAATCCTGGAACTCCCTCCCTAACAGCACCGTGGGTGTACCTACACCACATGGGCAAAATCCTGGAACTCCCTCCCTAACAGCACCGTGGGTGTACCTACACCACGGGGACAAAATACTGGAACTCCCTCCCTTACAGCGCTGTGGATGTACCTACACCACGGGGACAAAATCCCAGAACGCTCTCCCTAAACAGCACTGTGGGTTTATCTACACAACACGGACAATATCCTGGAAGCCCTACCAAAAAGCGCTGTGCATGTACCTCCACCACAGAGGACAAAAGTCCAGATCACCCTCCCTAACAGAGCTGACGGTGTACTTACACCAAGCGGACAAAATCCTTGAAATTCCTCCCTAACATCATAGTGGGTGTACCTACACCACATGGGCAAAATCCTGGAACTCCATCCCTAACAGCGTCGTGGGTGTACCTACACCACAGGGACAAAATCCTGGAACTCCCTCCCTAACAGCACTGTGGGTGTACCTACACCACAGGGGAAAAATCCTGGAACACCCTGCCTAACAGGGCTGTGGGTTTAACTACACCACAGGGGACAAAATCCTGGAACTCCCTCCCTAACAGCGCCATGGGTGTACCTACACCACAGGGGACAAAAACCTGGAACACCCTAACTAACAGCGCCATGGATGTACCTACACCAGAGAGGACAAAATCCTGGAACTCCCTCCCTAACATCACAGTGGGTGTACCTACACCACAGGGTCAAAATCCTGAAACTCCCTCCCTAACAGCGCTGTGGGTGTACCTACACTACAGGGAAAAAATCCTTGAACTCCTTCCCTAACAGCACTGTGGGTATACTTACACCACAGGGGACAAAATCCTGGAACGCCCTCCCTAATAGCATCGCGTGTGTACCTACACCACAGGGGACAAAATCCTGGTACTTCCTCCCTAACAGCGCCGTGGGTGTATCTACACCACACGGACAAAATCCTGGAACTCCCTCCCTAACAGCGCTGTGGGTGTACCTACACCACAGGGACAAAATCCTGGAACGCCCTCCCTAACAGCACTGTGGGTGTATCTACACCACAGGGGGCAAAATCCTGAACTCCCTCCATAACAGCACTGTGGGTGTACCTACACCACAGGGGACAAAATCCTGGAACACCCTTCCTAACAGCGCCATGGATGTACCTACACCACAGGGGACAAAATCCTGGAACTCACTACCTAACAGCACTGTGGGTGTACCTACAAAAAGTGGGACAAAATCATGGAAATCCCACCATAGCAACACCGTGGGTATACATACACCAAAGGGAACAAATCCGGGAACACCTTACCTATCAGCGCCGTGGGTGTACCTGTACCACATAGGCAAAATCCTGGAACACCCGAACTAACAGCGCCATGGATGTACCTACACCAGAGAGGACAAAATCCTGGAACTCACTCCCTAACAGCGCTGTGGGTGTACATACACCACAGGGGACAAAATGCTGGAACTCTCTCCATAACAGCGCCGTGGGAGTACCTATACCAAATGGGCAAAATCCTGGAACTCCCTCCTTAACAGTGCCATGGGTGTACCTATACTACAGGGGACAAAATCCTGGAACTCCCTCCCTAACAGCGCCGTGGGTGTACCTACACCACAGGGGACAAAATCCTGGAACTCCCTCCCTAACAGCACCGTGGGTGTACCTACACCAGAGAGGACAAAATCCTGGAACTCCCTCCCTAACAGCGCTGTGGGTGTACCTACACCACACAGGGACAAAATCCTGGTAATCACTCCCTAAAAGCACTGTGCGTGTACACACACCACAGGAACAAAATCCTGGAACTCCCTCCATAACAGGGCTGTGGGTGTAACTACATCACAGAGGACAAAATCCTGGAACTCGCTCCATATCAGCACCGTATGTTTATCTACACAACATGGACAATATCCTGGAACTCCCTCCCTAACAGCACCGTGGGTGTACCTACTCCACAGGGACAAAATCCGGGAACTCCCTCCCTAACAGCACTGTGGGTGTAACTAAATCACAGAGGACAAAATCCTGGAACTCGCTCCATATCAGCACCGTGGGTGTACCTACACCACAGGGACAAAATCCTGGAATTCCCTCCCTAACAGCGCTGTGCGTGTATCAACAACACACGGGCAAAATCCTGGAACTCCCTCCCTAACAGCGTTGTGGGTGTACCTACACCACGGGGACAAAATCCTGGAACTCCCTCCCTAACAGCACCGTGGGTGTACCTACACCACATGGGCAAAATCCTGGAACTCCCTCCCTAACAGCACCGTGGGTGTACCTACACCACGGGGACAAAATACTGGAACTCCCTCCCTTACAGCGCTGTGGATGTACCTACACCACGGGGACAAAATCCCAGAACGCTCTCCCTAAACAGCACTGTGGGTTTATCTACACAACACGGACAATATCCTGGAAGCCCTACCAAAAAGCGCTGTGCATGTACCTCCACCACAGAGGACAAAAGTCCAGATCACCCTCCCTAACAGAGCTGACGGTGTACTTACACCAAGCGGACAAAATCCTTGAAATTCCTCCCTAACATCATAGTGGGTGTACCTACACCACATGGGCAAAATCCTGGAACTCCATCCCTAACAGCGTCGTGGGTGTACCTACACCACAGGGACAAAATCCTGGAACTCCCTCCCTAACAGCACTGTGGGTGTACCTACACCACAGGGGAAAAGTCCTGGAACACCCTGCCTAACAGGGCTGTGGGTTTAACTACACCACAGGGGACAAAATCCTGGAACTCCCTCCCTAACAGCGCCATGGGTGTACCTACACCACAGGGGACAAAAACCTGGAACACCCTAACTAACAGCGCCATGGATGTACCTACACCAGAGAGGACAAAATCCTGGAACTCCCTCCCTAACAGCACTGTGGGTGTATCTACACCACACAGGGACAAAATCCTGGTACTCACTCCTTAAAAGCACTGTGGGTGTACACACACCACAGGAACAAAATCCTGGAACACCCTCCCTAACAGCGCCATGGGTGTACCTACACCACAGGGGACAAAAACCTGGAACACCCTAACTAACAGCGCCATGGATGTACCTACACCAGAGAGGACAAAATCCTGGAACTCCCTCCCTAACAGCACTGTGGGTGTATCTACACCACACAGGGACAAAATCCTGGTACTCACTCCTTAAAAGCACTGTGGGTGTACACACACCACAGGAACAAAATCCTGGAAATCCCTGCCTAACAGCGCTGTGGGTGTACCTACACCACAGGGGACAAAATCATGGAACTCCCTCCCTAACAGCGCTGTGGGTGTACCTACACCACAGGGGACAAAATACTGGGACTCCCTTTCTAAAAGCGCTGTGGGTGTACCTACACCACAGGGGAAAAAATCCTGGAACACACTCCCTAACAGGGCTGTGGGTATAACTACATCACAGAGGACAAAATCCTGCAACTTGCTCCATATCAGCACCGTGTGTTTATCTACACAACACGGACAATATCCTGGAACTCCCTCCCTAACAGCACCGTGGGTGTACCTACACCACAGGGACAAAATCCTGGAACTCATTCCCTAAAAGAGCTGTGGGTGTACCTACTCCACAAGGACAAAATACTGGAACTCGCTCCCTAACAGGACTGTGGGTGTAACTACATCACAGAGGACAAAATCCGGGAACTCGCGACATATCAGCACTGTGGGTGTACCTACAAAAAGGGTTACAAAATCCTGGAACTCCCTCTCTAGCAGCATCGTGGGTGTACATACACCAAAGGGAACAAAATCTTGGAAGTCCCTCCCTAACTGCGCTGTGGGTGCACCTGCACCGCACAGACAAAATCCAGGAACTCCCTGCTTAACAGCACTCTGGGTATACTAACACCAGAGGGAAAAAATCCTTGAACTCCCTCCCTAACAGCACTCTGGGTGTACCTACACCACAGGGAAAAAATCCTTGAACTCCCTCCCTAACAGCGCTGTGCGCGTACTTACACCACATGGAACAAAATACTGGAACTCCCTCTCTAATAGCATCGTGTGTGTACCTACACCACAGGGGACAAAATCCTAGAACTTCCTCCCTAACAGCACTGTGGGTGTAACGACACCACAGGGACAAAATCCTGGAACTCCCTCCCTAACAGAGCTGTGGGTGTACCAACACCACAGGTGACAAAATCCTGGAACTCCCTCCCTAACAGCACCGTGGGTGTACCTACACCACAGGGACAACATCCTGGAACTCTCTCCCTAACAGCGCTGTGGGTGTACCTACACAGCAGGAGACAAAATCCTGGAACTCACTCTCTAACAGCACTGTGGGTGCAGCTACACCACAGGGGACAAAAACCTGGAACACCCTACCTAACAGTGCCATGGATGTACCTACACCACAGGGGACAAAATCCTGGAACTCACTCCCTAACAGCGCAGTGGGTGTACCTACACCACAGGGGACAAAATCCTGGAACTCACTCCCTAACAGCGCTGTGGGTGTACCTACACCACAGGGGACAAAATCCTGGAACTCCCTCCCTATCAGCACCGTGGGTGTACCTACACCACAGGGGACAAAATCCTGGAACTCCCTCCCTAACAGCACCGTGGGTGTACCTACACCACAGGGGACAAAATCCTGGAACCCCCTCCCTAACAGCGCCGTGGGTCTACCTACACCACAGCGGTCAAAAACCTGGAACACCCTAACTAACAGCGCCATGGATTTACCTACACCAGAGAGGACAAAGTCCTGGAATTCTCAACCTAACAGCGCCGTGGGTGTACCTACACCACACAGGGACAAAATCCTGAAACTCCCTCCCTAACAGCACCGTGGGTTTACCTACAACAAATGGGACAAAATCCCGGAAGTCCCACCCTAACAGCGCTGTGGGTGTACCTACACCACAGGAGAGAAAATCCTGGAACACCCTCCCTAACAGCGCCGTGGTTGTACCTACACCACACAGGGACAAAATCCTGGTACTCACTCCCTAAAAGCACTGTGGGTGTACACACACAACAGGGACAAAATCCTGGAGCTCCCTCCCCAACAGCACTGTGGGTGTACACACACCACAGGAACAAAATCCTGGAACTCCCTCCCTAACAGCGCTGTGGGTGTATCTACACCACAGGGGACAAAATCCTGGAACTCCCGACCTAACAGCGCTGTGGGTGTAACTACATCACAGGGGACAAAATACTGGGACTCCCTTTCTAAAAGCGCTGTGGGTGTACCTACACCACAGGGGAAAAAATCCTGTAACACCCTCCCTAACAGGGCTGTGGGTATAACTAAATCACAGAGGACAAAATCCTGGAACTCGTTCCATATCAGCACCGTGTGTTTATCTACACAACACGGACAATATCCTGGAACTCCCTCCCTAACAGCGCTGTGGATGTACCTACTCCACAGGGACAAAATCCTGGAAATCCCTCCCTAACAGCACTGTGGGTGTAACTAAATCACAGAGGACAAAATCCTGGAACTCGCTCCATATCAGAACCGTGGGTGTACCTACACCACAGGGACAAAATCCTGGAACTCACTCCCTAACAGCACTGTGGGTGTAACGACAACACAGGGGACAAAATACTGGGACTCCCTTTCTTACAGCGCTGTGGGTGTACCTACACCACAGGGGAAAAAATCCTGGAACACCCTCCCTAACAGGGCTGTGGGTATAACAACATCACAGAGGACAAAATCCTGCAACTCGCTCCATATCAGCACCGTGGGTGTACCTACACCACAGGGACAAAATCCTGGAACTCCCTCCCTAACAGCACTGTGGGTGTACGTACTCCACAGGGACAAAATCCTGGAACTCCCTCCCTAACAGGGCTGTGGGTGTAACTACATCACAGAGGACAAAATCCTGGAACTCCCTCCCTAACAGCGCTGTGGGTGTACCTACACCACAGGGGACAAAATCCTGGAACTCCCGACCTAACAGCGCTGTGGGTGTAACTACACCACAGGGGACAAAATACTGGGACTCCCTTTCTAAAAGCGCTGTGGGTGTACCTACACCACAGGGGAAAAAATCCTGGAACACCCTCCCTAACAGCACTGTGGGTGTAACAACATCACAGAAGACAAAATCCTGGAACTCGCTCCATATCAGCACCGTGTGTTTATCTACACAAGACGGACAATATCCTGGAACTCCCTCCCTAACAGCACTGTGGGTGTACCTACACCACAGGGACTAAATTCTGCAACTCACTACCTAACAGCACAGTGGGTGTACCTACAAAAAGGGGGACAAAATCCTGGAACTCCCTCCCTCGCAGCACCGTGGGTGTACATACACCAAAGGGAACAAAATCCTGGAAGTTCCTCCCTAACAGCACTGTGGGTGTACCTACACCACAGGAGGCAAAATCCCAGAACACCCTACCTCACAGCGCCATGGATGTACCTACACCAGAGATGACAAAATCCTGGAACTCACTCCCTAACAGCGCTGTGGGTGTATCAACACCACTTGGGCAAAATCCTGGAACTCACTCCCTAACAGCGCTGTGGGTGTAACTACATCACAGAGGACAAAATCCTGGAACTCCCTCCCAAACAGCGCTGTGGGTGTACCTACACCACAGGGGACAAAATCCTGGAACTCCCGACCTAACAGCGCTGTGGGTGTAACTACACCACAGGGGACAAAATACTGGGACTCCCTTTCTAAAAGCGCTGTGGGTGTACCTACACCACAGGGGAAAAAATCCTGGAACACCCTCCCTAACAGCACTGTGGGTGTAACAACATCACAGAAGACAAAATCCTGGAACTCGCTCCATATCAGCACCGTGTGTTTATCTACACAAGACGGACAATATCCTGGAACTCCCTCCCTAACAGCACTGTGGGTGTACCTACACCACAGGGACTAAATTCTGCAACTCACTACCTAACAGCACAGTGGGTGTACCTACAAAAAGGGGGACAAAATCCTGGAACTCCCTCCCTCGCAGCACCGTGGGTGTACATACACCAAAGGGAACAAAATCCTGGAAGTTCCTCCCTAACAGCACTGTGGGTGTACCTACACCACAGGAGGCAAAATCCCAGAACACCCTACCTCACAGCGCCATGGATGTACCTACACCAGAGATGACAAAATCCTGGAACTCACTCCCTAACAGCGCTGTGGGTGTATCAACACCACATGGGCAAAATCCTGGAACTCACTCCCTAACAGCGCTGTGGGTGTAACTACATCACAGAGGACAAAATCCTGGAACTCCCTCCCAAACAGCGCTGTGGGTGTACCTACACCACAGGGGACAAAATCCTGGAACTCCCGACCTAACAGCGCTGTGGGTGTAACTACACCACAGGGGACAAAATACTGGGACTCCCTTTCTAAAAGCGCTGTGGGTGTACCTACACCACAGGGGAAAAAATCCTGGAACACCCTCCCTAACAGCACTGTGGGTGTAACAACATCACAGAAGACAAAATCCTGGAACTCGCTCCATATCAGCACCGTGTGTTTATCTACACAAGACGGACAATATCCTGGAACTCCCTCCCTAACAGCACTGTGGGTGTACCTACACCACAGGGACTAAATTCTGCAACTCACTACCTAACAGCACAGTGGGTGTACCTACAAAAAGGGGGACAAAATCCTGGAACTCCCTCCCTCGCAGCACCGTGGGTGTACATACACCAAAGGGAACAAAATCCTGGAAGTTCCTCCCTAACAGCACTGTGGGTGTACCTACACCACAGGAGACAAAATCCCAGAACACCCTACCTAACAGCGCCATGGATGTACCTACACCAGAGATGACAAAATCCTGGAACTCACTCCCTAACAGCGCTGTGGGTGTATCAACACCACATGGGCAAAATCCTGGAACTCACTCCCTAACAGCGCTGTGGGTGTACCCACACCACAGGGACAAAATCCCAGAATGCTCTCCCTAAACAGCACCGTGGGTTTATCTACACAACACGGACAATATCCTGAAAGTCCCTACCTAATAGCGCTGTGGATGTACCTACACCACAAGGGACAAAATTCCAGATCTCCCTCACTAACAGCGTTGTGGGTGTACCTAGACCATGCGGACAAAATCCTTGAAATTCCTCCCTAACAACGCTGTGGGTGTACCTACACCACAGGGACAAAATCCTGGAACGCCCTCCCTAACAGAGCTGTGGGTGTCACACCATGCGGACAAAGTCCTGGAACTCGATCCTAAACGGCACCATTTGTGTACCTACACCGCAGGGGACAAAATCATGGGACTCCCTTTCTAAAAGCGCTGTGGGTGTACCTACACCACAGGGGAAAAAATCCTGGAACACACTCCCTAACAGGGCTGTGGGTATAACTACATCACAGAGGACAAAATCCTGCAACTCGCTCCATATCAGCAGCATGGGTGTACCGACACCACAGGAACAAAATCCTGGAACTCATTCCCTAAATTCGCTGTGGGTGTACCTACTCCACAGGGACAAAATCCTGGAACTCCCTCCCTAACAGCGCTGTGGGTGTAACTACATCACAGAGGACAAAATCCTGGAACTCGCTCCATATCAGCACCGTGGTTGTACCTACAAAAAGGGGTACAAAATCCTGGAACTCCCTCTCTAGCAGCATCGTGGGTGTACATATACCAAAGGGAACAAAATCTTGGAAGTCCCTCCCTAACTGCGCCGTGGGTGCACTTACACCACAGTGACAAAATCCTGGAACTCCCTCCCTTACAGCGCTGTGGGTGTACCTACACCACAGGGGACAAAATCCTGGAACTCCCGACCTAACAGCGCTGTGGGTGTAACTACACCACAGGGGAAAAAATACTGGGACTCCCTTTCTAAAAGCGCTGTGGGTGTACCTACACCATAGGGGAAAAAATCCTGGAACACCCTCCCTAACAGGGCTGTGGGTATAACTACATCACAGAGGACAAAATCCTGAAACTCCCTCCCTAACAGCACTGTGGGTGTACACACACCACAGGAACAAATCCTGGAACTCCCTCCCTAACAGCACCGTGGGTGTACCTACACCACAGGGGACAAAATCCTGGAACTCCCTCCCTAACAGCGCCGTGGGTCTACCTACACCACAGCAGACAAAAACCTGGAACTCCCTAACTAACAGCGCCATGGATTTACCTACACCAGAGAGGACAAAGTCCTGGAATTCCCAACCTAACAGCGCTGTGGGTGTACCTACACCACACAGGGACAAAATCCTGAAACTCCCTCCCTAACAGCACCGTGGGTTTACCGACAACAAAGGGGACAAAATCCCGGAAGTCCCACCCTAACAGCACTGTGGGTGTACCTACACCACAGGAGAGAAAATCCAGGAACTCCCTCCCTAACAGCGCCGTGGTTGTATCTACACCACACAGGGACAAAATCCTGGTACTCACTCCCTAAAAGCACTGTGGGTGTACACACACCACAGGGACAAAATCCTGGAACTCCCTCCCTAACAGCGCTGTGGGTGTACCTACACCACAGGGACAAAATCCTGGAACTCCCTCCCTAACAGCGCTGTGGGTGTACCTACAACACAGGGGACAAAATCCAGGAACTCCCGACCTAACAGCGCTGTGGGTGTAACTACATCACAGGGGACAAAATACTGGGACTCCCTTTCTAAAAGCGCTGTGGGTGTACCTACACCACAGGGACAAAATCCTGGAAAACCCTCCCTAACAGCGCTGTGGGTGTACCTACACCACAGGGGAAAAAATCCTGGAACACCCTCCCTAACAGCGCTGTGGGAGTACCTACACCACAGGGGACAAAATCCTGGAACACCCTCCCCAACAGGGCTGTGGGTGTAACTACATCACAGAGGACAAATCCTGGAACTCGTTCCATATCAGCACCGTGTGTTTATCTACACAACACGGACAATATCCTGGAACTCCCTCCCTAACAGCACCGTGGGTGTACCTACACCACAGGGACAAAATGCAGGAACTCCCTCCCTAACAGCACTGTGGGTGTAACTAAATCACACAGGACAAAATCCTGGAACTCGCTCCATATCAGCACTGTGGGTGTACCTACACCACAGGGACAAAATCCTGGAACTCACTCCCTAACAGCACTGTGGGTGTAACGACACCACAGGGGACAAAATACTGGGACTCCCTTTCTAAAAGCGCTGTGGGTGTACCTACACCACAGGGGAAAAAATCCTGGAACACCCTCCCTAACAGGGCTGTGGGTGTACCTACACCACAGGGGACAAAATCCTGGAAATCCCTCCCTAACAGCGCCCTGGGTGTACCTACACCACAGGGACAAAATCCTGGAACTCCCTCCCTAACAGCACTGTGGGTGTACGTACTCCACAGGGACAAAATCCTGGAACTCCCTCCCTAACAGGGCTGTGGGTGTAACTACATCACAGAGGACAAAATCCTGGAACTCCCTCCCCAACAGCGCCGTGGGTGTACCAACAAAACAGGGAACAAAATCCTGGAAATACCTCCCTAACAGCGCCGTGGGTGTACCTACACCACAGGGGACAAAATCCTGGAACTCCCGCCCTAACAGCGCTGTGGGTGTACCGACACCACAGCGGAAAATATCCTGGAACGCCCTCCCTAACAGGGCTGTGGGTAGAACTAAATAACAAAGGACAAAATCCTGGAACTCGCTCCATATCAGCACCGTGTGGTTATCCACACAACACGGACAATATCTTGGAACACCCTCCCTAACAGCACCGTGGGTGTACCTACTCCACAGGGACAAAATCCTGGAACTCCCTCCCTAACAGTGCTGTGGGTGTACCTACTCCACAGGGACAAAATCCCGGAACTCCCTCCCTAACATCGCCGTGGGTGTACCTACACCACAGGGACAAAATCCTGGAACTCCCTCCCTAACAGCACTGTGGGTGTACGTACTCCACAGGGACAAAATCCTGGAACTCCCTCCCTAACAGGGCTGTGGGTGTAACTACATCACAGAGGACAAAATCCTGGAACTCCCTCCCCAACAGCGCCGTGGGTGTACCAACAAAACAGGGAACAAAATCCTGGAAATACCTCCCTAACAGCGCCGTGGGTGTACCTACACCACAGGGGACAAAATCCTGGAACTCCCGCCCTAACAGCGCTGTGGGTGTACCGACACCACAGCGGAAAATATCCTGGAACGCCCTCCCTAACAGGGCTGTGGGTAGAACTAAATCACAAAGGACAAAGTCCTGGAACTCGCTCCATATCAGCACCGTGTGGTTATCTACACAACACGGACAATATCTTGGAACACCCTCCCTAACAGCACCGTGGGTGTACCTACTCCACAGGGACAAAATCCTGGAACTCCCTCCCTAACAGTGCTGTGGGTGTACCTACTCCACAGGGACAAAATCCCGGAACTCCCTCCCTAACATCGCCGTGGGTGTACCTACACCACAGGGACAAAATCCTGGAACTCCCTCCCTAACAGCGCTGTGGGTGTACCAACAAAACAGGGAACAAAATCCTGGAACTCCCTCCCTAACAGCGCTGTGGGTGTACCTACACCACAGCGACAAAATCCTGGAACTCACTCCCCAACAGCGCCGTGGGTGTACCTACACAACAGGGGACAAAATCCTGGAAATCCTTCCCTAACAGCGCCGTGGGTGTACCTACAACACAGGGACAAAATCCTGGAACTCCCTCCCTAACAGCACTGTGGGTGTACCTACACCATGGAGGACAAATTCCTGGAAATACCCTCCCTAACAGCGTCGTGGGTGTACCTGCACCACAGGGACATAGTCCCAGAATGCTCTCCCTAAACAGCACCGTGGGTTTATCTACACAACACGGACAATATCCTGGAACACCATACCTAACAGCGCTGTGGATGTACCGACACCACAGGGGACAAAATCCTGGAACTCCCTCCATAACAGCGCTGTGGGTGTACCTACACCACAGGGAAAAAACACTGGGACTCCCTTTCTAAAAGCGCTGTGGGTGTACCTACACCACAGGGGAAAAAATCCTGGAACACCCTCCCTAACAGGGCTGTGTGTATAACTAAATCACAGCGGACAAAATCCTGGAACTCGCTCCATATCAGCACCGTGTGTTTATCTACACAACACGGACAATATCCTGGAACTCCCTCCCTAACAGCACCGAGGGCGTACCTACACCAGAGGGACAAAATCCTGGAACGCCCTCCCTAACAGCACTGTGGGTGTACCTACACCACAGGGGACAAAATCCTGGAAAAATCTCCCTAATAGCGCCGTGGGTGTACCTACACCACAGCGACACAATCCTGCAACTCCCTCCCCAACAGCGCCGTGGGTGTATCAACAAAACAGGGAACAAAATCCTGGAAATCCGTCCCTAACAGCGCTGTGGGTGTACCTACACCACAGGGGACAAAATCATGGAACTCCCTCCTGAACAGCGCCGTGGGTGTACCTACACCACAGGGGACAAAATCCTGGAAATCCCTCCCTAACAGCGCCGTGGGTGTACCTACACCACAGGGACAAAATCCTGGAACTCCCTCCCTAACAGCGCTGTGGGTGTACCAACACCACAGGGACAAAATCCTGGAACTCCCTCTCTAACATCACTGTGGGTGTACCTACACCACAAGGGACAAAATCCTGGAACTCCCGCCCTAACAGCGCTGTGGGTGTACCTACACCACAGGGGACAACATACTGGGACTCCCTTTCTAAAAGCGCTGTGGGTGTACCTACACCACAAGGGAAAATGTCCTGGAATGTCCTCCCTAACAGGGCTGTGTGTATAACTAAATCACAGAGGACAAAATCCTGGAACTCGCTCCATATTAGCACCGTGTGTTTATCTACACAACACGGACAATATCCTGCAACTCCCTCCCGAACAGCGCTGTGGGTGTAACTACTCCACAGGGACAAAATCCTGGAACTCCCTCCCTAACAGCGCGGTGGGTGTATCTACACCACAGGGGACAAAATCCTGGAACTACCTCCCTAACAGGGCTGTGGGTGTACCTACACCACACAGGGGACAAAATCCTGGAACTCCCTCCCTAACAGCGCTGTGGGTGTAACTACTCCACAGGGACAAAATCATGGAACTCCCTCCCTAACAGGGCTGTGGGTGTACCTACACCACACAGGGGACAAAATCCTGGAACTCCCTCCCTAACAGCGCTGTGGGTGTAACTACTCCACAGGGACAAAATCCTGGAACTCCCTCCCTAACAGGGCTGTGGGCGTAACTATATCACAGAGGACAAAATCCTGGAACTCGCTCCATATCAGCACCGTGGGTGTACCAACACCAGAGAGGACAAAATGCTGGAACTCCCTCCCTTATAGCGCTGTGGGTGTCCCTACACCACACAGGGACAAAATCCTGGTACTCACTCCCTAAAAACACTGTGGGTGTACACACACCACACGGACAATATCCTGGACCTCCCTCTCTAACATCACTGTGGGTGTACACACACCACAGGGACAAAATCCTGGAACTCCCTCCTTAACAGCACTCTGGGTTTATCTACACAACACGGACAATATCCTGGAACACCCTACCTAACAGCGCTGTGGATGTACCAACACCACAGGGGACAAAATCCTGGAACTCCCTCCCTAAAAGCACTGTGGGTGTACCTACAAAACAGGAGACAAAATACTGGGACTCCCTTTCTAAAAGCGCTGTGGGTGTACCTACACCACAGGGGAAAAAATATTGGAAAGCCCTCCCTAACAGGGCTGTGTGTATAACTAAATCACAGAGGACAAAATCCTGGAACTCGCTCCATATCAGCACCGTGTGTTTATCTACACAACACGGACAAAATCCTGGAAATCCCTCCGAAACAGCACCGTGGGTGTACCTACACAACAGGGGACAAAATCCTGGAAATCCTTCCCTAACAGCGCCGTGGGTGTACCTACAACACAGGGACAAAATCCTGGAACTCCCTCCCTAACAGCACTGTGGGTGTACCTACACCATGGAGGACAAATTCCTGGAAATACCCTCCCTAACAGCGTCGTGGGTGTACCTGCACCACAGGGACATAGTCCCAGAATGCTCTCCCTAAACAGCACCGTGGGTTTATCTACACAACACGGACAATATCCTGGAACACCCTACCTAACAGCGCTGTGGATGTACCGACACCACAGGGGACAAAATCCTGGAACTCCCTCCATAACAGCGCTGTGGGTGTACCTACACCACAGGGAAAAAACACTGGGACTCCCTTTCTAAAAGCGCTGTGGGTGTACCTACACCACAGGGGAAAAAATCCTGGAACACCCTCCCTAACAGGGCTGTGTGTATAACTAAATCACAGCGGACAAAATCCTGGAACTCGCTCCATATCAGCACCGTGTGTTTATCTACACAACACGGACAATATCCTGGAACTCCCTCCCTAACAGCACCGAGGGCGTACCTACACCAGAGGGACAAAATCCTGGAACGCCCTCCCTAACAGCACTGTGGGTGTACCTACACCACAGGGGACAAAATCCTGGAAAAATCTCCCTAATAGCGCCGTGGGTGTACCTACACCACAGCGACACAATCCTGCAACTCCCTCCCCAACAGCGCCGTGGGTGTATCAACAAAACAGGGAACAAAATCCTGGAAATCCGTCCCTAACAGCGCTGTGGGTGTACCTACACCACAGGGGACAAAATCATGGAACTCCCTCCCGAACAGCGCCGTGGGTGTACCTACACCACAGGGGACAAAATCCTGGAAATCCCTCCCTAACAGCGCCGTGGGTGTACCTACACCACAGGGACAAAATCCTGGAACTCCCTCCCTAACAGCGCTGTGGGTGTACCAACACCACAGGGACAAAATCCTGGAACTCCCTCTCTAACATCACTGTGGGTGTACCTACACCACAAGGGACAAAATCCTGGAACTCCCGCCCTAACAGCGCTGTGGGTGTACCTACACCACAGGGGACAACATACTGGGACTCCCTTTCTAAAAGCGCTGTGGGTGTACCTACACCACAAGGGAAAAAGTCCTGGAATGTCCTCCCTAACAGGGCTGTGTGTATAACTAAATCACAGAGGACAAAATCCTGGAACTCGCTCCATATCAGCACCGTGTGTTTATCTACACAACACGGACAATATCCTGCAACTCCCACCCGAACAGCGCTGTGGGTGTAACTACTCCACAGGGACAAAATCCTGGAACTCCCTCCCTAACAGCACGGTGGGTGTATCTACACCACAGGGGACAAAATCCTGGAACTACCTCCCTAACAGGGCTGTGGGTGTACCTACACCACACAGGGGACAAAATCCTGGAACTCCCTCCCTAACAGCGCTGTGGGTGTAACTACTCCACAGGGACAAAATCATGGAACTCCCTCCCTAACAGGGCTGTGGGTGTACCTACACCACACAGGGGACAAAATCCTGGAACTCCCTCCCTAACAGCGCTGTGGGTGTAACTACTCCACAGGGACAAAATCCTGGAACTCCCTCCCTAACAGGGCTGTGGGCGTAACTATATCACAGAGGACAAAATCCTGGAACGCGCTCCATATCAGCACCGTGGGTGTACCAACACCAGAGAGGACAAAATGCTGGAACTCCCTCCCTTATAGCGCTGTGGGTGTACCTACACCACACAGGGACAAAATCCTGGTACTCACTCCCTAAAAACACTGTGGGTGTACACACACCACACGGACAAAATCCTGGAACTCCCTCTCTAACATCACTGTGGGTGTACACACACCACGCGAAAAAATCCTGGAATTCCCTCCTTAACAGCACTCTGGGTTTATCTACACAACACGGACAATATCCTGGAACACCCTACCTAACAGCGCTGTGGATGTACCAACACCACAGGGGACAAAATCCTGGAACTCCCTCCCTAAAAGCACTGTGGGTGTACCTACAAAACAGGAGACAAAATACTGGGACTCCCTTTCTAAAAGCCCTGTGGGTGTACCTACACCACAGGGGAAAAAATATTGGAAAGCCCTCCCTAACAGGGCTGTGTGTATAACTAAATCACAGAGGACAAAATCCTGGAACTCGCTCCATATCAGCACCGTGTGTTTATCTACACAACACGGACAATATCCTGGAACTCCCTCCCTAACAGCACCGTGGGCGTACCTACACCACAAGGGACAAAAACCTGGAACTCCCTCCCTAACAGTGCTGTGGGTGTAACTACTCCACAGGGACAAAATCCTGGAACTCCCTCCCTAACAGCGCTGTGGGTGTACCTGCACCACAGCGACAAAATCCTGGAACTCCCTCCCTAATAGCGCCGTGGGTGTACCAACACCACAGCGACAAAATCCTGGAACTCCCTCACCAACAACACTGTGGGTGTACCTACACCACAGGGACAAAATCCTGGAACTCCATCCCTTACAGTACCGTGGGTGTACCTACACAGCACAGGGACAAAATCCTGGAACTCCATCCCTAACTGCGCCGTGGGTGTACCTACACCACAGGGGACAAAATCCTGGAACTCCATCCCTAACAGCGCCGTGCGTGTAGCTACACCACAGGGGACAAAATCCTGGAAATCCCTCCCTAACAGCGCCGTGGGTGTACCTACACAACAGGGGACAAAATCCTGGAAATCCCTCCCTAACAGCGCTGTGGGTGCACCTACACCACAGGGACAAAATCCTGGAACTCCCTCCCTAACAGCGCTGTGGGTGTACCTACACCACAGGGACAAAATCCTGGAACTCCCTCCCTAACAGCGCCGTGGGTGTACCTACAACACAGGGACAAAATCCTGGAACTCCCTCCCTAACAGCACTGTGGGAGTACCTACACCACAGGGACAAAATCCTGGAACTCCCTCCCTAAAAGCCCTGTGGGTGTACCTACTCCACACAGGGACAAAATCCTGGTACTCACTCCCGAAAAACACTGTGGGTGTACACACACCACAGGGACAAAATCCTGGTACTCATTCCCTAAAAACATTGTGGGTGTACACACACCACACGGACAAAATCCTGGAACTCCCTCTCTAACATCACTGTGGGTGTACACGCACCACAGGGACACAATCTTGGAACTCCCTCCCTAAAAGGGCTGTGGATGTACCTACACCACAGGGGACAAAATACTGGGACTACCTTGCTAAAAGCGCTGTGGGTGTACCTACACCACAGGGGAAAAAATATTGGAACGCCCTCCCAAACAGGGCTGTGGGTATAACTAAATCACAGAGGACAAAATCCTGCAACTCGCTCCATATCAGCACCGTGTGTTTATCTACACAACACGGACAATATCCAGGAAGTCCCTCCCTAACAGCACCGTGGGTGTACCTACTCCACAAGGGACAAAATCCTGGAACTCCCTCCCTAACAGCACCGTGGGCGGACCTACAACACAAGGGACAAAATCCTGGAACTCCCTCCCTAACAGCACTGTGGGTGTACCTACACCACAGGGGACAAAATCCTGGAACTCCCTCCTTAACAGCACTGTGGGTTTATCTACACAACACGGACAATATCCTGGAACACCCTACCTAACAGCGCTGTGGATGTACCAACACCACAGGGGACAAAATCCTGGAACTCCCTCCCTAAAAGCACTGTGGGTGTACCTACAAAACAGGAGACAAAATACTGGGACTCCCTTTCTAAAAGCGCTGTGGGTGTACCTACACCACAGGGGAAAAAATATTGGAAAGCCCTCCCTAACAGGGCTGTGTGTATAACTAAATCACAGAGGACAAAATCCTGGAACTCGCTCCATATCAGCACCGTGTGTTTATCTACACAACACGGACAATATCCTGGAACTCCCTCCCTAACAGCACCGTGGGCGTACCGACACCACAAGGGACAAAAACCTGGAACTCCCTCCCTAACAGTGCTGTGGGTGTAACTACTCCACAGGGACAAAATCCTGGAACTCCCTCCCTAACAGCGCTGTGGGTGTACCTACACCACAGGGAAAAAACACTGGGACTCCCTTTCTAAAAGCGCTGTGGGTGTACCTACACCACAGGGGAAAAAATCCTGGAACACCCTCCCTAACAGGGCTGTGTGTATAACTAAATCACAGCGGACAAAATCCTGGAACTCGCTCCATATCAGCACCGTGTGTTTATCTACACAACACGGACAATATCCTGGAACTCCCTCCCTAACAGCACCGAGGGCGTACCTACACCAGAGGGACAAAATCCTGGAACGCCCTCCCTAACAGCACTGTGGGTGTACCTACACCACAGGGGACAAAATCCTGGAAAAATCTCCCTAATAGCGCCGTGGGTGTACCTTCACCACAGCGACACAATCCTGCAACTCCCTCCCCAACAGCGCCGTGGGTGTATCAACAAAACAGGGAACAAAATCCTGGAAATCCGTCCCTAACAGCGCTGTGGGTGTACCTACACCACAGGGGACAAAATCATGGAACTCCCTCCCGAACAGCGCCGTGGGTGTACCTACACCACAGGGGACAAAATCCTGGAAATCCCTCCCTAACAGCGCCGTGGGTGTACCTACACCACAGGGACAAAATCCTGGAACTCCCTCCCTAACAGCGCTGTGGGTGTACCAACACCACAGGGACAAAATCCTGGAACTCCCTCTCTAACATCACTGTGGGTGTACCTACACCACAAGGGACAAAATCCTGGAACTCCCGCCCTAACAGCGCTGTGGGTGTACCTACACCACAGGGGACAACATACTGGGACTCCCTTTCTAAAAGCGCTGTGGGTGTACCTACACCACAAGGGAAAAAGTCCTGGAATGTCCTCCCTAACAGGGCTGTGTGTATAACTAAATCACAGAGGACAAAATCCTGGAACTCGCTCCATATCAGCACCGTGTGTTTATCTACACAACACGGACAATATCCTGCAACTCCCACCCGAACAGCGCTGTGGGTGTAACTACTCCACAGGGACAAAATCCTGGAACTCCCTCCCTAACAGCGCGGTGGGTGTATCTACACCACAGGGGACAAAATCCTGGAACTACCTCCCTAACAGGGCTGTGGGTGTACCTACACCACACAGGGGACAAAATCCTGGAACTCCCTCCCTAACAGCGCTGTGGGTGTAACTACTCCACAGGGACAAAATCATGGAACTCCCTCCCTAACAGGGCTGTGGGTGTACCTACACCACACAGGGGACAAAATCCTGGAACTCCCTCCCTAACAGCGCTGTGGGTGTAACTACTCCACAGGGACAAAATCCTGGAACTCCCTCCCTAACAGGGCTGTGGGCGTAACTATATCACAGAGGACAAAATCCTGGAACGCGCTCCATATCAGCACCGTGGGTGTACCAACACCAGAGAGGACAAAATGCTGGAACTCCCTCCCTTATAGCGCTGTGGGTGTACCTACACCACAAGGGACAAAATCCTGGTACTCACTCCCTAAAAACACTGTGGGTGTACACACACCACAGGGGACAAAATCCTGGAACTCCCTCCTTAACAGCACTGTGGGTTTATCTACACAACACGGACAATATCCTGGAACACCCTACCTAACAGCGCTGTGGATGTACCAACACCACAGGGGACAAAATCCTGGAACTCCCTCCCTAAAAGCACTGTGGGTGTACCTACAAAACAGGAGACAAAATACTGGGACTCCCTTTCTAAAAGCGCTGTGGGTGTACCTACACCACAGGGGAAAAAATATTGGAAAGCCCTCCCTAACAGGGCTGTGTGTATAACTAAATCACAGAGGACAAAATCCTGGAACTCGCTCCATATCAGCACCGTGTGTTTATCTACACAACACGGACAATATCCTGGAACTCCCTCCCTAACAGCACCGTGGGCGTACCAACACCACAAGGGACAAAAACCTGGAACTCCCTCCCTAACAGTGCTGTGGGTGTAACTACTCCACAGGGACAAAATCCTGGAACTCCCTCCCTAACAGCGCTGTGGGTGTACCTACACCACAGGGAAAAAACACTGGGAATCCCTTTCTAAAAGCGCTGTGGGTGTACCTACACCACAGGGGAAAAAATCCTGGAACACCCTCCCTAACAGGGCTGTGTGTATAACTAAATCACAGCGGACAAAATCCTGGAACTCGCTCCATATCAGCACCGTGTGTTTATCTACACAACACGGACAATATCCTGGAACTCCCTCCCTAACAGCACCGAGGGCGTACCTACACCAGAGGGACAAAATCCTGGAACGCCCTCCCTAACAGCACTGTGGGTGTACCTACACCACAGGGGACAAAATCCTGGAAAAATCTCCCTAATAGCGCCGTGGGTGTACCTTCACCACAGCGACACAATCCTGCAACTCCCTCCCCAACAGCGCCGTGGGTGTATCAACAAAACAGGGAACAAAATCCTGGAAATCCGTCCCTAACAGCGCTGTGGGTGTACCTACACCACAGGGGACAAAATCATGGAACTCCCTCCCGAACAGCGCCGTGGGTGTACCTACACCACAGGGGACAAAATCCTGGAAATCCCTCCCTAACAGCGCCGTGGGTGTACCTACACCACAGGGACAAAATCCTGGAACTCCCTCCCTAACAGCGCTGTGGGTGTACCAACACCACAGGGACAAAATCCTGGAACTCCCTCTCTAACATCACTGTGGGTGTACCTACACCACAAGGGACAAAATCCTGGAACTCCCGCCCTAACAGCGCTGTGGGTGTACCTACACCACAGGGGACAACATACTGGGACTCCCTTTCTAAAAGCGCTGTGGGTGTACCTACACCACAAGGGAAAAAGTCCTGGAATGTCCTCCCTAACAGGGCTGTGTGTATAACTAAATCACAGAGGACAAAATCCTGGAACTCGCTCCATATCAGCACCGTGTGTTTATCTACACAACACGGACAATATCCTGCAACTCCCACCCGAACAGCGCTGTGGGTGTAACTACTCCACAGGGACAAAATCCTGGAACTCCCTCCCTAACAGCGCGGTGGGTGTATCTACACCACAGGGGACAAAATCCTGGAACTACCTCCCTAACAGGGCTGTGGGTGTACCTACACCACACAGGGGACAAAATCCTGGAACTCCCTCCCTAACAGCGCTGTGGGTGTAACTACTCCACAGGGACAAAATCATGGAACTCCCTCCCTAACAGGGCTGTGGGTGTACCTACACCACACAGGGGACAAAATCCTGGAACTCCCTCCCTAACAGCGCTGTGGGTGTAACTACTCCACAGGGACAAAATCCTGGAACTCCCTCCCTAACAGGGCTGTGGGCGTAACTATATCACAGAGGACAAAATCCTGGAACGCGCTCCATATCAGCACCGTGGGTGTACCAACACCAGAGAGGACAAAATGCTGGAACTCCCTCCCTTATAGCGCTGTGGGTGTACCTACACCACACAGGGACAAAATCCTGGTACTCACTCCCTAAAAACACTGTGGGTGTACACACACCACACGGACAAAATCCTGGAACTCCCTCTCTAACATCACTGTGGGTGTACACACACCACGCAAAAAAATCGTGGAATTCCCTCCTTAACAGCACTCTGGGTTTATCTACACAACACGGACAATATCCTGGAACACCCTACCTAACAGCGCTGTGGATGTACCAACACCACAGGGGACAAAATCCTGGAACTCCCTCCCTAAAAGCACTGTGGGTGTACCTACAAAACAGGAGACAAAATACTGGGACTCCCTTTCTAAAAGCCCTGTGGGTGTACCTACACCACAGGGGAAAAAATATTGGAAAGCCCTCCCTAACAGGGCTGTGTGTATAACTAAATCACAGAGGACAAAATCCTGGAACTCGCTCCATATCAGCACAGTGTGTTTATCTACACAACACGGACAATATCCTGGAACTCCCTCCCTAACAGCACTGTGGGCGTACCTACACCACAAGGGACAAAAACCTGGAACTCCCTCCCTAACAGTGCTGTGGGTGTAACTACTCCACAGGGACAAAATCCTGGAACTCCCTCCCTAACAGCGCTGTGGGTGTACCTGCACCACAGCGACAAAATCCTGGAACTCCCTCCCTAATAGCGCCGTGGGTGTACCAACACCACAGCGACAAAATCCTGGAACTCCATCCCTTACAGTACCGTGGGTGTACCTACACAGCACAGGGACAAAATCCTGGAACTCCATCCCTAACTGCGCCGTGGGTGTACCTACACCACAGGGGACAAAATCCTGGAACTCCATCCCTAACAGCGCCGTGCGTGTAGCTACACCACAGGGGACAAAATCCTGGAAATCCCTCCCTAACAGCGTCGTGGGTGTACCTACACAACAGGGGACAAAATCCTGGAAATCCCTCCCTAACAGCGCTGTGGGTGCACCTACACCACAGGGACAAAATCCTGGAACTCCCTCCCTAACAGCGCTGTGGGTGTACCTACACCACAGGGACAAAATCCTGGAACTCCCTCCCTAACAGCGCCGTGGGTGTACCTACAACACAGGGACAAAATCCTGGAACTCCCTCCCTAACAGCACTGTGGGAGTACCTACACCACAGGGACAAAATCCTGGAACTCCCTCCCTAAAAGCCCTGTGGGTGTACCTACTCCACACAGGGACAAAATCCTGGTACTCACTCCCGAAAAACACTGTGGGTGTACACACACCACAGGGACAAAATCCTGGTACTCATTCCCTAAAAACATTGTGGGTGTACACACACCACACGGACAAAATCCTGGAACTCCCTCTCTAACATCACTGTGGGTGTACACGCACCACAGGGACACAATCTTGGAACTCCCTCCCTAAAAGGGCTGTGGATGTACCTACACCACAGGGGACAAAATACTGGGACTACCTTTCTAAAAGCGCTGTGGGTGTACCTACACCACAGGGGAAAAAATATTGGAACGCCCTCCCAAACAGGGCTGTGGGTATAACTAAATCACAGAGGACAAAATCCTGCAACTCGCTCCATATCAGCACCGTGTGTTTATCTACACAACACGGACAATATCCAGGAACTCCCTCCCTAACAGCACCGTGGGTGTACCTACTCCACAAGGGACAAAATCCTGGAACTCCCTCCCTAACAGCACCGTGGGCGGACCTACAACACAAGGGACAAAATCCTGGAACTCCCTCCCTAACAGCACTGTGGGTGTACCTACACCACAGGGGACAAAATCCTGGAACTCCCTCCTTAACAGCACTGTGGGTTTATCTACACAACACGGACAATATCCTGGAACACCCGACCTAACAGCGCTGTGGATGTACCAACACCACAGGGGACAAAATCCTGGAACTCCCTCCCTAAAAGCACTGTGGGTGTACCTACAAAACAGGAGACAAAATACTGGGACTCCCTTTCTAAAAGCGCTGTGGGTGTACCTACACCACAGGGGAAAAAATATTGGAAAGCCCTCCCTAACAGGGCTGTGTGTATAACTAAATCACAGAGGACAAAATCCTGGAACTCGCTCCATATCAGCACCGTGTGTTTATCTACACAACACGGACAATATCCTGGAACTCCCTCCCTAACAGCACCGTGGGCGTACCGACACCACAAGGGACAAAAACCTGGAACTCCCTCCCTAACAGTGCTGTGGGTGTAACTACTCCACAGGGACAAAATCCTGGAACTCCCTCCCTAATAGCGCCGTGGGTGTACCTACACCACAGCGACAAAATCCTGGAACTCCCTCACCAACAGCACCGTGGGTGTACCTACACCACAGAGACAAAATCCTGGAACTCCATCCCTTACAGTACCGTGGGTGTACCTACACAGCACAGGGACAAAATCCTGGAACTCCATCCCTTACTGCGCCGTGGGTGTACCTACACCACAGGGGACAAAATCCTGGAATTCCATCCCTAACAGCGCCGTGGGTGTACCTACACCACAGGGGACAAAATCCTGGAAATCCCTCCCTAACAGCGCCGTGGGTGTACCTACACAACAGGGGACAAAATCCTGGAAATCCCTCCCTAACAGCGCTGTGGGTGCACCTACAACACAGGGACAAAATCCTGGAACTCCCTCCCTAACAGCGCTGTGGGTGTACCTACACCACAGGGACAAAATCCTGGAACTCCCTCCCTAACAGCACTGTGGGAGTACCTACACCACAGGGACAAAATCCTGGAACTCCCTCCCTAAAAGCCCTGTGGGTGTACCTACACCACACAGGGACAAAATCCTGGTACTCACTCCCGAAAAACACTGTGGGTGTACACACACCACAGGGACAAAATCCTGGTACTCATTCCCTAAAAACATTGTGGGTGTACACACACCACACGGACAAAATCCTGGAACTCCCTCTCTAACATCACTGTGGGTGTACACGCACCACAGGGACAAAATCTTGGAACTCCCTCCCTAAAAGGGCTGTGGATGTACCTACACCACAGGGGACAAAATACTGGGACTACCTTTCTAAAAGCGCTGTGGGTGTACCTACACTACAGGGGAAAAAATATTGGAACGCCCTCCCAAACAGGGCTGTGGGTATAACTAAATCACAGAGGACAAAATCCTGCAACTCGCTCCATATCAGCACCGTGTGTTTATCTACACAACACGGACAATATCCTGGAACTCCCTCCCTAACAGCACCGTGGGTGTACCTACTCCACAAGGGAAAAAATCCTGGAACTCCCTCCCTAACAGCACCGTGGGCGGACCTACAACACAAGGGACAAAATCCTGGAACTCCCTCCCTAACAGCACTGTGGGTGTACCTACACCACAGGGGACAAAATCCTGGAACTCCCTCCCCAACAGCGCCGTGGGTGTGCCAACAAAACAAGGAACAAAATCCTGGAAATCCCTCCCCAACAGCGCCGTGGGTGCACCAACAAAACAGGGAACAAAATCCTGGAACACAATCCCTAACAGCGCCCTGGGTGTACCTACACCACACAGGGGACAAAATCCTGGAACTCCCTCCCTAACAGCGCCGTGGGTGTACCTACACCACACAGGGGACAAAATCCTGGAACTCCCTCTCTAACATCACTGTGGGTGTACCTACACCACAGGGACAAAATCCTGGAACTCCCTCCCTAACAGCGCCGTGGGTGTACCTACACAACAGGGGACAAAATCCTGGAACTCCCTCCCTAACAGCACCGTGGGTGTACCTACACAACAGGGGACAAAATCCTGGAAATCCTTCCCTAACAGCGCCGTGGGTGTACCTACAACACAGGGACAAAATCCTGGAACTCCCTCCCTAACAGCACTGTGGGTGTACCTACACCATGGAGGACAAATTCCTGGAAATACCCTCCCTAACAGTGTCGTGGGTGTACCTGCACCACAGGGACATAGTCCCAGAATGCTCTCCCTAAACAGCACTGTGGGTTTATCTACACAACACGGACAATATCCTGGAACACCCGACCTAACAGCGCTGTGGATGTACCAACACCACAGGGAACAAAATCATGGAACTCCCTCCATAACAGCGCTGTGGGTGTACCTACACCACAGGGGACAAAACACTGGGACTCCCTTTCTAAAAGCACTGTGGGTGTACCTACACCACAGGGGAAAAAATCCTGGAACGCCCTCCCTAACAGGGCTGTGTGTATAACTAAATCACAGAGGACAAAATCCTGGAACTCGCTCCATATCAGCACCGTGTGTTTATCTACACAACATGGACAATATCCTGGAACTCCCTCCCTAACAGCACCGAGGGCGTACCTACATCAGAGGGACAAAATCCTGGAACGCCCTCCCTAACAGCGCTGTGGGTATACCTACACCACAGGGGTCAAAATCCGGGAACTCCATCCCTAACAGCGCTGTGGGTGTACCTACACCACAAGGGACAAAATCCTGGAACTCCCTCCCTAAAAACACTGTGGGTGCACAGACACCACAGGGACAAAATCCTGGAACTCCCTCTCTAACATCACTGTGGGTGTACCTACACCACACAGGCACAAAATCCAGGAACTCCCGCCCTAACAGCGCTGTGGATGTACCTACACCACAGGGGACAAAATCCTGAAAGTCCCTCCTTAACAGCGCTGTGGGTGTACCTACACCACAGCGGACAAAATACTGGGACTCCCTTTCTAAAAGCGCTGTGGGTGTACCTACACCACAGGGGAAAAAATATTGGAACGCCCTCCCTAACAGGGCTGTGGGTATAACTAAATCACAGAGGACAAAATCCTGGAACTCCCTCCCTAACAGCGCGGTGGGTGTACCTACAACACAGGGACAAAATCCTGGAACTCCCTCCCTAACAGCACTGTGGGTGTACCTACACCACAGGGACAAAATCCTAGAACTCCCTCCCTAACAGCGCTGTGGGTGTACCTACACCACACAGGGACAAAATCCTGGTACTCACTCCCTAAAAACACTGTGGGTGTACATACACCACAGGGACAAATTCCTGGAACTCCCTCTCTAACATCACTGTGGGTGTCCCTGCACCACACAGGGACAAAATCCTGGAACTCCCGCCCAAACAGCGCTTTGGGTGTACCTACACCACAGGGGACAAAATACTGGGACTCCCTCCCTAACAGCGCTGTGGGTGTAACTACTCCACAGGGACAAAATCCTGGAACTCCCTCCCTAACAGGGCTGTGGGTGTACCTACACCACACAGGGGACAAAATCCTGGAACTCCCTCCCTAACAGCGCTGTGGGTGTAACTACTCCACAGGGACAAAATACTGGAACTCGCTCCATATCAGCACCGTGGGTGTACCAACACCAGAGAGGACAAAAACCTGGAACTAACTCCCTAACAGCGCTGTGGGTGTACATATAGCACAGGGGAAAAAATGCTGGAACTCGCTCCCTAACAGTGTTGTGGGTGTACCTATATCAAATGGGCAAAATCCTGGAACTCCCTCCCCAATAGAGCCGTGGGAATACCTATACCACATGGGCAAAATCCTGGAACTCCCTCCCTAACAGCGCCGTGGGTGTACCTATACCATAGGGGAGAAAATGCTGGAACTCCCTCCCTTATAGCGCTGTGGATGTACCGACACCACAGGGGACAAAATCCTGGAACTCCCTCCATAACAGCGCCGTGGGTGTATCTACACCACAGGGGACAAAATCCTGGAACTACCTCCCTAACAGGGCTGTGGGTGTACCTACACCACACAGGGGACAAAATCCTGGAACTCTCTCCCTAACAGCGCTGTGGGTGTAACTACTCCACAGGGACAAAATCCTGGAACTCCCTCCCTAACAGGGCTGTGGGTGTAACTACACCACACAGGGGACAAAATCCTGGAACTCTCTCCCTTACAGCGCTGTGGGTGTAACTACTCCACAGGGACAAAATCCTGAAACTCCCTCCCTAACAGGGCTGTGGGCGTAACTATATCACAGAGGACAAAATCCTGGAACTCGCTCCATATCAGCACCGTGGGTGTACCAACACCAGAGAGGACAAAATCCTGGAACTCACTCCCTAACAGCGCTGTGGGTGTACATACAGCACAGGGGAAAAAATGCTGGAACTCCCTCCCTTATAGCGCTGTGGGTGTACCTACACCACACAGGGACAAAATCCTGGTACTCACTCCCTAAAAACACTGTGGGTGTACACACACCACACGGACAAAATCCTGGAACTCCCTCTCTAACATCACTGTGGGTGTACACACACCACAGGGACAAAATCCTGGAACTCCCTCCTTAACAGCACTGTGGGTTTATCTACACAACACGGACAATATCCTGGAACACCCTACCTAACAGCGCTGTGGATGTACCAACACCACAGGGGACAAAATCCTGGAACTCCCTCCGTAAAAGCGCTGTGGGTGTACCTACAAAAAAGGAGACAAAATACTGGGACTCCCTTTCTAAAAGCGCTGTGGGTGTACCTACACCACAGGGGAAAAAATATTGGAAAGCCCTCCCTAACAGGGCTGTGTGTATAACTAAATCACAGAGGACAAAATCCTGGAACTCCCTCCTTAACAGCACTGTGGGTTTATCTACACAACACGGACAATATCCAGGAACTCCCTCCCTAACAGCACCGTGGGCGTACCTACACCACAAGGGACAAAATCCTGGAACTCCCTCCCTAACAGCACCGTGAGTGTACCTACACAACAGGGGACAATATCCTGGAAATCCTTCCCTAACAGCGCCGTGGGTGTACCTACAACACAGGGACAAAATCCTGGAACTCCCTCCCTAACAGCACTGTGGGTGTACCTACACCATGGAGGACAAATTCCTGGAAATACCCTCCCTAACAGTGTCGTGGGTGTACCTGCACCACAGGGACATAGTCCCAGAATGCTCTCCCTAAACAGCACTGTGGGTTTATCTACACAATACGGACAATATCCTGGAACACCCGACCTAACAGCGCTGTGGATGTACCAACACCACAGGGAACAAAATCATGGAACTCCCTCCCTAACAGCGCTGTGGGTGTACCTACACCACAGGGGACAAAACACTGGGACTCCCTTTCTAAAAGCACTGTGGGTGTACCTACACCACAGGGGAAAAAATCCTGGAACGCCCTCCCTAACAGGGCTGTGTGTATAACTAAATCACAGAGGACAAAATCCTGGAACTCGCTCCATATCAGCACCGTGTGTTTATCCACACAACACGGACAATATCCTGGAACTCCCTCCCTAACAGCACCGAGGGCGTACCTACATCAGAGGGACAAAATCCTGGAACTCCCGCCCAAACAGCGCTTTGGGTGTACCTACACCACAGGGGACAAAATACTGGGACTCCCTCCCTAACAGCGCTGTGGGTGTAACTACTCCACAGGGACAAAATCCTGGAACTCCCTCCCTAACAGGGCTGTGGGTGTACCTACACCACACAGGGGACAAAATCCTGGAACTCCCTCCCTAACAGCGCTGTGGGTGTAACTACTCCACAGGGACAAAATCCTGGAACTCGCTCCATATCAGCACCGTGGGTGTACCAACACCAGAGAGGACAAAAACCTGGAACTAACTCCCTGACAGCGCTGTGGGTTAACATATAGCACAGGGGAAAAAATGCTGGAACTCGCTCCCTAACAGTGTTGAGGGTGTACCTATATCAAATGGGCAAAATCCTGGAACTCCCTCCCCAATAGAGCCGTGGGAATACCTATACCACATGGGCAAAATCCTGGAACTCCCTCCCTAACAGCGCCGTGGGTGTACCTATACCATAGGGGAGAAAATGCTGGAACTCCCTCCCTTATAGCGCTGTGGATGTACCGACACCACAGGGGACAAAATCCTGGAACTCCCTCCATAACAGCGCCGTGGGTGTACCTACACCACAGGGGACAAAATACTGGGACTCCCTTTCTAAAAGCACTGTGGGTACCTACACCACAGGGGAAAAAATATTGGAACGCCTTCCCTAATAGGGCTGTGGGTATAACTAAATCACAGAGGACAAAATCCTGGAACACGCTCCATATCAGCACCGTGTGTTTATCTACACAACACGGACAATATCCTGGAACTCCCTCCCTAACAGCACCGAGGGCGTACCTACACCAGAGGGACAAAATCCTGGAACGCCCTCCCTAACAGCACTGTGGGTGTACCTACACCACAGGGGACAAAATCCTGGAAAAATCTCCCTATTAGCGCCGTGGGTGTACCTACACCACAGCGACACAATCCTGGAACTCCCTCCCCAACAGCGCCGTGGGTGTATCAACAAAACAGGGGACAAAATCCTGGAAATACGTCCCTAACAGCGCTGTGGGTGTACCTACACCACAGGGGACAAAATCATGGAACTCCCTCCCGAACAGCGCCGTGGGTGTACCTACACCACAGGGGACAAAATCCAGGAAATCCCTCCCTAACAGCGACGTGGGTGTACCAACACCACAGGGACAAAATCCTGGAACGCCCTCCCTAACAGCGCTGTGGGTGTTCACACACCACAGGGACAAAATCCTGGAACTCCCTCTCTAACATCACTGTGGGTGTACCTACACCACACAGGGACATAATCCTGGAACTCCCGCTCTAACAGCGCTGTGGGTGTACCTACACCACAAGGGACAAAATCCTGGAACTCCCGCCCTAACAGCGCTGTGGGTGTACCTACACCACAGGGGACAAAATACTGGGACTCCCTTTCTAAAAGCGCTGTGGGTGTACCTACACCACAAGGGAAAAAGTCCTGGAACGTCCTCCCTAACAGGGCTGTGGGTATAACTAAATCACAGAGGACCAAATCCTGGAACTCGCTCCATATCAGCACCGTGTGTTTATCTACACAACACGGACAATATCCTGCAACTCCCTCCCTAACAGCGCTGTGGGTGTATCTACACCACAGGGGACAAAATCCTGGAACTACCTCCCTAACAGGGCTGTGGGTGTACCTACACCACACAGGGGACAAAATCCTGGAACTCTCTCCCTAACAGCGCTGTGGGTGTAACTACTCCACAGGGACAAAATCCTGGAACTCCCTCCCTAACAGGGCTGTGGGTGTAACTACACCACACAGGGGACAAAATCCTGGAACTCTCTCCCTTACAGCGCTGTGGGTGTAACTACTCCACAGGGACAAAATCCTGGAACTCCCTCCCTAACAGGGCTGTGGGCGTAACTATATCACAGAGGACAAAATCCTGGAACTCGCTCCATATCAGCACCGTGGGTGTACCAACACCAGAGAGGACAAAATCCTGGAACTCACTCCCTAACAGCGCTGTGGGTGTACATACAGCACAGGGGAAAAAATGCTGGAACTCCCTCCCTTATAGCGCTGTGGGTGTACCTACACCACACAGGGACAAAATCCTGGTACTCACTCCCTAAAAACACTGTGGGTGTACACACACCACACGGACAAAATCCTGGAACTCCCTCTCTAACATCACTGTGGGTGTACACACACCACAGGGACAAAATCCTGGAACTCCCTCCTTAACAGCACTGTGGGTTTATCTACACAACACGGACAATATCCTGGAACACCCTACCTAACAGCGCTGTGGATGTACCAACACCACAGGGGACAAAATCCTGGAACTCCCTCCGTAAAAGCGCTGTGGGTGTACCTACAAAAAAGGAGACAAAATACTGGGACTCCCTTTCTAAAAGCGCTGTGGGTGTACCTACACCACAGGGGAAAAAATATTGGAAAGCCCTCCCTAACAGGGCTGTGTGTATAACTAAATCACAGAGGACAAAATCCTGGAACTCGCTCCATATCAGCACCGTGTGTTTATCTTCACAACACGGACAATATCCTGGAACTCCCTCCCTAACAGCACCGTGGGTGTACCTGCACCACAGCGACAAAATCCTGGAACTCCCTCCCTAATAGCGCCGTGGGTGTACCTCCACCACAGCGACAAAATCCTGGAACTCCCTCACCAACAGCACCGTGGGTGTACCTACACAGCACAGGGACAAAATCCTGGAACTCCATCCCTAACAGCGCCGTGGGTGTACCGACACCACAGGGGACAAAATCCTGGAACTCCATCCCTAACAGCGCCGTGGGTGTACCTACACCACAGGGGACAAAATCCTGGAAATCCCTCCCTAACAGCGCCGTGGGTGTACCTACACAACAGTGGACAAAATCCTGGAAATCCCTCCCTAACAGCGCTGTGGGTGTACCTACACCACAGGGACAAAATCCTGGAACTCCCTCCCTAACAGCGCTGTGGGTGTACCTACACCACAGGGACAAAATCCTGGAACTCCCTCCCTAACAGCGCCGTGGGTGTACCTACAACACAGGGACAAAATCCGGGAACTCCATCCCTAACAGCACTGTGGGTGGACCTACACCACAGGGACAAAATCCTGGTACTCACTCCGGAAAAACACTGTGGGTGTACACACACCACAGGGACAAAATCCTGGTACTCATTCCCTAAAAACATTGTGGGTGTACACACACCACAGGGACAAAATCCTGGTACTCATTCCCTAAAAACATTGTGGGTGTACACACACCACAAGGGACAAAATCCTGGAAGTCCCTCTCTAACATCACTGTGGGTGTACACGCACCACAGGGACAAAATCTTGGAACTCCCTCCCTAAAAGGGCTGTGGATGTACCTACACCACAGGGGACAAAATACTGGGACTCCCTTTCTAAAAGCGCTGTGGGTGTACCTACACCACAGGGGAAGAAATATTGGAAAGCCCTCCCAAACAGGGCTGTGGGTATAACTAAATCACAGAGGACAAAATCCTGGAACTCGCTCCATATCAGCACCGTGTGTTTATCTACACAACACGGACAATATCCTGGAACTCCCTCCCTAACAGCACCGTGGGTGTACCTACTCCACAAGGGACAAAATCCTGGAACTCCCTCCCTAACAGCACCGTGGGCGTACCTATAACACAAGGGACAATATCCTGGAACTCCCTCCCTAACAGCACTGTGGGTGTACCTACACCACAGGGGACAAAATCCTGGAACTCCCTCCCCAACAGCGCCGTGGGTGTACCAACAAAACAGGGAACAAAATCCTGGAAATCCCTCCCCAACAGCGCCGTGGGTGTACCAACAAAACAGGGAACAAAATCCTGGAACTCAATCCCTAACAGCGCCCTGGGTGTACCTACACCACACAGGGGACAAAATCCTGGAACTCCCTCCCTAACAGCGCCGTGGGTGTACCTACACCACACAGGGGACAAAATCCTGGAACTCCCTCTCTAACATCACTGTGGGTGTACCTACACCACAGGGACAAAATCCTGGAACTCCCTCCCTAACAGCGCCGTGGGTGTACCTACACAACAGGGGACAAAATCCTGGAACTCCCTCCCTAACAGCACCGTGGGTGTACCTACAACACAGGGACAAAATCCTGGAACTCCCTCCCTAACAGCACTGTGGGTGTACCTACACCATGGAGGACAAATTCCTGGAAATACCCTCCCTAACAGTGTCGTGGGTGTACCTGCACCACAGGGACATAGTCCCAGAATGCTCTCCCTAAACAGCACTGTGGGTTTATCTACACAACACGGACAATATCCTGGAACTCCCTCCCTAACAGCACCGAGGGCGTACCTACATCAGAGGGACAAAATCCTGGAACGCCCTCCCTAACAGCACTGTGGGTGTACCTACACCACAGGGGACAAAATCCTGGAATTCCGTCCCTAACAGCGCTGTGGGTGTACCTACACCACAGGGGACAAAATCCTGGAACTCCCTCCCTAACAGCGCTGTGGGTGTACCTCCACCACAGGGGACAAAATCCTGAAACTCCCTCCCTAACAGCGCTGTAGGTGTACCTACACCACAGGGGAAAAAATATTGGAATGCCCTCCCTAACAGGGCTGTGGGTATAACTAAATCACAGAGGACAAAATCCTGGAACTCCCTCCCTAACAGCGCCGTGGGTGTACCTACAGCACAGGGACAAAATCCTGGAACTCCCTCCCTAACAGCACTGTGGGTGTACCTACACCACAGGGACAAATTCCTGGAACTCCCTCCCTAACAGCGCTGTGGGTGTACCTACACCACACAGGGACAAAATCCTGGTACTCACTCCCTAAAAACACTGAGGGTGTACATACACCACAGGGACAAAATCCTGGAACTCCCTCTCTAACATCACTGTGGGTGTACCTACACCACACAGGGACAAAATCCTGGAACTCCCGCCCTAACAGCGCTGCGGGTGTACCTACACCACAAGGGACAAAATCCTGGAACTCCATCCCTAACAGCGCTGTGGGTGTACCTACACCACAAGGGACAAAATCCTGGAACTCCCTCCCTAACAGCGCTGTGGGTGTACCTACACCACACAGGGACAAAATCCTGGTACTCACTCCCTAAAAACACTGTGGGTGTACAGACACCACAGGGACAAAATCCTGGAACTCCCTCTCTAACATCACTGTGGGTGTACCTACACCACACAGGGACAAAATCCAGGAACTCGCGCCCTAACAGCGCTGTGGATGTACCTACACCACAGGGGACAAAATCCTGAAACTCCCTCCCTAACAGCGCTGTGGGTGTACCTACACCACAGGGGACAAAATACTGGGACTCCCTTTCTAAAAGCGCTGTGGGTGTACCTACACCACAGGGGAAAAAATATTGGAACGCCCACCCTAACAGGGCTGTGGGTATAACTAAATCACAGAGGACAAAATCCTGGAACTCCCTCCCTTACAGCGCCGTGGGTGTACCTACAACACAGGGACAAAATCCTGGAACTCCCTCCCTAACAGCACTGTGGGTGTACCTACACCACAGGGACTAAATTCTGCAACTCCCTCCCTAACAGCGCTGTGGGTGTACCTACACCACACAGGGACAAAATCCTGGTACTCACTCCCTAAAAACACTGTGGGTGTACATACACCACAGGGACAAAATCCTGGAACTCCCTCTCTAACATCACTGTGGGTGTCCCTACACCACACAGGGACAAAATCCCAGAACACCCTACCTAACAGCGCCATGGATGTACCTACACCAGAGATGACAAAATCCTGGAACTCACTCCCTAACAGCGCTGTGGGTGTATCAACACCACATGGGCAAAATCCTGGAACTCACTCCCTAACAGCGCTGTGGGTGTACCCACACCACAGGGACAAAATCCCAGAATGCTCTCCCTAAACAGCACCGTGGGTTTATCTACACAACACGGACAATATCCTGAAAGTCCCTACCTAATAGCGCTGTGGATGTACCTACACCACAAGGGACAAAATTCCAGATCTCCCTCACTAACAGCGTTGTGGGTGTACCTAGACCATGCGGACAAAATCCTTGAAATTCCTCCCTAACAACGCTGTGGGTGTACCTACACCACAGGGACAAAATCCTGGAACGCCCTCCCTAACAGAGCTGTGGGTGTCACACCATGCGGACAAAGTCCTGGAACTCGATCCTAAACGGCACCATTTGTGTTCCTACACCGCAGGGGACAAAATCATGGAACTCCCTCCCTAACAGCGCTGTGGGTGCAGCTACACCACAGGGGACAAAATACTGGGACTCCCTTTCTAAAAGCGCTGTGGGTGTACCTACACCACAGGGGAAAAAATCCTGGAACACACTCCCTAACAGGGCTGTGGGTATAACTACATCACAGAGGACAAAATCCTGCAACTCGCTCCATATCAGCAGCATGGGTGTACCGACACCACAGGAACAAAATCCTGGAACTCATTCCCTAAATTCGCTGTGGGTGTACCTACTCCACAGGGACAAAATCCTGGAACTCCCTCCCTAACAGCGCTGTGGGTGTAACTACATCACAGAGGACAAAATCCTGGAACTCGCTCCATATCAGCACCGTGGTTGTACCTACAAAAAGGGGTACAAAATCCTGGAACTCCCTCTCTAGCAGCATCGTGGGTGTACATATACCAAAGGGAACAAAATCTTGGAAGTCCCTCCCTAACTGCGCCGTGGGTGCACTTACACCACAGTGACAAAATCCTGGAACTCCCTCCCTTACAGCGCTGTGGGTGTACCTACACCACAGGGGACAAAATCCTGGAACTCCCGACCTAACAGCGCTGTGGGTGTAACTACACCACAGGGGAAAAAATACTGGGACTCCCTTTCTAAAAGCGCTGTGGGTGTACCTACACCATAGGGGAAAAAATCCTGGAACACCCTCCCTAACAGGGCTGTGGGTATAACTACATCACAGAGGACAAAATCCTGAAACTCCCTCCCTAACAGCACTGTGGGTGTACACACACCACAGGAACAAATCCTGGAACTCCCTCCCTAACAGCACCGTGGGTGTAAATACACCACAGGGGACAAAATCCTGGAACCCCCTCCCTAACAGCGCCATGGGTCTACCTACACCACAGCAGACAAAAACCTGGAACTCCCTAACTAACAGCGCCATGGATTTACCTACACCAGAGAGGACAAAGTCCTGGAATTCCCAACCTAACAGCGCTGTGGGTGTACCTACACCACACAGGGACAAAATCCTGAAACTCCCTCCCTAACAGCACCGTGGGTTTACCTACAACAAAGGGGACAAAATCCCGGAAGTCCCACCCTAACAGCACTGTGGGTGTACCTACACCACAGGAGAGAAAATCCAGGAACTCCCTCCCTAACAGTGCCGTGGTTGTATCTACACCACACAGGGACAAAATCCTGGTACTCACTCCCTAAAAGCACTGTGGGTGTACACACACCACAGGGACAAAATCCTGGAACTCCCTCCCTAACAGCGCTGTGGGTGTACCTACACCACAGGGGACAAAATCCAGGAACTCCCGACCTAACAGCGCTGTGGGTGTAACTACATCACAGGGGACAAAATACTGGGACTCCCTTTCTAAAAGCGCTGTGGGTGTACCTACACCACAGGGGAAAAAATCCTGGAACGTCCTCCCTAACAGCGCTGTGGGTGTACCTACACCACAGGGACAAAATCCTGGAAAACCCTCCCTAACAGCGCTGTGGGTGTACCTACACCACAGGGGAAAAAATCCTGGAACACCCTCCCTAACAGCGCTGTGGGTGTACCTACACCACAGGGGACAAAATCCTGGAACACCCTCCCCAACAGGACTGTGGGTGTAACTACATCACAGAGGACAAATCCTGGAACTCGTTCCATATCAGCACCGTGTGTTTATCTACACAACACGGACAATATCCTGGAACTCCCTCCCTAACAGCACCGTGGGTGTACCTACACCACAGGGACAAAATGCAGGAACTCCCTCCCTAACAGCACTGTGGGTGTAACTAAATCACACAGGACAAAATCCTGGAACTCGCTCCATATCAGCACTGTGGGTGTACCTACACCACAGGGACAAAATCCTGGAACTCCCTCCCTAACAGGGCTGTGGGCGTAACTATATCACAGAGGACAAAATCCTGGAACTCGCTCCATATCAGCACCGTGGGTGTACCAACACCAGAGAGGACAAAATCCTGGAATCCACTCCCTAACAGCGCTGTGGGTGTACATACAGCACAGGGGAAAAAATGCTGGAACTCCCTCCCTTATAGCGCTGTGGGTGTACCTACACCACACAGGGACAAAATCCTGGTACTCACTCCCTAAAAACACTGTGGGTGTACACACACCACACGGACAAAATCCTGGAACTCCCTCTCTAACATCACTGTGGGTGTACACACACCACAGGGACAAAATCCTGGAACTCCCTCCTTAACAGCACTGTGGGTTTATCTACACAACACGGACAATATCCTGGAACACCCTACCTAACAGCGCTGTGGATGTACCAACACCACAGGGGACAAAATCCTGGAACTCCCTCCTTAAAAGCGCTGTGGGTGTACCTACAAAAAAGGAGACAAAATACTGGGACTCCCTTTCTAAAAGCGCTGTGGGTGTACCTACACCACAGGGGAAAAAATATTGGAAAGCCCTCCCTAACAGGGCTGTGTGTATAACTAAATCACAGAGGACAAAATCCTGGAACTCGCTCCATATCAGCACCGTGTGTTTATCTACACAACACGGACAATATCCTGGAACTCCCTCCCTAACAGCACCGTGGGTGTACCTGCACCACAGCGACAAAATCCTGGAACTCCCTCCCTAATAGCGCCGTGGGTGTACCTACACCACAGCGACAAAATCCTGGAACTCCCTCACCAACAGCACCGTGGGTGTACCTACACAGCACAGGGACAAAATCCTGGAACTCCATCCCTAACAGCGCCGTGGGTGTACCTACACCACAGGGGACAAAATCCTGGAAATCCCTCCCTAACAGCGCCGTGGGTGTACCTACACAACAGGGGACAAAATCCTGGAAATCCCTCCCTAACAGCGCTGTGGGTGTACCTACACCACAGGGACAAAATCCTGGAACTCCCTCCCTAACAGCGCTGTGGGTGTACCTACACCACAGGGACAAAATCCTGGAACTCCCTCCCTAACAGCGCCGTGGGTGTACCTACAACACAGGGACAAAATCCTGGAACTCCATCCCTAACAGCACTGTGGGTGTACCTACACCACAGGGACAAAATCCTGCAACTCCCTCCCTAAAAGCCCTGTGGGTGTACCTACACCACACAGGGACAAAATCCTGGTACTCACTCCGGAAAAACACTGTGGGTGTACACACACCACAGGGACAAAATCCTGGTACTCATTCCCTAAAAACATTGTGGGTGTACACACACCACAGGGACAAAATCCTGGTACTCATTCCCTAAAAACATTGTGGGTGTACACACACCACAAGGGACAAAATCCTGGAAGTCCCTCTCTAACATCACTGTGGGTGTACACGCACCACAGGGACAAAATCTTGGAACTCCCTCCCTAAAAGGGCTGTGGATGTACCTACACCACAGGGGACAAAATACTGGGACTCCCTTTCTAAAAGCGCTGTGGGTGTACCTACACCACAGGGGAAGAAATATTGGAAAGCCCTCCCAAACAGGGCTGTGGGTATAACTAAATCACAGAGGACAAAATCCTGGAACTCGCTCCATATCAGCACCGTGTGTTTATCTACACAACACGGACAATATCCTGGAACTCCCTCCCTAACAGCACCGTGGGTGTACCTACTCCACAAGGGACAAAATCCTGGAACTCCCTCCCTAACAGCACCGTGGGCGTACCTATAACACAAGGGACAATATCCTGGAACTCCCTCCCTAACAGCACTGTGGGTGTACCTACACCACAGGGGACAAAATCCTGGAACTCCCTCCCCAACAGCGCCGTGGGTGTACCAACAAAACAGGGAACAAAATCCTGGAAATCCCTCCCCAACAGCGCCTTGGGTGTACCAACAAAACAGGGAACAAAATCCTGGAACTCAATCCCTAACAGCGCCCTGGGTGTACCTACACCACACAGGGGACAAAATCCTGGAACTCCCTCCCTAACAGCGCCGTGGGTGTACCTACACCACACAGGGGACAAAATCCTGGAACTCCCTCTCTAACATCACTGTGGGTGTACCTACACCACAGGGACAAAATCCTGGAACTCCCTCCCTAACAGCGCCGTGGGTGTACCTACACAACAGGGGACAAAATCCTGGAACTCCCTCCCTAACAGCACCGTGGGTGTACCTACACAACAGGGGACAAAATCCTGGAAATCCTTCCCTAACAGCGCCGTGGGTGTACCTACAACACAGGGACAAAATCCTGGAACTCCCTCCCTAACAGCACTGTGGGTGTACCTACACCATGGAGGACAAATTCCTGGAAATACCCTCCCTAACAGTGTCGTGGGTGTACCTGCACCACAGGGACATAGTCCCAGAATGCTCTCCCTAAACAGCACTGTGGGTTTATCTACACAACACGGACAATATCCTGGAACACCCTACCTAACAGCGCTGTGGATGTACCAACACCACAGGGAACAAAATCATGGAACTCCCTCCCTAACAGCGCTGTGGGTGTACCTACACCACAGGGGACAAAACACTGGGACTCCCTTTCTAAAAGCACTGTGGGTGTACCTACACCACAGGGGAAAAAATCCTGGAACGCCCTCCCGAACAGGGCTGTGCGTATAACTAAATCACAGAGGACAAAATCCTGGAACTCGCTCCATATCAGCACCGTGTGTTTATCTACACAACACGGACAATATCCTGGAACTCCCTCCCTAACAGCACCGAGGGCGTACCTACATCAGAGGGACAAAATCCTGGAACGCCCTCCCTAACAGCACTGTGGGTGTACCTACACCACAGGGGACAAAATCCTGGAAATACCTCCCTACTAGCGCCGTGGGTGTACCTACACCACAGCGACAAAATCCTGGAACTCCCTCCCCAACAGCGCCGTGGGTGTATCAACAAAACAGGGGACAAAATCCTGGAAATCCGTCCCTAACAGCGCTGTGGGTGTACCTACACCACAGGGGACAAAATCCTGGAACTCCCTCCCTAACAGCGCTGTGGGTGTACCTCCACCACAGGGGACAAAATCCTGAAACTCCCTCCCTAACAGCGCTGTAGGTGTACCTACACCACAGGGACAAAATCCTGGAACTCCCTCCCTAACAGCGCTGTGGGTGTACCTACACCACAGGGGACAAAATCCAGGAACTCCCGACCTAACAGCGCTGTGGGTGTAACTACATCACAGGGGACAAAATACTGGGACTCCCTTTCTAAAAGCGCTGTGGGTGTACCTACACCACAGGGACAAAATCCTGGAAAACCCTCCCTAACAGCGCTGTGGGTGTACCTACACCACAGGGGAAAAAATCCTGGAACACCCTCCCTAACAGCGCTGTGGGTGTACCTACACCACAGGGGACAAAATCCTGGAACACCCTCCCCAACAGGACTGTGGGTGTAACTACATCACAGAGGACAAATCCTGGAACTCGTTCCATATCAGCACCGTGTGTTTATCTACACAACACGGACAATATCCTGGAACTCCCTCCCTAACAGCACCGTGGGTGTACCTACACCACAGGGACAAAATGCAGGAACTCCCTCCCTAACAGCACTGTGGGTGTAACTAAATCACACAGGACAAAATCCTGGAACTCGCTCCATATCAGCACTGTGGGTGTACTTACACCACAGGGACAAAATCCTGGAACTCACTCCCTAACAGCACTGTGGGTGTAACGACACCACAGGGGACAAAATACTGGGACTCCCTTTCTAAAAGCGCTGTGGGTGTACCTACACCACAGGGGAAAAAGTCCTGGAACACCCTCCCTAACAGGGCTGTGGGTGTACCTACACCACAGGGGACAAAATCCTGGAAATCCCTCCCTAACAGCGCCCTGGGTGTACCTACACCACAGGGACAAAATCCTGGAACTCCCTCCCTAACAGCACTGTGGGTGTACGTACTCCACAGGGACAAAATCCTGGAACTCCCTCCCTAACAGGGCTGTGGGTGTAACTACATCACAGAGGACAAAATCCTGGAACTCCCTCCCCAACAGCGCCGTGGGTGTACCAACAAAACAGGGAACAAAATCCTGGAAATACCTCCCTAACAGCGCCGTGGGTGTACCTACACCACAGGGGACAAAATCCTGGAACTGCCGCCCTAACAGCGCTGTGGGTGTACCGACACCACAGCGGAAAATATCCTGGAACGCCCTCCCTAACAGGGCTGTGGGTAGAACTAAATAACAAAGGACAAAATCCTGGAACTCGCTCCATATCAGCACCGTGTGGTTATCCACACAACACGGACAATATCTTGGAACACCCTCCCTAACAGCACCGTGGGTGTACCTACTCCACAGGGACAAAATCCTGGAACTCCCTCCCTAACAGTGCTGTGGGTGTACCTACTCCACAGGGACAAAATCCCGGAACTCCCTCCCTAACATCGCCGTGGGTGTACCTACACCACAGGGACAAAATCCTGGAACACCCTCCCTAACAGCACTGTGGGTGTACGTACTCCACAGGGACAAAATCATGGAACTCCCTCCCTAACAGGGCTGTGGGTGTAACTACATCACAGAGGACAAAATCCTGGAACTCCCTCCCCAACAGCGCCGTGGGTGTACCAACAAAACAGGGAACAAAATCCTGGAAATACCTCCCTAACAGCGCCGTGGGTGTACCTACACCACAGGGGACAAAATCCTGGAACTCCCGCCCTAACAGCGCTGTGGGTGTACCGACACCACAGCGGAAAATATCCTGGAACGCCCTCCCTAACAGGGCTGTGGGTAGAACTAAATCACAAAGGACAAAATCCTGGAACTCGCTCCATATCAGCACCGTGTGGTTATCCACACAACACGGACATTATCTTGGAACACCCTCCCTAACAGCACCGTGGGTGTACCTACTCCACAGGGACAAAATCCTGGAACTCCCTCCCTAACAGTGCTGTGGGAGTACCTACTCCACAGGGACAAAATCCCGGAACTCCCTCCCTAACATCGCCGTGGGTGTACCTACACCACAGGGACAAAATCCTGGAACTCCCTCCCTAACAGCGCTGTGGGTGTAACTACATCACAGAGGACAAAATCCTGGAACTCGCTCCATATCAGCACCGTGGTTGTACCTACAAAAAGGGGTACAAAATCCTGGAACTCCCTCTCTAGCAGCATCGTGGGTGTACATATACCAAAGGGAACAAAATCTTGGAAGTCCCTCCCTAACTGCGCCGTGGGTGCACTTACACCACAGTGACAAAATCCTGGAACTCCCTCCCTTACAGCGCTGTGGGTGTACCTACACCACAGGGGACAAAATCCTGGAACTCCCGACCTAACAGCGCTGTGGGTGTAACTACACCACAGGGGAAAAAATACTGGGACTCCCTTTCTAAAAGCGCTGTGGGTGCACCTACACCATAGGGGAAAAAATCCTGGAACACCCTCCCTAACAGGGCTGTGGGTATAACTACATCACAGAGGACAAAATCCTGAAACTCCCTCCCTAACAGCACTGTGGGTGTACACACACCACAGGAACAAATCCTGGAACTCCCTCCCTAACAGCACCGTGGGTGTACCTACACCACAGGGGACAAAATCCTGGAACCCCCTCCCTAACAGCGCCGTGGGTCTACCTACACCACAGCAGACAAAAACCTGGAACTCCCTAACTAACAGCGCCATGGATTTACCTACACCAGAGAGGACAAAGTCCTGGAATTCCCAACCTAACAGCGCTGTGGGTGTACCTACACCACACAGGAACAAAATCCTGAAACTCCCTCCCTAACAGCACCGTGGGTTTACCTACAACAAAGGGGACAAAATCCCGGAAGTCCCACCCTAACAGCACTGTGGGTGTACCTACACCACAGGAGAGAAAATCCAGGAACTCCCTCCCTAACAGCGCCGTGGTTGTATCTACACCACACAGGGACAAAATCCTGGTACTCACTCCCTAAAAGCACTGTGGGTGTACACACACCACAGGGACAAAATCCTGGAACTCCCTCCCTAACAGCGCTGTGGGTGTACCTACACCACAGGGGACAAAATCCAGGAACTCCCGACCTAACAGCGCTGTGGGTGTAACTACATCACAGGGGACAAAATACTGGGACTCCCTTTCTAAAAGCGCTGTGGGTGTACCTACACCACAGGGACAAAATCCTGGAAAACCCTCCCTAACAGCGCTGTGGGTGTACCTACACCACAGGGGAAAAAATCCTGGAACACCCTCCCTAACAGCGCTGTGGGTGTACCTACACCACAGGGGACAAAATCCTGGAACACCCTCCCCAACAGGACTGTGGGTGTAACTACATCACAGAGGACAAATCCTGGAACTCGTTCCATATCAGCACCGTGTGTTTATCTACACAACACGGACAATATCCTGGAACTCCCTCCCTAACAGCACCGTGGGTGTACCTACACCACAGGGACAAAATGCAGGAACTCCCTCCCTAACAGCACTGTGGGTGTAACTAAATCACACAGGACAAAATCCTGGAACTCGCTCCATATCAGCACTGTGGGTGTACTTACACCACAGGGACAAAATCCTGGAACTCACTCCCTAACAGCACTGTGGGTGTAACGACACCACAGGGGACAAAATACTGGGACTCCCTTTCTAAAAGCGCTGTGGGTGTACCTACACCACAGGGGAAAAAATCCTGGAACACCCTCCCTAACAGGGCTGTGGGTGTACCTACACCACAGGGGACAAAATCCTGGAAATCCCTCCCTAACAGCGCCCTGGGTGTACCTACACCACAGGGACAAAATCCTGGAACTCCCTCCCTAACAGCACTGTGGGTGTACATACTCCACAGGGACAAAATCCTGGAACTCCCTCCCTAACAGGGCTGTGGGTGTAACTACATCACAGAGGACAAAATCCTGGAACTCCCTCCCCAACAGCGCCGTGGGTGTACCAACAAAACAGGGAACAAAATCCTGGAAATACCTCCCTAACAGCGCCGTGGGTGTACCTACACCACAGGGGACAAAATCCTGGAACTGCCGCCCTAACAGCGCTGTGGGTGTACCGACACCACAGCGGAAAATATCCTGGAACGCCCTCCCTAACAGGGCTGTGGGTAGAACTAAATAACAAAGGACAAAATCCTGGAACTCGCTCCATATCAGCACCGTGTGGTTATCCACACAACACGGACAATATCTTGGAACACCCTCCCTAACAGCACCGTGGGTGTACCTACTCCACAGGGACAAAATCCTGGAACTCCCTCCCTAACAGTGCTGTGGGTGTACCTACTCCACAGGGACAAAATCCCGGAACTCCCTCCCTAACATCGCCGTGGGTGTACCTACACCACAGGGACAAAATCCTGGAACACCCTCCCTAACAGCACTGTGGGTGTACGTACTCCACAGGGACAAAATCATGGAACTCCCTCCCTAACTGGGCTGTGGGTGTAACTACATCACAGAGGACAAAATCCTGGAACTCCCTCCCCAACAGCGCCGTGGGTGTACCAACAAAACAGGGAACAAAATCCTGGAAATACCTCCCTAACAGCGCCGTGGGTGTACCTACACCACAGGGGACAAAATCCTGGAACTCCTGCCCTAACAGCGCTGTGGGTGTACCGACACCACAGCGGAAAATATCCTGGAACGCCCTCCCTAACAGGGCTGTGGGTAGAACTAAATCACAAAGGACAAAATCCTGGAACTCGCTCCATATCAGCACCGTGTGGTTATCCACACAACACGGACAATATCTTGGAACACCCTCCCTAACAGCACCGTGGGTGTACCTACTCCACAGGGACAAAATCCTGGAACTCCCTCCCTAACAGTGCTGTGGGTGTACCTACTCCACAGGGACAAAATCCCGGAACTCCCTCCCTAACATCGCCGTGGGTGTACCTACACCACAGGGACAAAATCCTGGAACTCCCTCCCTAACAGCGCTGTGGGTGTACCAACAAAACAGGGAACAAAATCCTGGAACTCCCTCCCTAACAGCGCTGTGGGTGTACCTACACCACAGCGACAAAATCCTGGAACTCACTCCCCAACAGCGCCGTGGGTGAACCAACACCACAGGGACAGAATCCTGGAACTCCCTCCCTAACAGCGCTGTGGGTGTACCTACACCACACAAGGGAAAAAATCCTGGAACTGCCTCCCTAACAGCGCCGTGGGTGTACCTACACCACAGGGGACAAAATCCTGGAAATCCCTCCCTAACAGCGCCGTGGGTGTACCTACACAACAGGGGACAATATCCAGGAACTCCCTCCCTAACAGTGCCGTCGGTGTACCTACACCAAACAGGGGACAAAATCCTGGAACTCCCTAACAGCGCCGTGGGTGTACCTACACCACACAGGGGCCAAAATCCTGGAACTCCCTCTCTAACATCACCGTGGGTGTACCTACACCACAGGGACAAAATCCTGGAACTCCCTCCCTAACAGCGCCGTGGGTGTACCTACACAACAGGGGACAAAATCCTGGAAATCCCTCCCTAATAGCGCCGTGGGTGTACCTACACAACAGGGGTCAAAATCCTGGAAATCCTTCCCTAACAGCGCCGTGGGTGTACCTACAACACAGGGACAAAATCCTGGAACTCCCTCCCTAACAGCACTGCGGGTGTACCTACACCACGGAGGACAAATTCCTGGAAATACCCTCCCAAACAGCGCCGTGGGTGCACCTGCACCACAGGGACATAGTCCCAGAATGCTCTCCCTAAACAGCACTGTGGGTTTATCTCCACAACACGGACAATATCCTGGAACACCCTACCTAACAGCGCTGTGGATGTACCAACACCACAGGGGACAAAATCCTGGAACTCCCTCCCTAACAGCGCTGTGGGTGTACCTACACAACAGGAGACAAAATACTGGGACTCCCTTTCTAAAAGCGCTGTGGGTGTACCTACACCACAGGGGAAAAAATATTGGAACGCCCTCCCTAACAGGGCTGTGTGTATAACTAAATCACAGAGGACAAAATCCTGGAACTCGCTCCATATCAGCACCGTGTGTTTATCTACACAACACGGACAATATCCTGGAACTCCCTCCCTAACAGCACCGTGGGCGTACCTACACCACAAGGGACAAAAACCTGGAACTCCCTCCCTAACAGTGCTGTGGGTGTAACTACTCCACAGGGACAAAATCCTGGAAGTCCCTCCCTAACAGCGCTGTGGGTGTACCTACACCACAGCGACAAAATCCAGGAACTCCCTCCCTAATAGCGCCGTGGGTGTACCTACACCACAGAGACAAAATCCTGGAACTCCCTCCGCAACAGCGCCGTGGGTGTACCTACACAGCACAGGGACAAAATCCTGGAACTCCATCCCTTACAGTACCGTGGGTGTATCTACACAGCACAGGGACAAAATCCTGGAACTCGATCCCTAACAGCGCCGTGGGTGTACCTACACCACAGGGGACAAAATCTTGGAACTCCATCCCTAACAGCGCCGTGGGTGTACCTACACCACAGGGGACAAAATCCTGGAAATCCCTCCCTAACAGCGCCGTGGGTGTACCTACACAACAGGGGACAAAATCCTGGAAATCCCTCCCTAACAGCGCTGTGGGTGTACCTACACCACAGGGACAAAATCCTGGAACTCTCTCCCTAACAGCGCTGTGGGTGGACCTACACCACAGGGACAAAATCCTGGAACTCCCTCCCTAACAGCACTGTGGGTGTACCTACACCACAAGGACAAAATCCTGGAACTCCCTCCCTAAAAGCCCTGTGGGTGTACCTACACCACACAGGGACAAAATCCAGGTACTCACTCCCTAAAAACACTGTGGGTGTACACACACCACAGGGACAAAATCCTGGTACTCATTCCTTAAAAACATTGTGGGTGTACACACACCACAAGGGACAAAATCCTGGAAGTCCCTCTCTAACATCACTGTGGGTGTACACGCACCACAGGGACAAAATCTTGGAACTCCCTCCCTAAAAGGGCTGTGGATGTACCTACACCACAGGGGACAAAATACTGGGACTCCCTTTCTAAAAGCGCTGTGGGTGTACCTACACCACAGGGGAAGAAATATTGGAAAGCCCTCCCAAACAGGGCTGTGGGTATAACTAAATCACAGAGGACAAAATCCTGCAACTCGCTCCATATCAGCACCGTGTGTTTATCTACACAACACGGACAATATCCTGGAACTCCCTCCCGAACAGCACCGTGGGTGTACCTACTCCACAAGGGACAAAATCCTGGAACTCCCTCCCTAACAGCACCGTGGGCGTACCTACAACACAAGGGACAAAATCCTGGAACTCCCTCCCTAACAGCACTGTGGGTGTACCTACACCACAGGGGACAAAATCCTGGAACTCCCTCCCCAACAGCGCCATGGGTGTACCAACAAAACAGGGAACAAAATCCTGGAAATACCTCCCCAACAGCGCCGTGGGTGTACCAACAAAACAGGGAACAAAATCCTGGAACTCAATCCCTAACAGCGCTGTGGGTGTACCTACACCACAGGGGACAAAATCCTGGAACTCCCTCCCTAACAGCGCCGTGGGTGTACCTACACCACAGGGGACAAAATCCTGGAAATCCCACCCTAACAGCGCCGTGGGTGTACCTACACAACAGGGGACAAAATCCTGGAACTCCCTCCCTAACAGCGCCGTGGGTGTACCTACACCACACAGGGGACAAAATCCTGGAACTCCCTCCCTAACAGCGCCGTGGGTGTACCTACACCACACAGGGGACAAAATCCTGGAACTCCCTCTCTAACATCACTGTGGGTGTACCTACACCACAGGGACAAAATCCTGGAACTCCCTCCCTAACAGCGCCGTGGGTGTACCTACACAACAGGGGACAAAATCCTGGAAATCCCTCCCAAACAGCACCGTGGGTGTACCTACACAACAGGGGACAAAATCCTGGAAATCCTTCCCTAACAGCGCCGTGGGTGTACCTACAACACAGGGACAAAATCCTGGAACTCCCTCCCTAACAGCACTGTGGGTGTACCTACACCATGGAGGACAAATTCCTGGAAATACCCTCCCTAACAGCGTCGTGGGTGTACCTGCACCACAGGGACATAGTCCCTGAATGCTCTCCCTAAACAGCACCGTGGGTTTATCTACACAACACGGACAATATCCTGGAACACCCTACCTAACAGCGCTGTGGATGTACCGACACCACAGGGGACAAAATCCTGGAACTCCCTCCATAACAGCGCTGTGGGTGTACCTACACCACAGGGGACAACATACTGGGACTCCCTTTCTAAAAGCGCTGTGGGTGTACCTACACCACAAGGGAAAAAGTCCTGGAATGTCCTCCCTAACAGGGCTGTGTGTATAACTAAATCACAGAGGACAAAATCCTGGAACTCGCTCCATATCAGCACCGTGTGTTTATCTACACAACACGGACAATATCCTGCAACTCCCTCCCGAACAGCGCTGTGGGTGTAACTACTCCACAGGGACAAAATCCTGGAACTCCCTCCCTAACAGCGCGGTGGGTGTATCTACACCACAGGGGACAAAATCCTGGAACTACTTCCCTAACAAGGCTGTGGGTGTACCTACACCACACAGGGGACAAAATCCTGGAACTCCCTCCCTAACAGCGCTGTGGGTGGAACTACTCCACAGGGACAAAATCATGGAACTCCCTCCCTAACAGGGCTGTGGGTGTACCTACACCACACAGGGAACAAAATCCTGGAACTCCCTCCTTAACAGCGCTGTGGGTGTAACTACTCCACAGGGACAAAATCCTGGAACTCCCTCCCTAACAGGGCTGTGGGCGTAACTATATCACAGAGGACAAAATCCTGGAACTCGCTCCATATCAGCACCGTGGGTGTACCAACACCAGAGAGGACAAAATCCTGGAACTCACTTCCTAACAGCGCTGTGGGTGTACATACAGCACAGGGGAAAAAATGCTGGAACTCCCTCCCTTATAGCGCTGTGGGTGTACCTACACCACACAGGGACAAAATCCTGGTACTCACTCCCTAAAAACACTGTGGGTGTACACACACCACACGGACAAAATCCTGGAACTCCCTCTCTAACATCACTGTGGGTGTACACACACCACAGGGACAAAATCCTGGAACTCCCTCCTTAACAGCACTCTGGGTTTATCTACACAACACGGACAATATCCTGGAACACCCTACCTAACAGCGCTGTGGATGTACCAACACCACAGGGGACAAAATCCTGGAACTCCCTCCCTAAAAGCACTGTGGGTGTACCTACAAAACAGGAGACAAAATACTGGGACTCCCTTTCTAAAAGCGCTGTGGGTGTACCTACACCACAGGGGAAAAAATATTGGAAAGCCCTCCCTAACAGGGCTGTGTGCATAACTAAATCACAGAGGACAAAATCCTGGAACTCGCTCCATATCAGCACCGTGTGTTTATCTACACAACACGGAAAATATCCTGGAACTCCCTCCCTAACAGCACCGTGGGCGTACCTACACCACAAGGGACAAAAACCTGGAACTCCCTCCCTAACAGTGCTGTGGGTGTAACTACTCCACAGGGACAAAATCCTGGAACTCCCTCCCTAACAGCGCTGTGGGTGTACCTGCACCACAGCGACAAAATCCTGGAACTCCCTCCCTAATAGCGCCGTGGGTGTACCTACACCACAGCGACAAAATCCTGGAACTCCCTCACCAACAGCACCGTGGGTGTACCTACACCACAGGGACAAAATCCTGGAACTCCATCCCTTACAGTACCGTGGGTGTACCTACACAGCACAGGGACAAAATCCTGGAACTCCATCCCTAACTGCGCCGTGGGTGTACCTACACCACAGGGGACAAAATCCTGGAACTCCATCCCTAACAGCGCCGTGGGTGTACCTACACCACAGGGGACAAAATCCTGGAAATCCCTCCCTAACAGCGCCGTGGGTGTACCTACACAACAGGGGACAAAATCCTGGAAATCCCTCCCTAACAGCGCTGTGGGTGCACCTACACCACAGGGACAAAATCCAGGAACTCCCTCCCTAACAGCGCTGTGGGTGTACCTACACCACAGGGACAAAATCCTGGAACTCCCTCCCTAACAGCGCCGTGGGTGTACCTACAACACAGGGACAAAATCCTGGAACTCCCTCCCTAACAGCACTGTGGGAGTACCTACACCACAGGGACAAAATCCTGGAACTCCCTCCCTAAAAGCCCTGTGGGTGTACCTACACCACACAGGGACAAAATCCTGGTACTCACTCCCGAAAAACACTGCGGGTGTACACACACCACAGGGACAAAATCCTGGTACTCATTCCCTAAAAACATTGTGGGTGTACACACACCACACGGACAAAATCCTGGAACTCCCTCTCTAACATCACTGTGGGTGTACACGCACCACAGGGACAAAATCTTGGAACTCCCTCCCTAAAAGGGCTGTGGATGTACCTACACCACAGGGGACAAAATACTGGGAATACCTTTCTAAAAGCGCTGTGGGTGTACCTACACCACAGGGGAAAAAATATTGGAACGCCCTCCCAAACAGGGCTGTGGGTATAACTAAATCACAGAGGACAAAATCCTGCAACTCGCTCCATATCAGCACCGTGTGTTTATCTACACAACACGGACAATATCCTGGAACTCCCTCCCTAACAGCACCGTGGGTGTACCTACTCCACAAGGGACAAAATCCTGGAACTCCCTCCCTAACAGCACCGTGGGCGGACCTACAACACAAGGGACAAAATCCTGGAACTCCCTCCCTAACAGCACTGTGGGTGTACCTACACCACAGGGGACAAAATCCTGGAACTCCCTCCCCAAAAGCGCCGTGGGTGTACCAACAAAACAAGGAACAAAATCCTGGAAATCCCTCCCCAACAGCGCCGTGGGTGCACCAACAAAACAGGGAACAAAATCCTGGAACTCAATCCCTAACAGCGCCCTGGGTGTACCTACACCACACAGGGGACAAAATCCTGGACTCCCTCCCTAACAGCGCCGTGGGTGTACCTACACCACACAGGGGACAAAATCCTGGAACTCCCTCTCTAACATCACTGTGGGTGTACCTACACCACAGGGGACAAAATCCTGGAACTCCCTCCCTAACAGCGCCGTGGGTGTACCTACACAACAGGGGACAAAATCCTGGAACTCCCTCCCTAACAGCACCGTGGGTGTACCTACACAACAGGGGACAAAATCCTGGAAATCCTTCCCTAACAGCGGCGTGGGTGTACCTACAACACAGGGACAAAATCCTGGAACTCCCTCCCTAACAGCGCCGTGGGTGTACCTACACAACAGGGGACAAAATCCTGGAACTCCCTCCCTAACAGCACCGTGGGTGTACCTACACAACAGGGGACAAAATCCTGGAAATCCTTCCCTAACAGCGGCGTGGGTGTACCTACACCACAGGGACAAAATCCTGGAAATCCCTCCCTAACAGCGCCGTGGGTGTACCTACACAACAGGGGACAAAATCCTGGAACTCCCTCCCTAACAGCACCGTGGGTGTACCTACACAACAGGGGACAAAATCCTGGAAATCCTTCCCTAACAGCGGCGTGGGTGTACCTACAACACAGGGACAAAATCCTGGAACTCCCTCCCTAACAGCACTGTGGGTGTACCTACACCATGGAGGACAAATTCCTGGAAATACCCTCCCAAACAGTGTCGTGGGTGTACCTGCACCACAGGGACATAGTCCCAGAATGCTCTCCCTAAACAGCACTGTGGGTTTATCTACTCAACACGGACAATATCCTGGAACACCCGACCTAACAGCGCTGTGGATGTACCAACACCACAGGGAACAAAATCATGGAACTCCCTCCCTAACAGCGCTGTGGGTGTACCTACACCACAGGGGACAAAACACTGGGACTCCCTTTCTAAAAGCACTGTGGGTGTACCTACACCACAGGGGAAAAAATCCTGGAACGCCCTCCCTAACAGGGCTGTGTGTATAACTAAATCACAGAGGACAAAATCCTGGAACTCGCTCCATATCAGCACCGTGTGTTTATCTACACAACACGGACAATATCCTGGAACTCCCTCCCTAACAGCACCGAGGGCGTACCTACATCAGAGGGACAAAATCCTGGAACGCCCTCCCTAATAGCGCTGTGGGTGTACCTACACCACAGGGGTCAAAATCCTGGAACTCCATCCCTAACAGCGCTGTGGGTGTACCTACACCACAAGGGACAAAATCCTGGAACTCCCTCCCTAACAGCGCTGTGGGTGTACCTACACCACACAGGGACAAAATCCTGGTACTCACTCCCTAAAAACACTGTGGGTGCACAGACACCACAGTGACAAAACCCTGGAACTCCCTCTCTAACATCACTGTGGGTGTACCTACACCACACAGGCACAAAATCCAGGAACTCACGCCCTAACAGCGCTGTGGATGTACCTACACCACAGGGGACAAAATCCTGAGTCCCTCCTTAACAGCGCTGTGGGTGTACCTACACCACAGGGGACAAAATACTGGGACTCCCTTTCTAAAAGCGCTGTGGGTGTACCTACACAACAGGGGAAAAAATATTGGAACGCCCTCCCTAACAGGGCTGTGGGTATAACTAAATCACAGAGGACAAAATCCTGGAACTCCCTCCCTAACAGCGCGGTGGGTGTACCTACAACACAGGGACAAAATCCTGGAACTCCCTCCCTAACAGCACTGTGGGTGTACCTACACCACAGGGACAAAATCCTGGAACTCCCTCCCTAACAGCGCTGTGGGTGTACCTACACCACACAGGGACAAAATCCTGGTACTCACTCCTAAAAACACTGTGGGTGTACATACACCACAGGGACAAATTCCTGGAACTCCCTCTCTAACATCACTGTGGGTGTCCCTGCACCACACAGGGACAAAATCCTGGAACTCCCGCCCAAACAGCGCTTTGGGTGTACCTACACCACAGGGGACAAAATACTGGGACTCCCTCCCTAACAGCGCTGTGGGTGTAACTACTCCACAGACAGGGACAAAATCCTGGAACTCGCTCCATATCAGCACCGTGGGTGTACCAACACCAGCGAGGACAAAAACCTGGAACTAACTCCCTAACAGCGCTGTGGGTGTACATATAGCACAGGGGAAAAAATGCTGGAACTCGCTCCCTAACAGTGTTGTGGGTGTACCTATATCAAATGGGCAAAATCCTGGAACTCCCTCCCCAATAGAGCCGTTGGAATACCTATACCACATGGGCAAAATCCTGGAACTCCCTCCCTAACAGCGCCGTGGGTGTACCTATACCATAGGGGACAAAATGCTGGAACTCCCTCCCTTATAGCGCAGTGGATGTACCGACACCACAGGGGACAAAATCCTGGAACTCCCTCCATAACAGCGCCGTCGGTGTACCTACACCACAGGGGACAAAATACTGGGACTCCCTTTCTAAAAGCACTGTGGGTACCTACACCACAGGGGAAAAAATATTGGAACGCCTTCCCTAACAGGGCTGTGGGTATAACTAAATCACAGAGGACAAAATACTGGAACACGCTCCATATCAGCACCGTGTGTTTATCTACACAACATGGACAATATCCTGGAACTCCCTCCCTAACAGCACCGTGGGCGTACCTACACCACAAGGGACAAAATCCTGGAACTCCCTCCCTAACAGCACCGTGGGTGTACCTACACAACAGGGGACAATATCCTGGAAATCCTTCCCTAACAGCGCCGTGGGTGTACCAACAACACAGGGACAAAATCCTGGAACTCCCTCCCAAACAGCACTGTGGGTGTACCTACACCATGGAGGACAAATTCCTGGAAATACCCCTCCCTGACAGCGTCGTGGGTGTACCTGCACCACAGGGACATAGTCCCAGAATGCTCTCCCTAAACAGCACTGTGGGTTTATCTACACAACACGGACAATATCCTGGAACACCCTACCTAACAGCACTGTGGATGTACCAACACCACAGGGGACAAAATCCTGGAACTCCCTCCCTAACAGCGCTGTGGGTGTACCTACACCACAGGGGACAAAACACTGGGACTCCCTTTCTAAAAGCGCTGTGGGTGTACCTACACCACAGGGGAAAAAATCCTGGAACACCCTCCCTAACAGGGCTGTGTGTATAACTGAAACACAGAGGACAAAATCCTGGAACTCGCTCCATATCAGCACCGTGTGTTTATCTACACAACACGGACAATATCCTGGAACTCCCTCCCTAACAGCACCGAGGGCGTACCTACACCAGAGGGACAAAATCCTGGAACGCCCTCCCTAACAGCACTGTGGGTGTACCTACACCACAGGGGACAAAATCCTGGAAAAATCTCCCTATTAGCGCCGTGGGTGTACCTACACCACAGCGACACAATCCTGGAACTCCCTCCCAAACAGCGCCGTGGGTGTATCAACAAAACAGGGAACAAAATCCTGGAAATCCGTCCCTAACAGCGCTGTGGGTGTACCTACACCGGGGACAAAATCATGGAACTCCCTCCCGAACAGCGCCGTGGGTGTACCTACACCACAGGGGACAAAATCCAGGAAATCCCTCCCTAACAGCGCCGTGGGTGTACCTACACAACAGGGGACAAAATCCTGGAAATCCCTCCCAAACAGCACCGTGGGTGTACCTACACAACAGGGGACAAAATCCTGGAAATCCTTCCCTAACAGCGCCGTGGGTGTACCTACAACACAGGGACAAAATCCTGGAACTCCCTCCCTAACAGCACTGTGGGTGTACCTACACCATGGAGGACAAATTCCTGGAAATACCCTCCCTAACAGCGTCGTGGGTGTACCTGCACCACAGGGACATAGTCCCAGAATGCTCTCCCTAAACAGCACCGTGGGTTTATCTACACAACACGGACAATATCCTGGAACACCCTACCTAACAGCGCTGTGGATGTACCGACACCACAGGGGACAAAATCCTGGAACTCCCTCCATAACAGCGCTGTGGGTGTACCTACACCACAGGGGACAACATACTGGGACTCCCTTTCTAAAAGCGCTGTGGGTGTACCTACACCACAAGGGAAAAAGTCCTGGAATGTCCTCCCTAACAGGGCTGTGTGTATAACTAAATCACAGAGGACAAAATCCTGGAACTCGCTCCATATCAGCACCGTGTGTTTATCTACACAACACGGACAATATCCTGCAACTCCCTCCCGAACAGCGCTGTGGGTGTAACTACTCCACAGGGACAAAATCCTGGAACTCCCTCCCTAACAGCGCGGTGGGTGTATCTACACCACAGGGGACAAAATCCAGGAACTACCTCCCTAACAAGGCTGTGGGTGTACCTACACCACACAGGGGACAAAATCCTGGAACTCCCTCCCTAACAGCGCTGTGGGTGTAACTACTCCACAGGGACAAAATCATGGAACTGCCTCCCTAACAGGGCTGTGGGTGTACCTACACCACACAGGGAACAAAATCCTGGAACTCCCTCCTTAACAGCGCTGTGGGTGTAACTACTCCACAGGGACAAAATCCTGGAACTCCCTCCCTAACAGGGCTGTGGGCGTAACTATATCACAGAGGACAAAATCCTGGAACTCGCTCCATATCAGCACCGTGGGTGTACCAACACCAGAGAGGACAAAATCCTGGAACTCACTTCCTAACAGCGCTGTGGGTGTACATACAGCACAGGGGAAAAAATGCAGGAACTCCCTCCCTTATAGCGCTGTGGGTGTACCTACACCACACAGGGACAAAATCCTGGTACTCACTCCCTAAAAACACTGTGGGTGTACACACACCACACGGACAAAATCCTGGAACTCCCTCTCTAACATCACTGTGGGTGTACACACACCACAGGGACAAAATCCTGGAACTCCCTCCTTAACAGCACTCTGGGTTTATCTACACAACACGGACAATATCCTGGAACACCCTACCTAACAGCGCTGTGGATGTACCAACACCACAGGGGACAAAATCCTGGAACTCCCTCCCTAAAAGCACTGTGGGTGTACCTACAAAACAGGAGACAAAATACTGGGACTCCCTTTCTAAAAGCGCTGTGGGTGTACCTACACCACAGGGGAAAAAATATTGGAAAGCCCTCCCTAACAGGGCTGTGTGCATAACTAAATCACAGAGGACAAAATCCTGGAACTCGCTCCATATCAGCACCGTGTGTTTATCTACACAACACGGAAAATATCCTGGAACTCCCTCCCTAACAGCACCGTGGGCGTACCTACACCACAAGGGACAAAAACCTGGAACTCCCTCCCTAACAGTGCTGTGGGTGTAACTACTCCACAGGGACAAAATCCTGGAACTCCCTCCCTAACAGCGCTGTGGGTGTACCTGCACCACAGCGACAAAATCCTGGAACACCCTCCCTAATAGCGCCGTGGGTGTACCTACACCACAGCGACAAAATCCTGGAACTCCCTCACCAACAGCACCGTGGGTGTACCTACACCACAGGGACAAAATCCTGGAACTCCATCCCTTACAGTACCGTGGGTGTACCTACACAGCACAGGGACAAAATCCTGGAACTCCATCCCTAACTGCGCCGTGGGTGTACCTACACCACAGGGGACAAAATCCTGGAACTCCATCCCTAACAGCGCCGTGGGTGTACCTACACCACAGGGGACAAAATCCTGGAAATCCCTCCCTAACAGCGCCGTGGGTGTACCTACACAACAGGGGACAAAACCCTGGAAATCCCTCCCTAACAGCGCTGTGGGTGCACCTACACCACAGGGACAAAATCCAGGAACTCCCTCCCTAACAGCGCTGTGGGTGTACCTACACCACAGGGACAAAATCCTGGAACTCCCTCCCTAACAGCGCCGTGGGTGTACCTACAACACAGGGACAAAATCCTGGAACTCCCTCCCTAACAGCACTGTGGGAGTACCTACACCACAGGGACAAAATCCTGGAACTCCCTCCCTAAAAGCCCTGTGGGTGTACCTACACCACACAGGGACAAAATCCTGGTACTCACTCCCGAAAAACACTGCGGGTGTACACACACCACAGGGACAAAATCCTGGTACTCATTCCCTAAAAACATTGTGGGTGTACACACACCACACGGACAAAATCCTGGAACTCCCTCTCTAACATCACTGTGGGTGTACACGCACCACAGGGACAAAATCTTGGAACTCCCTCCCTAAAAGGGCTGTGGATGTACCTACACCACAGGGGACAAAATACTGGGAATACCTTTCTAAAAGCGCTGTGGGTGTACCTACACCACAGGGGAAAAAATATTGGAACGCCCTCCCAAACAGGGCTGTGGGTATAACTAAATCACAGAGGACAAAATCCTGCAACTCGCTCCATATCAGCACCGTGTGTTTATCTACACAACACGGACAATATCCTGGAACTCCCTCCCTAACAGCACCGTGGGTGTACCTACTCCACAAGGGACAAAATCCTGGAACTCCCTCCCTAACAGCACCGTGGGCGGACCTACAACACAAGGGACAAAATCCTGGAACTCCCTCCCTAACAGCACTGTGGGTGTACCTACACCACAGGGGACAAAATCCTGGAACTCCCTCCCCAAAAGCGCCGTGGGTGTACCAACAAAACAAGGAACAAAATCCTGGAAATCCCTCCCCAACAGCGCCGTGGGTGCACCAACAAAACAGGGAACAAAATCCTGGAACTCAATCCCTAACAGCGCCCTGGGTGTACCTACACCACACAGGGGACAAAATCCTGGACTCCCTCCCTAACAGCGCCGTGGGTGTACCTACACCACACAGGGGACAAAATCCTGGAACTCCCTCTCTAACATCACTGTGGGTGTACCTACACCACAGGGAGAAAATCCTGGAACTCCCTCCCTAACAGCGCCGTGGGTGTACCTACACAACAGGGGACAAAATCCTGGAACTCCCTCCCTAACAGCACCGTGGGTGTACCTACACAACAGGGGACAAAATCCTGGAAATCCTTCCCTAACAGCGGCGTGGGTGTACCTACAACACAGGGACAAAATCCTGGAACTCCCTCCCTAACAGCGCCGTGGGTGTACCTACACAACAGGGGACAAAATCCTGGAACTCCCTCCCTAACAGCACCGTGGGTGTACCTACACAACAGGGGACAAAATCCTGGAAATCCTTCCCTAACAGCGGCGTGGGTGTACCTACACCACAGGGACAAAATCCTGGAACTCCCTCCCTAACAGCGCCGTGGGTGTACCTACACAACAGGGGACAAAATCCTGGAACTCCCTCCCTAACAGCACCGTGGGTGTAACTACACAACAGGGGACAAAATCCTGGAAATCCTTCCCTAACAGCGGCGTGGGTGTACCTACAACACAGGGACAAAATCCTGGAACTCCCTCCCTAACAGCACTGTGGGTGTACCTACACCATGGAGGACAAATTCCTGGAAATACCCTCCCTAACAGTGTCGTGGGTGTACCTGCACCACAGGGACATAGTCCCAGAATGCTCTCCCTAAACAGCACTGTGGGTTTATCTACACAACACGGACAATATCCTGGAACACCCGACCTAACAGCGCTGTGGATGTACCAACAACACAGGGAACAAAATCATGGAACTCCCTCCCTAACAGCGCTGTGGGTGTACCTACACCACAGGGGACAAAACACTGGGACTCCCTTTCTAAAAGCACTGTGGGTGTACCTACACCACAGGGGAAAAAATCCTGGAACGCCCTCCCTAACAGGGCTGTGTGTATAACTAAATCACAGAGGACAAAATCCTGGAACTCGCTCCATATCAGCACCGTGTGTTTATCTACACAACACGGACAATATCCTGGAACTCCCTCCCTTACAGCACCGAGGGCGTACCTACATCAGAGGGACAAAATCCTGGAACGCCCTCCCTAACAGCGCTGTGGGTGTACCTACACCACAGGGGTCAAAATCCTGGAACTCCATCCCTAACAGCGCTGTGGGTGTACCTACACCACAAGGGACAAAATTCTGGAACTCCCTCCCTAACAGCGCTGTGGGTGTACCTACACCACACAGGGACAAAATCCTGGTACTCACTCCCTAACAGCGCTGTGGATGTACCTACACCACAGGGGACAAAATCCTGAGTCCCTCCTTAACAGCGCTGTGGGTGTACCTACACCACAGGGGACAAAATACTGGGACTCCCTTTCTAAAAGCGCTGTGGGTGTACCTACACCACAGGGGAAAAAATATTGGAACGCCCTCCCTAACAGGGCTGTGGGTATAACTAAATCACAGAGGACAAAATCCTGGAACTCCCTCCCTAACAGCGCGGTGGGTGTACCTACAACACAGGGACAAAATCCTGGAACTCCCTCCCTAACAGCACTGTGGGTGTACCTACACCACAGGGACAAAATCCTGGAACTCCCTCCCTAACAGCGCTGTGGGTGTACCTACACCACACAGGGACAAAATCCTGGTACTCACTCCCTAAAAACACTGTGGGTGTACATACACCACAGGGACAAATTCCTGGAACTCCCTCTCTAACATCACTGTGGGTGTCCCTGCACCACACAGGGACAAAATCCTGGAACTCCCGCCCAAACAGCGCTTTGGGTGTACCTACACCACAGGGGACAAAATACTGGGACTCCCTCCCTAACAGCGCTGTGGGTGTAACTACTCCACAGGGACAAAATCCTGGAACTCCCTCCCTAACAGGGCTGTGGGTGTACCTACACCACACAGGGGACAAAATCCTGGAACTCCCTCCCTAACAGCGCTGTGGGTGTAACTACTCCACAGGGACAAAATCCTGGAACTCGCTCCATATCAGCACCGTGGGTGTACCAACACCAGAGAGGACAAAAACCTGGAACTAACTCCCTAACAGCGCTGTGGGTGTACATATAGCACAGGGGAAAAAATGCTGGAACTCGCTCCCTAACAGTGTTGTGGGTGTACCTATATCAAATGGGCAAAATCCTGGAACTCCCTCCCCAATAGAGCCGTGGGAATACCTATACCACATGGGCAAAATCCTGGAACTCCCTCCCTAACAGCGCCGTGGGTGTACCTATACCATAGGGGACAAAATGCTGGAACTCCCTCCCTTATAGCGCTGTGGATGTACCGACACCACAGGGGACAAAATCCTGGAACTCCCTCCATAACAGCGCCGTGGGTGTACCTACACCACAGGGGACAAAATACTGGGACTCCCTTTCTAAAAGCACTGTGGGTACCTACACCACAGGGGAAAAAATATTGGAATGCCTTCCCTAACAGGGCTGTGGGCATAACTAAATCACAGAGGACAAAATCCTGGAACACGCTCCATATCAGCACTGTGTGTTTATCTACACAACACGGACAATATCCTGGAACTCCCTCCCTAACAGCACCGTGGGCGTACCTACACCACAAGGGACAAAATCCTGGAACTCCCTCCCTAACAGCACCGTGGGTGTACCTACACAACAGGGGACAATATCCTGGAAATCCTTCCCTAACAGCGCCGTGGGTGTACCTACAACACAGGGACAAAATCCTGGAACTCCCTCCCTAACAGCACTGTGGGTGTACCTACACCATGGAGGACAAATTCCTGGAAATACCCTCCCTAACAGTGTCGTGGGTGTACCTGCACCACAGGGACATAGTCCCAGAATGCTCACCCTAAACAGCACTGTGGGTTTATCTACACAACACGGACAATATCCTGGAACACCCGACCTAACAGCGCTGTGGATGTACCAACACCACAGGGAACAAAATCATGGAACTCCCTCCCTAACAGCGCTGTGGGTGTACCTACACCACAGGGGACAAAACACTGGGACTCCCTTTCTAAAAGCACTGTGGGTGTACCTACACCACAGGGGAAAAAATTCTGGAACGCCCTCCCTAACAGGGCTGTGTGTATAACTAAATCACAGAGGACAAAATCCTGGAACTCGCTCCATATCAGCACCGTGTGTTTATCTACACAACACGGACAATATCCTGGAACTCCCTCCCTAACAGCACCGAGGGCGTACCTACATCAGAGGGACAAAATCCTGGAACGCCCTCCCTAACAGCGCTGTGGGTGTACCTACACCACAGGGGTCAAAATCCTGGAACTCCATCCCTAACAGCGCTGTGGGTGTACCTACACCACAAGGGACAAAATCCTGGAACTCCATCCCTTACAGTACCGTGGGTGTACCTACACAGCACAGGGACAAAATCCTGGAACTCCATCCCTAACTGCGCCGTGGGTGTACCTACACCACAGGGGACAAAATCCTGGAACTCCATCCCTAACAGCGCCGTGGGTGTACCTACACCACAGCGGACAAAATCCTGGAAATCCCTCCCTAACAGCGCCGTGGGTGTACCTACACAACAGGGGACAAAATCCTGGAAATCCCTCCCTAACAGCGCTGTGGGTGCACCTACACCACAGGGACAAAATCCAGGAACTCCCTCCCTAACAGCGCTGTGGGTGTACCTACACCACAGGGACAAAATCCTGGAACTCCCTCCCTAACAGCGCCGTGGGTGTACCTACAACACAGGGACAAAATCCTGGAACTCCCTCCCTAACAGCACTGTGGGAGTACCTACACCACAGGGACAAAATCCTGGAACTCCCTCCCTAAAAGCCCTGTGGGTGTACCTACACCACACAGGGACAAAATCCTGGTACTCACTCCCGAAAAACACTGCGGGTGTACACACACCACAGGGACAAAATCCTGGTACTCATTCCCTAAAAACATTGTGGGTGTACACACACCACACGGACAAAATCCTGGAACTCCCTCTCTAACATCACTGTGGGTGTACACGCACCACAGGGACAAAATCTTGGAACTCCCTCCCTAAAAGGGCTGTGGATGTACCTACACCACAGGGGACAAAATACTGGGAATACCTTTCTAAAAGCGCTGTGGGTGTACCTACACCACAGGGGAAAAAATATTGGAACGCCCTCCCAAACAGGGCTGTGGGTATAACTAAATCACAGAGGACAAAATCCTGCAACTCGCTCCATATCAGCACCGTGTGTTTATCTACACAACACGGACAATATCCTGGAACTCCCTCCCTAACAGCACCGTGGGTGTACCTACTCCACAAGGGACAAAATCCTGGAACTCCCTCCCTAACAGCACCGTGGGCGGACCTACAACACAAGGGACAAAATCCTGGAACTTCCTCCCTAACAGCACTGTGGGTGTACCTACACCACAGGGGACAAAATCCTGGAACTCCCTCCCCAAAAGCGCCGTGGGTGTACCAACAAAACAAGGAACAAAATCCTGGAAATCCCTCCCCAACAGCGCCGTGGGTGCACCAACAAAACAGGGAACAAAATCCTGGAACTCAATCCCTAACAGCGCCCTGGGTGTACCTACACCACACAGGGGACAAAATCCTGGACTCCCTCCCTAACAGCGCCGTGGGTGTACCTACACCACACAGGGGACAAAATCCTGGAACTCCCTCTCTAACATCACTGTGGGTGTACCTACACCACAGGGACAAAATCCTGGAACTCCCTCCCTAACAGCGCCGTGGGTGTACCTACACAACAGGGGACAAAATCCTGGAACTCCCTCCCTAACAGCACCGTGGGTGTACCTACACAACAGGGGACAAAATCCTGGAAATCCTTCCCTAACAGCGGCGTGGGTGTACCTACAACACAGGGACAAAATCCTGGAACTCCCTCCCTAACAGCGCCGTGGGTGTACCTACACAACAGGGGACAAAATCCTGGAACTCCCTCCCTAACAGCACCCTGGGTGTACCTACACAACAGGGGACAAAATCCTGGAAATCCTTCCCTAACAGCGGCGTGGGTGTACCTACACCACAGGGACAAAATCCTGGAACTCCCTCCCTAACAGCGCCGTGGGTGTACCTACACAACAGGGGACAAAATCCTGGAACTCCCTCCCTAACAGCACCGTGGGTGTACCTACACAACAGGGGACAAAATCCTGGAAATCCTTCCCTAACAGCGGCGTGGGTGTACCTACAACACAGGGACAAAATCCTGGAACTCCCTCCCTAACAGCACTGTGGGTGTACCTACACCATGGAGGACAAATTCCTGGAAATACCCTCCCTAACAGTGTCGTGGGTGTACCTGCACCACAGGGACATAGTCCCAGAATGCTCTCCCTAAACAGCACTGTGGGTTTATCTACACAACACGGACAATATCCTGGAACACCCGACCTAACAGCGCTGTGGATGTACCAACACCACAGGGAACAAAATCATGGAACTCCCTCCCTAACAGCGCTGTGGGTGTACCTACACCACAGGGGACAAAACACTGGGACTCCCTTTCTAAAAGCACTGTGGGTGTACCTACACCACAGGGGAAAAAATCCTGGAACGCCCTCCCTAACAGGGCTGTGTGTATAACTAAATCACAGAGGACAAAATCCTGGAACTCGCTCCATATCAGCACCGTGTGTTTATCTACACAACACGGACAATATCCTGGAACTCCCTCCCTAACAGCACCGAGGGCGTACCTACATCAGAGGGACAAAATCCTGGAACGCCCTCCCTAACAGCGCTGTGGGTGTACCTACACCACAGGGGTCAAAATCCTGGAACTCCATCCCTAACAGCGCTGTGGGTGTACCTACACCACAAGGGACAAAATTCTGGAACTCCCTCCCTAACAGCGCTGTGGGTGTACCTACACCACACAGGGACAAAATCCTGGTACTCACTCCCTAACAGCGCTGTGGATGTACCTACACCACAGGGGACAAAATCCTGAGTCCCTCCTTAACAGCGCTGTGGGTGTACCTACACCACAGGGGACAAAATACTGGGACTCCCTTTCTAAAAGCGCTGTGGGTGTACCTACACCACCGGGGAAAAAATATTGGAACGCCCTCCCTAACAGGGCTGTGGGTATAACTAAATCACAGAGGACAAAATCCTGGAACTCCCTCCCTAACAGCGCGGTGGGTGTACCTACAACACAGGGACAAAATCCTGGAACTCCCTCCCTAACAGCACTGTGGGTGTACCTACACCACAGGGACAAAATCCTGGAACTCCCTCCCTAACAGCGCTGTGGGTGTACCTACACCACACAGGGACAAAATCCTGGTACTCACTCCCTAAAAACACTGTGGGTGTACATACACCACAGGGACAAATTCCTGGAACTCCCTCTCTAACATCACTGTGGGAGTCCCTGCACCACACAGGGACAAAATCCTGGAACTCCCGCCCAAACAGCGCTTTGGGTGTACCTACACCACAGGGGACAAAATACTGGGACTCCCTCCCTAACAGCGCTGTGGGTGTAACTACTCCACAGGGACAAAATCCTGGAACTCCCTCCCTAACAGGGCTGTGGGTGTACCTACAACACACAGGGGACAAAATCCTGGAACTCCCTCCCTAACAGCGCTGTGGGTGTAACTACTCCACAGGGACAAAATCCTGGAACTCGCTCCATATCAGCACCGTGGGTGTACCAACACCAGAGAGGACAAAAACCTGGAACTAACTCCCTAACAGCGCTGTGGGTGTACATATAGCACAGGGGAAAAAATGCTGGAACTCGCTCCCTAACAGTGTTGTGGGTGTACCTATATCAAATGGGCAAAATCCTGGAACTCCCTCCCCAATAGAGCCGTGGGAATACCTATACCACATGGGCAAAATCCTGGAACTCCCTCCCTAACAGCGCCGTGGGTGTACCTATACCATAGGGGACAAAATGCTGGAACTCCCTCCCTTATAGCGCAGTGGATGTACCGACACCACAGGGGACAAAATCCTGGAACTCCCTCCATAACAGCGCCGTGGGTGTACCTACACCACAGGGGACAAAATACTGGGACTCCCTTTCTAAAAGCACTGTGGGTACCTACACCACAGGGGAAAAAATATTGGAACGCCTTCCCTAACAGGGCTGTGGGCATAACTAAATCACAGAGGACAAAATCCTGGAACACGCTCCATATCAGCACTGTGTGTTTATCTACACAACACGGACAATATCCTGGAACTCCCTCCCTAACAGCACCGTGGGCGTACCTACACCACAAGGGACAAAATCCTGGAACTCCCTCCCTAACAGCACCGTGGGTGTACCTACACAACAGGGGACAATATCCTGGAAATCCTTCCCTAACAGCGCCGTGGGTGTACCTACAACACAGGGACAAAATCCTGGAACTCCCTCCCTAACAGCACTGTGGGTGTACCTACACCATGGAGGACAAATTCCTGGAAATACCCTCCCTAACAGTGTCGTGGGTGTACCTGCACCACAGGGACATAGTCCCAGAATGCTCACCCTAAACAGCACTGTGGGTTTATCTACACAACACGGACAATATCCTGGAACACCCGACCTAACAGCGCTGTGGATGTACCAACACCACAGGGAACAAAATCATGGAACTCCCTCCCTAACAGCGCTGTGGGTGTACCTACACCACAGGGGACAAAACACTGGGACTCCCTTTCTAAAAGCACTGTGGGTGTACCTACACCACAGGGGAAAAAATCCTGGAACGCCCTCCCTAACAGGGCTGTGTGTATAACTAAATCACAGAGGACAAAATCCTGGAACTCGCTCCATATCAGCACCGTGTGTTTATCTACACAACACGGACAATATCCTGGAACTCCCTCCCTAACAGCACCGAGGGCGTACCTACATCAGAGGGACAAAATCCTGGAACGCCCTCCCTAACAGCGCTGTGGGTGTACCTACACCACAGGGGTCAAAATCCTGGAACTCCATCCCTAACAGCGCTGTGGGTGTACCTACACCACAAGGGACAAAATCCTGGAACTCCCTCCCTAACAGCGCTGTGGGTGTACCTACACCACACAGGGACAAAATCCTGGTACTCACTCCCTAAAAACACTGTGGGTGCACAGACACCACAGGGACAAAATCCTGGAACTCCCTCTCTAACATCACTGTGGGTGTACCTACACCACACAGGCACAAAATCCAGGAACTCCCGCCCTAACAGCGCTGTGGATGTACCTACACCACAGGGGACAAAATCCTGAAAGTCCCTCCTTAACAGCGCTGTGGGTGTACCTACACCACAGGGGACAAAATACTGGGACTCCCTTTCTAAAAGCGCTGTGGGTGTACCTACACCACAGGGGAAAAAATATTGGAACGCCCTCCCTAACAGGGCTGTGGGTATAACTAAATCACAGAGGACAAAATCCTGGAACTCCCTCCCTAACAGCGCGGTGGGTGTACCTACAACACAGGGACAAAATCCTGGAACTCCCTCCCTAACAGCACTGTGGGTGTACCTACACCACAGGGACAAAATCCTGGAACTCCCTCCCTAACAGCGCTGTGGGTGTACCTACACCACACAGGGACAAAATCCTGGTACTCACTCCCTAAAAACACTGTGGGTGTACATACACCACAGGGACAAATTCCTGGAACTCCCTCTCTAACATCACTGTGGGTGTCCCTGCACCACACAGGGACAAAATCCTGGAACTCCCGCCCAAACAGCGCTTTGGGTGTACCTACACCACAGGGGACAAAATACTGGGACTCCCTCCCTAACAGCGCTGTGGGTGTAACTACTCCACAGGGACAAAATCCTGGAACTCCCTCCCTAACAGGGCTGTGGGTGTACCTACACCACACAGGGGACAAAATCCTGGAACTCCCTCCCTAACAGCGCTGTGGGTGTAACTACTCCACAGGGACAAAATCCTGGAACTCGCTCCATATCAGCACCGTGGGTGTACCAACACCAGCGAGGACAAAAACCTGGAACTAACTCCCTAACAGCGCTGTGGGTGTACATATAGCACAGGGGAAAAAATGCTGGAACTCGCTCCCTAAGTGTTGTGGGTGTACCTATATCAAATGGGCAAAATCCTGGAACTCCCTCCCCAATAGAGCCGTGGGAATACCTATACCACATGGGCAAAATCCTGGAACTCCCTCCCTAACAGCGCCGTGGGTGTACCTATACCATAGGGGACAAAATGCTGGAACTCCCTCCCTTATAGCGCAGTGGATGTACCGACACCACAGGGGACAAAATCCTGGAACTCCCTCCATAACAGCGCCGTCGGTGTACCTACACCACAGGGGACAAAATACTGGGACTCCCTTTCTAAAAGCACTGTGGGTACCTACACCACAGGGGAAAAAATATTGGAACGCCTTCCCTAACAGGGCTGTGGGTACAACTAAATCACAGAGGACAAAATCCTGGAACACGCTCCATATCAGCACCGTGTGTTTATCTACACAACACGGACAATATCCTGGAACTCCCTCCCTAACAGCACCGTGGGCGTACCTACACCACAAGGGACAAAATCCTGCAACTCCCTCCCTAACAGCACCGTGGGTGTACCTACACAACAGGGGACAATATCCTGGAAATCCTTCCCTAACAGCGCCGTGGGTGTACCAACAACACAGGGACAAAATCCTGGAACTCCCTCCCTAACAGCACTGTGGGTGTACCTACACCATGGAGGACAAATTCCTGGAAATACCCCTCCCTAACAGCGTCGTGGGTGTACCTGCACCACAGGGACATAGTCCCAGAATGCTCTCCCTAAACAGCACTGTGGGTTTATCTACACAACACGGACAATATCCTGGAACACCCTACCTAACAGCACTGTGGATGTACCAACACCACAGGGGACAAAATCCTGGAACTCCCTCCCTAACAGCGCTGTGGGTGTACCTACACCACAGGGGACAAAACACTGGGACTCCCTTTCTAAAAGTGCTGTGGGTGTACCTACACCACAGGGGAAAAAATCCTGGAACACCCTCCCTAACAGGGCTGTGTGTATAACTGAAACACAGAGGACAAAATCCTGGAACTCGCTCCATATCAGCACCGTGTGTTTATCTACACAACACGGACAATATCCTGGAACTCCCTCCCTAACAGCACCGAGGGCGTACCTACACCAGAGGGACTAAATCCTGGAACGCCCTCCCTAACAGCACTGTGGGTGTACCTACACCACAGGGGACAAAATCCTGGAAAAATCTCCCTATTAGCGCCGTGGGTGTACCTACACCACAGCGACACAATCCTGGAACTCCCTCCCCAACAGCGCCGTGGGTGTATCAACAAAACAGGGAACAAAATCCTGGAAATCCGTCCCTAACAGCGCTGTGGGTGTACCTACACCACAGGGGACAAAATCATGGAACTCCCTCCCGAACAGCGCCGTGGGTGTACCTACACCACAGGGGACAAAATCCAGGAAATCCCACCCTAACAGCGCCGTGGGTGTACCTACACCACAGGGACAAAATCCTGGAACGCACTCCCTAACAGCGCTGTGGGTGTACCAACACCACAGGGACAAAATCCTGGAACTCCCTCTCTAACATCACTGTGGGTGTACCTACACCACACAGGGACAAAATCCAGGAACTCCCGCCCTAACAGCGCTGTGGATGTACCTACACAACAGGGGACAAAATCCTGAAAGTCCCTCCCTAACAGCGCTGTGGGTGTACCTACACCACAAGGGACAAAATCCTGGAACTCCCGCCCTAACAGCGCTGTGGGTGTACCTACACCACAGGGGACAAAATACTGGGACTCCCTTTCTAAAAGCGCTGTGGGTGTACCTACACCACAAGGGAAAATGTCCTGGAACGTCCTCCCTAACAGGGCTGTGGGTATAACTAAATCACAGAGGACAAAATCCTGGAACTCGCTCCATATCAGCACCGTGTGTTTATCTACACAACACGGACAATATCCTGCAACCCCCTCCCTAACAGCGCTGTGGGTGTAACTACTCCACAGGGACAAAATCCTGGAACTCCCTCCCTAACAGCGCTGTGGGTGTATCTACACCACAGGGGACAAAATCCTGGAACTACCTCCCTAACAGGGCTGTGGGTGTACCTACACCACACAGGGGACAAAATCCTGGAACACTCTCACTAACAGCGCTGTGGGTGTAACTACTCCACAGGGACAAAATCCTGGAACTCCCTCCCTAACAGGGCTGTGGGTGTACCTACACCACACAGGGGACAAAATCCTGGAACTCCCTCCCTAACAGCGCTGTGGGTGTAACTACTCCACAGGGACAATATCCTGGAACTCCCTCCCTAACAGGGCTGTAGGCGTAACTATATCACAGAGGACAAAATCCTGGAACTCGCTCCATATCAGCACCGTGGGTGTACCAAAACCAGAGAGGACAAAATCCTGGAACTCACTCCCTAACAGCGCTGTGGGTGTACATACAGCACAGGGGAAAAAATGCTGGAACTCCCTCCCTTATAGCGCTGTGGGTGTACCTACACCACACAGGGACAAAATCCTGGTACTCACTCCCTAAAAACACTGTGGGTGTACACACACCACACGGCCAAAATCCTGGAACTCCCTCTCTAACATCACTGTGGGTGTACACACACCACAGGGACAAAATCCTGGAACTCCCTCCTTAACAGCACTGTGGGTTTATCTACACAACACGGACAATATCCTGGAACACCCTACCTAACAGCGCTGTGGATGTACCAACACCACAGGGGACTAAATCCTGGAACTCCCTCCCTAAAAGCGCTGTGGGTGTACCTACAAAACAGGAGACAAAATACTGGGACTCCCTTTCTAAAAGCGCTGTGGGTGTACCTACACCACAGGGGAAAAAATATTGGAAAGCCCTCCCTAACAGGGCTGTGTGTATAACTAAATCACAGAGGACAAAATCCTGGAACTCGCTCCATATCAGCACCGTGTGTTTATCTACACAACACGGACAATATCCTGGAACTCCCTCCCTAACAGCACCGTGGGTGTACCTGCACCACAGCGACAAAATCCTGGAACTCCCTCCCTAATAGCGCCGTGGGTGTACCTACACCACAGCGACAAAATCCTGGAACTCCCTCACCAACAGCACCGTGGGTGTACCTACACCACAGGGACAAAATCCTGGAACTCCATCCCTTACAGTACCGTGGGTGTACCTACACAGCACAGGGACAAAATCCTGGAACTCCATCCCTAACAGCGCCGTGGGTGTACCTACACTAGAGGGGACAAAATCCTGGAAATCCCTCCCTAACAGCGCCGTGGGTGTACCTACACAACAGGGGACAAAATCCAGGAAATCCCTCCCTAACAGCGCTGTGGGTGTACCTACACCACAGGGACAAAATCCTGGAACGCCCTCCCTAACAGCGCTGTGGGTGTACCTACACCACAGGGACAAAATCCTGGAACTCCCTCCCTAACAGCGCCCTGGGGGTACCTACAACACAGGGACAAAATCCTGGAACTCCCTCCCTAACAGCACTGTGGGTGTACCTACACCACAGGGACAAAATCCTGGAACTCCCTCCCTAAAAGCCCTGTGGGTGTACCTACACCACACAGGGACAAAATCCTGGTACTCACTCCCGAAAAACACTGTGGGTGTACACACACCACAGGGACAAAATCCTGGTACTCATTCCCTAAAAACATTGTGGGTGTACACACACCACACGGACAAAATCCTGGAAGTCCCTCTCTAACATCACTGTGGGTGTACACGCACCACAGGGACAAAATCTTGGAACTCACTCCCTAACAGCGCTGTGGGTGTACCTACACCACAGGGGACAAAATACTGGGACTCCCTTTCTAAAAACGCTGCGGGTGTACCAACACCACAGGGGAAAAAATATTGGAACGCCCTCCCAAACAGGGCTGTGGGTATAACTAAATCACAGAGGACAAAATCCTGGAACTCGCTCCATATCAGCACCGTGTGTTTATCTACACAACACGGACAATATCCTGGAACTCCCTCCCTAACAGCACCGTGGGTGTACCTACTCCACAAGGGACAAAATCCTGGAACTCCCTCCCTAACAGCACCGTGGGCGTACCTACAACACAAGGGACAATATCCTGGAACTCCTTCCCTAACAGCACTGTGGGTGTACCTACACCACAGGGGACAAAATCCTGGAACTCCCTCCCCAACAGCGCCGTGGGTGTACCAACAAAACAGGGAACAAAATCCTGGAAATCCCTCCCCAACAGCGCCGTGGGTGTACCAACAAAACAGGGAACAAAATCCTGGAACTCAATCCCTAACAGCGCCCTGGGTGTACCTACACCACACAGGGGACAAAATCCTGGAACTCCCTCCCTAACAGCGCCGTGGGTGTACCTACACCACACAGGGGACAAAATCCTGGAACTCGCTCTCTAACATCACTGTGGGTGTACCTACACCACAGGGACAAAATCCTGGAACTCCCTCCCTAACAGCGCCGTGGGTGTACCTACACAACAGGGGACAAAATCCTGGAACTCCCTCCCTAACAGCACCGTGGGTGTACCGACACAACAGGGGACAAAATCCTGGAAATCCTTCCCTAACAGCGCCGTGGGTGTACCTACAACACAGGGACAAAATCCTGGAACTCCCTCCCTAACAGCACTGTGGGTGTACCTACACCATGGAGGACAAATTAATGGAAATACCCTCCCTAACAGTGTCGTGGGTGTACCTGCACCACAGGGACATAGTCCCAGAATGCTCTCCCTAAACAGCACTGTGGGTTTATCTACACAACACGGACAATATCCTGGAACACCCTACCTAACAGCGCTGTGGATGTACCAACACCACGGGAACAAAATCATGGAACCCCCTCCCTAACAGCGCTGTGGGTGTACCTACACCACAGGGGACAAAACACTGGGACTCCCATTCTAAAAGCGCTGTGGGTGTACCTACACCACAGGGGAAAAAATCCTGGAACGCCCTCCCTAACAGGGCTGTGTGTATAACTAAATCACAGAGGACAAAATCCTGGAACTCGCTCCATATCAGCACCGTGTGTTTATCTACACAACACGGACAATATCCTGGAACTCCCTCCCTAAAAGCACCGAGGGCGTACCTACATCAGAGGGACAAAATCCTGGAACGCCCTCCCTAACAGCGCTGTGGGTGTACCAACACCACAAGGGACAAAATCCTGGAACTCCCTCCCTAACAGCACTGTGGGTGTACCTACACCACAGGGGACAAAATCCTGGAAATACCTCCCTAATAGCGCCGTGGGTGTACCTACACCACAGGGGACAAAATCCTGGAACTCCCTCGCTAACAGCGCTGTGGGTGTACCTACACCACAGGGGTCAAAATCCTGGAACTCCATCCCTAACAGCGCTGTGGGTGTACCTACACCACAAGGGACAAAATCCTGGAACTCCCTCCCTAACAGCGCTGTGGGTGTACCTACACCACACAGGGACAAATTCCTGGTACTCAATCCCTAAAAACACTGTGGGTGTACAGACACCACAGGGACAAAATCCTGGAACTCCCTCTCTAACATCACTGTGGGTGTACCTACACCACACAGGGACAAAATCCAGGAACTCCCGCCCTAACAGCGCTGTGGATGTACCTACACCACAGGGGACAAAATCCTGAAACTCCCTCCCTAACAGCGCTGTGGGTGTACCTACACCACAGGGGACAAAATACTGGGACTCCCTTTCTAAACGCGCTGTGGGTGTACCTACACCACAGGGGAAAAAATATTGGAACGCCCTCCCTAACAGGGCTGTGGGTATAACTAAATCACAGAGGACAAAATCCTGGAACTCCCTCCCTAACAGCGCGGTGGGTGTACCTACAACACAGGGACAAAATCCTGGAACTCCCTCCCTAACAGCACTGTGGGTGTACCTACACCACAGGGACAAAATCCTGGAACTCCCTCCCTAACAGCGCTGTGGGTGTACCTACACCACACAGGGACAAAATCCTGGTACTCACTCCCTAAAAACACTGTGGGTGTACATACATCACAGGGACAAAATCCTGGAACTCCCTCTCTAACATCACTGTGGGTGTACCTACACCACACAGGGACAAAATCCTGGAACTCCCGCCCTAACAGCGCTGCGGGTGTACCTACACCACAAGGGACAAAATCCTGGAACGCCCTCCCTAACAGCACTGTGGGTGTACCTACACCACAGGGGACAAAATCCTGGAAATACCTCCCAAATAGCGCCGTGGGTGTACCTACACCACAGCGACAGAATCCTGGAACTCCCTCCCCAACAGCGCCGTGGGTGTATCAACAAAACAGGGACAAAATCCTGGAACTCCCTCCCTAACAGCGCTGTGGGTGTACCTACACCACACAGGGACAAAATCCTGGTACTCACTCCCTAAAAACACTGTGGGTGTACCTACACCACACAGGGACAAAATCCCGGAACTCCCGCCCTAACAGCGGTGCGGGTGTACCTACACCACAGGGGACAAAATCCTGGAACTCCCTCCCTAACAGCGCTGCGGGTGTAACTACTCCACAGGGACAAAATCCTGGAACTCCCTCCCTAACAGGGCTGTGGGTGTACCTACACCACACAGGGGACAAAATCCTGGAACTCCCTCCCTAATAGGGCTGTGGGTGTAACTATATCACAGAGGACAAAATCCTGGAACTCGCTCCATATCAGCACCGTGGGTGTACCAACACCAGAGAGGACAAAATCCTGGAACTCACTCCCTAACAGCGCTGTGGGTGTACATACAGCACAGGGGAAAAAATGCTGGAACTCGCTCCCTAACAGTGTTGTGGGTGTACCTATATCAAATGGGCAAAATCCTGGAACTCCCTCCCTAATAGAGCCGTGGGAATACCTATACCACATGGGCAAAATCCTGGAACTCCCTCCCTAACAGCGCCGTGGGTGTACCTATACCATAGGGGATAAAATCCTGGAACTCACTCCCTAACAGCGCCGTGGGTGTACCTACACCACAGGGGACAAAATGCTGGAACTCCCTCCCTTATAGCGCTGTGGGTGTACCTACACCACACAGGGACAAAATCCTGGTACTCACTCCCTAAAAACACTGTGGGTGTACACACACCACACGGACAAAATCCTGGAACTCCCTCCTTAACAGCGCTGTGGGTGCACCTACACCACAGTGGACAAAATCCTGGAACTCCAGCCCTAACAGCGCCGTGGATGTACCTACACCACAGGGGACAAAATCCTGGAACTCCCTCCATAACAGCGCCGTGGGTGTACCTACACCACAGGGGACAAAATACTGGGACTCCCTTTCTAAAAGCGCTGTGGGTGTACCTACACCACAGGGGAAAAAATATTGGAACGCCTTCCCTAACAGGGCTGTGGGTATAACTGAATCACAGAGGACAAAATCCTGGAACACGGTCCATATCAGCACCGTGTGTTTATCTACACAACACGGACAATATCCTGGAACTCCCTCCCTAACAGCACCGTGGGCGTACCGACACCACAAGGGACAAAATCCTGGAACACCCTCCCTAACAGCGCTGTGGGTGTACCTACACAACAGGGGACAAAATCCTGGAAATCCCTCCCTAACAGCGCCGTGGGTGTACCTACACAACAGGGGACAAAATCCTGGAAATCCCTCCCTAACAGCGCCGTGGGTGTAACTAGACCACAGGGACAAAATCCTGGAACTCCCTCCCTAACAGCGCCGTGGGTGTACCTACACCACACAGGGGACAAAATCCTGGAACTCCCTCCCGAACAGCACTGTGGGAGTACCTACACCACAGGGGACAAAATCCTGGAACTCCCTCCCTAACAGCGCTGTGGGTGTACCTACACCACAGGAGACAAAATCCCGGAACTCCCTCGCTAACAGCGCTGTGGGTGTACCTACACCACAGGGGAAAAAATCCTGGAACGCCCTCCCTAACAGGGCTGTGTGTATAACTAAATCACAGAGGACAAAATCCTGGAACTCGCTCCATATCAGCACCGTGTGTTTATCTACACAACACGGACAATATCCTGGAACTCCCTCCCTAAAAGCACCGAGGGCGTACCTACATCAGAGGGACAAAATCCTGGAACGCCCTCCCTAACAGCGCTGTGGGTGTACCAACACCACAAGGGACAAAATCCTGGAACTCCCTCCCTAACAGCACTGTGGGTGTACCTACACCACAGGGGACAAAATCCTGGAAATACCTCCCTAATAGCGCCGTGGGTGTACCTACACCACAGGGGACAAAATCCTGGAACTCCCTCGCTAACAGCGCTGTGGGTGTACCTACACCACAGGGGTCAAAATCCTGGAACTCCATCCCTAACAGCGCTGTGGGTGTACCTACACCACAAGGGACAAAATCCTGGAACTCCCTCCCTAACAGCGCTGTGGGTGTACCTACACCACACAGGGACAAATTCCTGGTACTCAATCCCTAAAAACACTGTGGGTGTACAGACACCACAGGGACAAAATCCTGGAACTCCCTCTCTAACATCACTGTGGGTGTACCTACACCACACAGGGACAAAATCCAGGAACTCCCGCCCTAACAGCGCTGTGGATGTACCTACACCACAGGGGACAAAATCCTGAAACTCCCTCCCTAACAGCGCTGTGGGTGTACCTACACCACAGGGGACAAAATACTGGGACTCCCTTTCTAAACGCGCTGTGGGTGTACCTACACCACAGGGGAAAAAATATTGGAACGCCCTCCCTAACAGGGCTGTGGGTATAACTAAATCACAGAGGACAAAATCCTGGAACTACCTCCCTAACAGCGCGGTGGGTGTACCTACAACACAGGGACAAAATCCTGGAACTCCCTCCCTAACAGCACTGTGGGTGTACCTACACCACAGGGACAAAATCCTGGAACTCCCTCCCTAACAGCGCTGTGGGTGTACCTACACCACACAGGGACAAAATCCTGGTACTCACTCCCTAAAAACACTGTGGGTGTACATACATCACAGGGACAAAATCCTGGAACTCCCTCTCTAACATCACTGTGGGTGTACCTACACCACACAGGGACAAAATCCTGGAACTCCCGCCCTAACAGCGCTGCGGGTGTACCTACACCACAAGGGACAAAATCCTGGAACGCCCTCCCTAACAGCACTGTGGGTGTACCTACACCACAGGGGACAAAATCCTGGAAATACCTCCCAAATAGCGCCGTGGGTGTACCTACACCACAGCGACAGAATCCTGGAACTCCCTCCCCAACAGCGCCGTGGGTGTATCAACAAAACAGGGACAAAATCCTGGAACTCCCTCCCTAACAGCGCTGTGGGTGTACCTACACCACACAGGGACAAAATCCTGGTACTCACTCCCTAAAAACACTGTGGGTGTACCTACACCACACAGGGACAAAATCCCGGAACTCCCGCCCTAACAGCGGTGCGGGTGTACCTACACCACAGGGGACAAAATCCTGGAACTCCCTCCCTAACAGCGCTGCGGGTGTAACTACTCCACAGGGACAAAATCCTGGAACTCCCTCCCTAACAGGGCTGTGGGTGTACCTACACCACACAGGGGACAAAATCCTGGAACTCCCTCCCTAATAGGGCTGTGGGTGTAACTATATCACAGAGGACAAAATCCTGGAACTCGCTCCATATCAGCACCGTGGGTGTACCAACACCAGAGAGGACAAAATCCTGGAACTCACTCCCTAACAGCGCTGTGGGTGTACATACAGCACAGGGGAAAAAATGCTGGAACTCGCTCCCTAACAGTGTTGTGGGTGTACCTATATCAAATGGGCAAAATCCTGGAACTCCCTCCCTAATAGAGCCGTGGGAATACCTATACCACATGGGCAAAATCCTGGAACTCCCTCCCTAACAGCGCCGTGGGTGTACCTATACCATAGGGGATAAAATCCTGGAACTCACTCCCTAACAGCGCCGTGGGTGTACCTACACCACAGGGGACAAAATGCTGGAACTCCCTCCCTTATAGCGCTGTGGGTGTACCTACACCACACAGGGACAAAATCCTGGTACTCACTCCCTAAAAACACTGTGGGTGTACACACACCACACGGACAAAATCCTGGAACTCCCTCCTTAACAGCGCTGTGGGTGCACCTACACCACAGTGGACAAAATCCTGGAACTCCAGCCCTAACAGCGCCGTGGATGTACCTACACCACAGGGGACAAAATCCTGGAACTCCCTCCATAACAGCGCCGTGGGTGTACCTACACCACAGGGGACAAAATACTGGGACTCCCTTTCTAAAAGCGCTGTGGGTGTACCTACACCACAGGGGAAAAAATATTGGAACGCCTTCCCTAACAGGGCTGTGGGTATAACTGAATCACAGAGGACAAAATCCTGGAACACGGTCCATATCAGCACCGTGTGTTTATCTACACAACACGGACAATATCCTGGAACTCCCTCCCTAACAGCACCGTGGGCGTACCGACACCACAAGGGACAAAATCCTGGAACACCCTCCCTAACAGCGCTGTGGGTGTACCTACACAACAGGGGACAAAATCCTGGAAATCCCTCCCTAACAGCGCCGTGGGTGTACCTACACAACAGGGGACAAAATCCTGGAAATCCCTCCCTAACAGCGCCGTGGGTGTAACTAGACCACAGGGACAAAATCCTGGAACTCCCTCCCTAACAGCGCCGTGGGTGTACCTACACCACACAGGGGACAAAATCCTGGAACTCCCTCCCGAACAGCACTGTGGGAGTACCTACACCACAGGGGACAAAATCCTGGAACTCCCTCCCTAACAGCGCTGTGGGTGTACCTACACCACAGGAGACAAAATCCCGGAACTCCCTCGCTAACAGCGCTGTGGGTGTACCTACACCACAGAGACAAAATCCTGGAACTCCCTCCCCAACAGCGCCGTGGGTGTACCAACAAAACAGGGAACAAAATCCTCGAACTCAATCCCAAACAGCGCTGTGGGTGTACCTACACCACAGGGGACCTAATCCTGGAACTCCCTCCCTAACAGCACTGTGCGTGTACCTACACCACAGGGCACAAAATACTGGAACTCCCTCCCTAACAGCGCTGTGGGTGTACCTACACCACAGGAACAAAATCCTGGAACTCAATCCCTAACAGCGCTGTGGGTGTACCTACACCACAGGGGACAAAATCCTGGAACTCCCTCCCTAACAGCGCCGTGGGTGTACCTACACCACAGGGGACAAAATCCTGGAACTCCCTCCCTAACAGCGCTGTGGGTGTACCTACACCACAGGGGACAAAATACTGTGACTCACTTTCTAAAAGCGCTGTGGGTATACCTACACCACAGGGGAAAAAATATTAAAACGCCCTCCCTAACAGGGCTGTGGGTATAACTAAATCACAGAGGACAAAATCCTGGAACTCACTCCCTAACAGCGCTGTGGGTGTACATACACCACAGGGACAAATTCCTGGAACTCCCTCCCTAACAGCGCTGTGGGTGTACCTACACCACAAGGGAAAAAATCCTGGAACGTCCTCCCTAACAGGGCTGTGTGTATAACTAAATCACAGAGGACAAAATCCTGGAACTCGCTCCATATCAGCACCGTGTGTTTATCTACACAACACGGACAATATCCTGGAACTCCCGCCCTAACAGCACCGTGGGTGTAGCTACAACGCAAGGGACAAAATCCTGGAACTCCCTCCCTAACAGCACTGTGGGTGTACCTACACCACAGGGGACAAAATCCTGGAACTCCCTCCCTAACAGCGCCGTGGGTGTACCTACACCACAGTGGACAAAATCCTGGAACTCCCTCCCTAACAGCGCTGTGGGTGTACCTACACCACAGGGGACAAAATCCTGGAAATAGCTCCCTAATAGCGCCGTGGGTGTACCTACACCACAGCGACAAAATCCTGGAACTCCCTCCCCAACAGCGCCTTGGGTGTATCAACAAAACAGGGAACAAATTCCTGGAACTCACTCCCGAACAGCGCCGTGGGTGTACCTACACCACAGGGACAAAATCCTGGAACTCACTCCCTAACAGCGCCGTGGGTGTACCTACACCACAGGGACAAAATCCTGGAACTTCCTCCCTAACAGCACTGTGGGTGTACCTACACCACAGGGGACAAAATCCCGGAAATCCCTCCCTAACAGCGCTGTGGGTGTACCTACACCATAGGGACAAAATCCTGGAACTCCCTCCCTAACAGCACTGTGGGTGTACCTACACCACACAGGGGACAAAATCCAGGAACTCCCGCCCTAACAGCGCTGTGGATGTACCTACACCACAGGGGACAAAATCCTGGAACTCCCTCCCTAACAGCACTGTGGGTGTACCTACACCACAGGGGACAAAAACCTGGAACTCCCTCCCTAACAGCACTGTGGGTGTACCTACACAACAGGGGACAAAATACTGGGACTCCCTTTCTAAAAGCGCTGTGGGTGTACCTACACCACAGGGGAAAAAATATTGGAACGCCCTCCCTAACAGGGCTGTGGGCATTACTAAATCACAGAGGACAAAATCCTGGAACTCGCTCCATATCAGCACCGTGTGTTTATCTACACAAAACGGACAATATCCTGGAACTAGCTCCCTAACAGCGCCGTGGGTGTACCTACACCACAGGGACAAAATCCTGGAACGCCCTCCCTAACAGCGCTGTGGGAGTACCTACACCACAGGGACAAAATCCTGGAACTCCCTCCCTAACAGCACTGTTGGTGTACCTACACCACAAGGGACAAAATCCTGGAACTCCCTCCCAAACAGCACTGGGCGTGTACCAACACCACAGGGGACAAAATCCTGGAACTCCATCCCTAACAGCGCCGTGGGTGTGCCTACACCACAGGGGACAAAATCCTGGAACACGATCCCTCACAGCGCCGTGGGTGTCCCTACACCACAGGGGACAAAATCCTGGAAACCCCTCCCTAACAGCGCCGTGGGTGTACCTACACCACAGGGACAAAATCCTGGAACTCCCTCACTAACAGCGCTGTGGGTGTACCTACACCACAGGGACAAAATCCAGGAACACCCTCCCTAACAGTGCCGTGGGTGTACCTACAACACAGGGACAAAATCCTGGAATTCCCTCCCTAACAGCACTGTGCGTGTACCTACACCACAGGGACAAGATCCAGGAACGCCCTCCCTAACAGCGCTGTGGGTGTACACACACCACAGGGACAAAACCCTGGTACTCACTCCCTAAAAACACTGTGGGTGTACAGACACCACAGGGACAAAATCCTGGAACTCCCTCTCTAACATCACTGTGGGTGTACCTACACCACACAGGGACAAAATCCTGGAACTCCCGCCCTAACAGCGCTGTGGGTGTACCTACACCACAAGGGACCAAATCCTGGAACTCCTGCCCTAACAGCGCTGTGGGTGCACCTACACCACAGGGGACAAAATACTGGGACTCCCTTTCTAAAAGCGCTGTGGGTGAACCTACAACACAAGGGAAAAAATCCTGGAACGTCCTCCCTAACAGGGCTGTGGGTATAACTAAATCACAGAGGACAAAATCCAGGAACTCGCTCCATATCAGCACCGTGTGTTTATCTACACAACACGGACAATATCCTGCAACTCCCTCCCAAACAGCGCTGTGGGTGTAACTACTCCACAGGGACAAAATCCTGGAACTCCCTCCCGAACAGTGCTGTGGGTGTACCTACACCACAGGGACAAAATCCTGGACTCCCTCCCTAACAGCGCTGTGGGTGTATCTACACCACAGGGGACAAATCCTGGAACTACCTCCCTAACAGGGCTGTGGGTGTACCTACACCACACAGGGGACAAAATCCATGAACTCCCTCCCTAACAGCGCTGTGGGTGTAACTACTCCACAGGGATAAAATCCTGGAACTCCCTCCCTAACAGGGCTGTGGGTGTACCTACACCACACAGGGGACAAAATCCTGGAACTCCCTCCCTAACAGCGCTGTGGGTGTAACTACTCCACAGGGACAAAATCCTGGAACTCCCTCCCTAACAGGGCTGTGGGTGTAACTATATCACAGAGGACAAAATCCTGGAACTCGCTCCATATCAGCACCGTGGGTGTACCAACACCAGAGAGGACAAATTCCTGGAACTCACTCCCTAACAGCGCTGTGGGTGTACATACAGCACAGGGGAAAAAATGCTGGAACTCGCTCCCTAACAGTGTTGTGGGTGTACATATATCAAATGGGCAAAATCCTGGAACTCCCTCCCTAATAGTTCCGTGGGAATACCTATACCACATGGGCAAAATCCTGGAACTCCCTCCCTAACAGCGCCGTGGGTGTACCTACACCACAGGGGACAAAATGCTGGAACTCCCTCCCTTATAGCGCTGTGGGTGTACCTACACCACACAGGGACAAAATCCTGGTACTCACTCCCTAAAAACACTGTGGGTGTACACACACCACACGGACAAAATCCTGGAACTCCCTCCTTAACAGCGCTGTGGGTGCACCTACACCACAGGGGACAAAATCCTGGAACTCCAGCCCTAACAGCGCTGTGGATGTACCTACACCACAGGGGACAAAATCCTGGAACTCCCTCCATAACAGCGCCGTGGGTGTACCTACACCACAGGGGACAAAATACTGGGACTCCCTTTCTAAAAGCGCTGTTGGTGTACCTACACCACAGGGGAAAAAATATTGGAACGCCTTCCCTAACAGGGCTGTGGGTATAACTAAATCACAGAGGACAAAATCCTGGAACACGGTCCATATCAGCACCGTGTGTTTATCTACACAACACGGACAATATCCTGGAACTCCCTCCCTAACAGCACCGTGGGCGTACCTACACCACAGCCCCAAAATCCCGGAACTCCCTCGCTAACAGCGCTGTGGGTGTACCTACACCACAGAGAACAAAATCCTCGAACTCAATCCCTAACAGCGCTGTGGGTGTACCTACACCAAAGGGGACCTAATCCTGGAACTCCCTCCCTAAAAGCACTGTGCGTGTACCTACACCACAGGGCACAAAATTCTGGAACTCCCTCCCTAACAGCACTGTGCGTGTACCTACACCACAGGGACAAAATCCTGGAACTCGCTCCCTAACAGCGCTGTGGGTGTACCTACACCACAGGAACAAAAACCTGGAACTCAATCCCTAACAGCGCTGTGGGTGTACCTACACCACTGGGGACAAAATCCTGGAACTCCCTCCCTAACAGCGCCGTGGGTGTACCTACACCAAAGGGGACAAAATCCTGGAAATCCCTCCCTAACAGCGCCGTGGGCGCACCTACACAACAGGGGACAAAATCCTGGAACTCCCTCCCTAACAGCGCCATGGGTGTACCTACACCACAGGGGACATAATACTGTGACTCACTTTCTAAAAGCGCTGTGGGTATACCTACACCACAGGGGCAAAAATATTGGAACGCCCTTCCTAACAGGGCTGTGGGTGCACCTACAACACAGGGACAAAATCCTGGAATTCCCTCCCTAACAGCACTGTGGGTGTACCTACACCACAGGGACAAGATCCTGGAACTCCCTCCCTAACAGCGCTGTGGGTGTACCTACACCACACAGGGACAAAATCCTGGTACTCACTCCCCAAAAACACGGTGGGTATACACACACCACAGGGACCAAATCCTGGAATTCCCTCTCTAACATCACTGTGGGTGTACCGACACCACACAGGGACAAAATCCTGGAACACCCGCCCTAACAGCCCTGTGGGTGTACCTACACCACAGGGGACAAAATACTGGGACTCCCTTTCTAAAAGCGCTGTGGGTGTACCCACACCACAAGGGAAAAAATCCTGGAACGTCCTCCCTAACAGCGCTGTGGGTATAACAAAATCACAGAGGACAAAATCCTGGAACTCGCTCCATATCAGACCGTGTGTTTATCTACACAACACGGACAATATCCTGCAACTCCCTCTCCAACAGCGCTGTGGGTATAACTACTCCACAGGGATAAAATCCTGGAAATCCCTCCCTAACAGGGCTGTGGGTGTACCTACACCACACAGGGGACAAAATCCTGGAACTCCCTCCCTAACAGCGCTGTGGGCGTAACTACTCCACAGGGACAAAATCCTGGAACTCCCTCCCTAACAGGGCAGTGGGTGTAACTATATCACAGAGGACAAAATCCTGGAACTCGCTCCATATCAGCACAGTGGGTATACCAACACCAGAGATGACAAAATCCTGGAACTCACTCCCCAACAGCGCTGTGGGTGTACCTACACAACAGGGACAAAATCCTGGATCTTCCTCCCTAACAGCACTGCGGGTGTACCTACACCACAAGGGACAAATTCCTGGAACTCCCTCCCTAACAGCACTGTGCGTGTACCTACTCCACAGGGGACAAAATCCTGGAAATACCTCCCTAATAGCGCCGTGGGTGTACCTACACCACAGCGACAAAATCCTGGAACTCCCTCCCCAACAGCGCCATGGGTGTATCAACAAAACAGGGAACAAAATCCTGGAACTCCCTCCCTAACAGTGCTGTGGGTGTACCTACACCATACAGGGGACAAAATCCTGGAACTCCCTCCCTAACAGCGCTGTGGGTGTAACTACTCCACAGGGACAATATCCTGGAACTCCCTCCCTAACAGGGCTGTAGGCGTAACTATATCACAGAGGACAAAATCCTGGAACTCGCTCCATATCAGCACCGTGGGTGTACCAAAACCAGAGAGGACAAAATCCTGGAACTCACTCCCTAACAGCGCTGTGGGTGTACATACAGCACAGGGGAAAAAATGCTGGAACTCCCTCCCTTATAGCGCTGTGGGTGTACCTACACCACACAGGGACAAAATCCTGGTACTCACTCCCTAAAAACACTGTGGGTGTACACACACCACACGGCCAAAATCCTGGAACTCCCTCTCTAACATCACTGTGGGTGTACACACACCACAGGGACAAAATCCTGGAACTCCCTCCTTAACAGCACTGTGGGTTTATCTACACAACACGGACAATATCCTGGAACACCCTACCTAACAGCGCTGTGGATGTACCAACACCACAGGGGACTAAATCCTGGAACTCCCTCCCTAAAAGCGCTGTGGGTGTACCTACAAAACAGGAGACAAAATACTGGGACTCCCTTTCTAAAAGCGCTGTGGGTGTACCTACACCACAGGGGAAAAAATATTGGAAAGCCCTCCCTAACAGGGCTGTGTGTATAACTAAATCACAGAGGACAAAATCCTGGAACTCGCTCCATATCAGCACCGTGTGTTTATCTACACAACACGGACAATATCCTGGAACTCCCTCCCTAACAGCACCGTGGGTGTACCTGCACCACAGCGACAAAATCCTGGAACTCCCTCCCTAATAGCGCCGTGGGTGTACCTACACCACAGCGACAAAATCCTGGAACTCCCTCACCAACAGCACCGTGGGTGTACCTACACCACAGGGACAAAATCCTGGAACTCCATCCCTTACAGTACCGTGGGTGTACCTACACAGCACAGGGACAAAATCCTGGAACTCCATCCCTAACAGCGCCGTGGGTGTACCTACACTAGAGGGGACAAAATCCTGGAAATCCCTCCCTAACAGCGCCGTGGGTGTACCTACACAACAGGGGACAAAATCCAGGAAATCCCTCCCTAACAGCGCTGTGGGTGTACCTACACCACAGGGACAAAATCCTGGAACGCCCTCCCTAACAGCGCTGTGGGTGTACCTACACCACAGGGACAAAATCCTGGAACTCCCTCCCTAACAGCGCCCTGGGGGTACCTACAACACAGGGACAAAATCCTGGAACTCCCTCCCTAACAGCACTGTGGGTGTACCTACACCACAGGGACAAAATCCTGGAACTCCCTCCCTAAAAGCCCTGTGGGTGTACCTACACCACACAGGGACAAAATCCTGGTACTCACTCCCGAAAAACACTGTGGGTGTACACACACCACAGGGACAAAATCCTGGTACTCATTCCCTAAAAACATTGTGGGTGTACACACACCACACGGACAAAATCCTGGAAGTCCCTCTCTAACATCACTGTGGGTGTACACGCACCACAGGGACAAAATCTTGGAACTCACTCCCTAACAGCGCTGTGGGTGTACCTACACCACAGGGGACAAAATACTGGGACTCCCTTTCTAAAAACGCTGCGGGTGTACCAACACCACAGGGGAAAAAATATTGGAACGCCCTCCCAAACAGGGCTGTGGGTATAACTAAATCACAGAGGACAAAATCCTGGAACTCGCTCCATATCAGCACCGTGTGTTTATCTACACAACACGGACAATATCCTGGAACTCCCTCCCTAACAGCACCGTGGGTGTACCTACTCCACAAGGGACAAAATCCTGGAACTCCCTCCCTAACAGCACCGTGGGCGTACCTACAACACAAGGGACAATATCCTGGAACTCCTTCCCTAACAGCACTGTGGGTGTACCTACACCACAGGGGACAAAATCCTGGAACTCCCTCCCCAACAGCGCCGTGGGTGTACCAACAAAACAGGGAACAAAATCCTGGAAATCCCTCCCCAACAGCGCCGTGGGTGTACCAACAAAACAGGGAACAAAATCCTGGAACTCAATCCCTAACAGCGCCCTGGGTGTACCTACACCACACAGGGGACAAAATCCTGGAACTCCCTCCCTAACAGCGCCGTGGGTGTACCTACACCACACAGGGGACAAAATCCTGGAACTCGCTCTCTAACATCACTGTGGGTGTACCTACACCACAGGGACAAAATCCTGGAACTCCCTCCCTAACAGCGCCGTGGGTGTACCTACACAACAGGGGACAAAATCCTGGAACTCCCTCCCTAACAGCACCGTGGGTGTACCGACACAACAGGGGACAAAATCCTGGAAATCCTTCCCTAACAGCGCCGTGGGTGTACCTACAACACAGGGACAAAATCCTGGAACTCCCTCCCTAACAGCACTGTGGGTGTACCTACACCATGGAGGACAAATTAATGGAAATACCCTCCCTAACAGTGTCGTGGGTGTACCTGCACCACAGGGACATAGTCCCAGAATGCTCTCCCTAAACAGCACTGTGGGTTTATCTACACAACACGGACAATATCCTGGAACACCCTACCTAACAGCGCTGTGGATGTACCAACACCACGGGAACAAAATCATGGAACCCCCTCCCTAACAGCGCTGTGGATGTACCTACACCACAGGGGACAAAACACTGGGACTCCCATTCTAAAAGCGCTGTGGGTGTACCTACACCACAGGGGAAAAAATCCTGGAACGCCCTCCCTAACAGGGCTGTGTGTATAACTAAATCACAGAGGACAAAATCCTGGAACTCGCTCCATATCAGCACCGTGTGTTTATCTACACAACACGGACAATATCCTGGAACTCCCTCCCTAAAAGCACCGAGGGCGTACCTACATCAGAGGGACAAAATCCTGGAACGCCCTCCCTAACAGCGCTGTGGGTGTACCAACACCACAAGGGACAAAATCCTGGAACTCCCTCCCTAACAGCACTGTGGGTGTACCTACACCACAGGGGACAAAATCCTGGAAATACCTCCCTAATAGCGCCGTGGGTGTACCTACACCACAGGGGACAAAATCCTGGAACTCCCTCGCTAACAGCGCTGTGGGTGTACCTACACCACAGGGGTCAAAATCCTGGAACTCCATCCCTAACAGCGCTGTGGGTGTACCTACACCACAAGGGACAAAATCCTGGAACTCCCTCCCTAACAGCGCTGTGGGTGTACCTACACCACACAGGGACAAATTCCTGGTACTCAATCCCTAAAAACACTGTGGGTGTACAGACACCACAGGGACAAAATCCTGGAACTCCCTCTCTAACATCACTGTGGGTGTACCTACACCACACAGGGACAAAATCCAGGAACTCCCGCCCTAACAGCGCTGTGGATGTACCTACACCACAGGGGACAAAATCCTGAAACTCCCTCCCTAACAGCGCTGTGGGTGTACCTACACCACAGGGGACAAAATACTGGGACTCCCTTTCTAAACGCGCTGTGGGTGTACCTACACCACAGGGGAAAAAATATTGGAACGCCCTCCCTAACAGGGCTGTGGGTATAACTAAATCACAGAGGACAAAATCCTGGAACTCCCTCCCTAACAGCGCGGTGGGTGTACCTACAACACAGGGACAAAATCCTGGAACTCCCTCCCTAACAGCACTGTGGGTGTACCTACACCACAGGGACAAAATCCTGGAACTCCCTCCCTAACAGCGCTGTGGGTGTACCTACACCACACAGGGACAAAATCCTGGTACTCACTCCCTAAAAACACTGTGGGTGTACATACATCACAGGGACAAAATCCTGGAACTCCCTCTCTAACATCACTGTGGGTGTACCTACACCACACAGGGACAAAATCCTGGAACTCCCGCCCTAACAGCGCTGCGGGTGTACCTACACCACAAGGGACAAAATCCTGGAACGCCCTCCCTAACAGCACTGTGGGTGTACCTACACCACAGGGGACAAAATCCTGGAAATACCTCCCAAATAGCGCCGTGGGTGTACCTACACCACAGCGACAGAATCCTGGAACTCCCTCCCCAACAGCGCCGTGGGTGTATCAACAAAACAGGGACAAAATCCTGGAACTCCCTCCCTAACAGCGCTGTGGGTGTACCTACACCACACAGGGACAAAATCCTGGTACTCACTCCCTAAAAACACTGTGGGTGTACCTACACCACACAGGGACAAAATCCCGGAACTCCCGCCCTAACAGCGGTGCGGGTGTACCTACACCACAGGGGACAAAATCCTGGAACTCCCGCCCTAACAGCGCTGTGGGTGTACCTACACCACAGGGGACAAAATACTGGGACTCCCTCCCTAACAGCGCTGCGGGTGTAACTACTCCACAGGGACAAAATCCTGGAACTCCCTCCCTAACAGGGCTGTGGGTGTACCTACACCACACAGGGGACAAAATCCTGGAACTCCCTCCCTAATAGGGCTGTGGGTGTAACTATATCACAGAGGACAAAATCCTGGAACTCGCTCCATATCAGCACCGTGGGTGTACCAACACCAGAGAGGACAAAATCCTGGAACTCACTCCCTAACAGCGCTGTGGGTGTACATACAGCACAGGGGAAAAAATGCTGGAACTCGCTCCCTAACAATGTTGTGGGTGTACCTATATCAAATGGGCAAAATCCTGGAACTCCCTCCCTAATAGAGCCGTGGGAATACCTATACCACATGGGCAAAATCCTGGAACTCCCTCCCTAACAGCGCCGTGGGTGTACCTATACCATAGGGGACAAAATCCTGGAACTCACTCCCTAACAGCGCCGTGGGTGTACCTACACCACAGGGGACAAAATGCTGGAACTCCCTCCTTTATAGCGCTGTGGGTGTACCTGCACCACACAGGGACAAAATCCTGGTACTCACTCCCTAAAAACACTGTGGCTGTACACACACCACACGGACAAAATCTTGGAACTCCCTCTCTAACATCACTGTGGGTGTACACACACAACAGGGACAAAATCCTGGAACTCCCTCCTTAACAGGGCTGTGGGTGCACCTACACCACAGTGGACAAAATCCTGGAACTCCAGCCCTAACAGCACTGTGGATGTACCTACACCACAGGGGACAAAATACTGGGACTCCCTTTCTAAAAGCGCTGTGGGTGTACCTACACCACAGGGGAAAAAATATTGGAACGCCTTCCCTAACAGGGCTGTGGGTATAACTAAATCACAGAGGACAAAATCCTGGAACACCCTCCCTAACAGCGCTGCGGGTGTACCTACACAACAGGGGACAAAATCCTGGAAATCCCTCCCTAACAGCGCCGTGGGTGTACCTACACAACAGGGGACAAAATCCTGGAAATCCCTCCCTAACAGCGCCGTGGGTGTAACTACACCACAGGGACAAAGTCCTGGAACTCCCTCCCTAACAGCGCCGGGGGTGTACCTACACCACACATGGGACAAAATCCTGGAACTCCCTCCCTAACAGCACTGTTGGAGTACATACACCACAGGGGACAAAATCCTGGAACTCCCTCCCTAACAGCGCTGTGGCTGTACCTACACCACAGAGACAAAATCCGGGAACTCCCTCCCCAACAGCGCCGTGGGTGTACCAACAAAACAGGGAACAAAATCCTCGAACTCAATCCCTAACAGTGCTGTGGATGTACCTACACCACAGGGGACAAAATCCCGGAAATCCCTCCCTAAGAGCGCTGTGGGTGTACCTACACCATAGGGACAAAATCCTGGAACTCCCTCCCTAACAGCGCTGTGGGTGTACCTACACCACAGGAACAAAATCCTGGAACACCCTCCCTAACAGCGCCGTGTGTGTACCTACAACACAGGGACAAAATGCTGGAACTCCCTCCCTAACAGCACTGTGGGTGTACCTACACCACAGGGACAAAATCCTGGAACTCCCTCCCTAACAGCGCTGTGGGTGTAGCGACACCACACAGGGACAAAATCCTGGTACTCACTCCCTAAAAACACTGTGTGTGTACACACACCACAGGGACAAAATCCTGGAACTCCCTCTCTAACATCACTGTGGGTGTACCTACACCACACAGGGACAAAATCCTGGAACTCCCGCCCTAACAGCGCTGTGGGTGTACCTACACCACAAGAGACCAAATCCTGGAACTCCCGCCCTAACAGCGCTGTGGGTATAACTAAATCACAGAGGACAAAATCCTGGAACTCGCTCCATATCAGCACCGTGTGTTTATCTACACAACACGGACAATATCCTGCAACTCCCTCCCTAACAGCGCTGTGGGTGTAACTACTCCACAGGGACAAAATCCTGGAACTCCCTCCCAAACAGTTCTGTGGGTGTACCTACACCACAGGAGACAAAATCCTGGAACTCCCGCCCTAACAGCGCTGTGGGTGTACCTACTCCACAGGGACAAAATCCTGGACTCCCTCCCTAACAGCGCTGTGGGTGTATCTACACCACAGGGGACAAAATCCTGGAACTACCTCCCTAACAGGGCTGTGGGTGTACCTACACCACACAGGGGACAAAATCCTGGAACTCCCTCCCTAACAGCGCTGTGGGTGTAACTACTCCACAGGGACAAAATCCTGGAACTGCCTCCCTAACAGGGCTGTGGGTGTACCTACACCACACAGGGGACAAAATCCTGGAACTCACTCCCTAACAGCGCTGTGGGTGTAACTACTCCACAGGGACAAAATCCTGGAACTCCCTCCCTAACAGGGCTGTGGGTGTAACTATATCACAGAGGACAAAATCCTGGAACTCGCTCCATATCAGCACCGTGGGTGTACCAACACCAGAGAGGACAAAATGCTGGAACTCACTCCCTAACAGCGCTGTGGGTGTACATACAGCACAGGGGAAAAAATGCTGGAACTCGCTCCCTAACAGTGTTGTGGGTGTACCTATATCAAATGGGCAAAATCCTGGAACTCACTCCCAAAAAGAGCCGTGGGAATACCTATACCACATGGGCAAAATCCTGGAACTCCCTCCCTAACAGCGCCGTGGGTGTACCTATACCATAGGGGATAAAATCCTGGAACTCACTCCCTAACAGCGCCGTGGGTGTACCTACACCACAGGGGACAAAATGCTGGAACTCCCTCCCTTATAGCGCTGTGGGTGTACCTACACCACACAGGGACAAAATCCTGGTACTCACTCCCTAAAAACACTGTGGGTGTACACACACCACACGGACAAAATCCTGGAACTCCCTCCTTAACAGCGCTGTGGGTGCACCTACACCACAGTGGACAAAATCCTGGAACTCCAGCCCTAACAGCGCCGTGGATGTACCTACACCACAGGGGACAAAATCCTGGAACTCCCTCCATAACAGCGCCGTGGGTGTACCTACACCACAGGGGACAAAATACTGGGACTCCCTTTCTAAAAGCGCTGTGGGTGTACCTACACCACAGGGGAAAAAATATTGGAACGCCTTCCCTAACAGGGCTGTGGGTATAACTGAATCACAGAGGACAAAATCCTGGAACACGGTCCATATCAGCACCGTGTGTTTATCTACACAACACGGACAATATCCTGGAACTCCCTCCCTAACAGCACCGTGGGCGTACCGACACCACAAGGGACAAAATCCTGGAACACCCTCCCTAACAGCGCTGTGGGTGTACCTACACAACAGGGGACAAAATCCTGGAAATCCCTCCCTAACAGCGCCGTGGGTGTACCTACACAACAGGGGACAAAATCCTGGAAATCCCTCCCTAACAGCGCCGTGGGTGTAACTAGACCACAGGGACAAAATCCTGGAACTCCCTCCCTAACAGCGCCGTGGGTGTACCTACACCACACAGGGGACAAAATCCTGGAACTCCCTCCCGAACAGCACTGTGGGAGTACCTACACCACAGGGGACAAAATCCTGGAACTCCCTCCCTAACAGCGCTGTGGGTGTACCTACACCACAGGAGACAAAATCCCGGAACTCCCTCGCTAACAGCGCTGTGGGTGTACCTACACCACAGAGACAAAATCCTGGAACTCCCTCCCCAACAGCGCCGTGGGTGTACCAACAAAACAGGGAACAAAATCCTCGAACTCAATCCCAAACAGCGCTGTGGGTGTACCTACACCACAGGGGACCTAATCCTGGAACTCCCTCCCTAACAGCACTGTGCGTGTACCTACACCACAGGGCAGAAAATACTGGAACTCCCTCCCTAACAGCGCTGTGGGTGTACCTACACCACAGGAACAAAATCCTGGAACTCAATCCCTAACAGCGCTGTGGGTGTACCTACACCACAGGGGACAAAATCCTGGAACTCCCTCCCTAACAGCGCCGTGGGTGTACCTACACCACAGGGGACAAAATCCTGGAACTCCCTCCCTAACAGCGCTGTGGGTGTACCTACACCACAGGGGACAAAATACTGTGACTCACTTTCTAAAAGCGCTGTGGGTATACCTACACCACAGGGGAAAAAATATTAAAACGCCCTCCCTAACAGGGCTGTGGGTATAACTAAATCACAGAGGACAAAATCCTGGAACTCACTCCCTAACAGCGCTGTGGGTGTACATACACCACAGGGACAAATTCCTGGAACTCCCTCCCTAACAGCGCTGTGGGTGTACCTACACCACAAGGGAAAAAATCCTGGAACGTCCTCCCTAACAGGGCTGTGTGTATAACTAAATCACAGAGGACAAAATCCTGGAACTCGCTCCATATCAGCACCGTGTGTTTATCTACACAACACGGACAATATCCTGGAACTCCCGCCCTAACAGCACCGTGGGTGTAGCTACAACGCAAGGGACAAAATCCTGGAACTCCCTCCCTAACAGCACTGTGGGTGTACCTACACCACAGGGGACAAAATCCTGGAACTCCCTCCCTAACAGCGCCGTGGGTGTACCTACACCACAGTGGACAAAATCCTGGAACTCCCTCCCTAACAGCGCTGTGGGTGTACCTACACCACAGGGGACAAAATCCTGGAAATAGCTCCCTAATAGCGCCGTGGGTGTACCTACACCACAGCGACAAAATCCTGGAACTCCCTCCCCAACAGCGCCTTGGGTGTATCAACAAAACAGGGAACAAATTCCTGGAACTCACTCCCGAACAGCGCCGTGGGTGTACCTACACCACAGGGACAAAATCCTGGAACTCACTCCCTAACAGCGCCGTGGGTGTACCTACACCACAGGGACAAAATCCTGGAACTTCCTCCCTAACAGCACTGTGGGTGTACCTACACCACAGGGGACAAAATCCCGGAAATCCCTCCCTAACAGCGCTGTGGGTGTACCTACACCATAGGGACAAAATCCTGGAACTCCCTCCCTAACAGCACTGTGGGTGTACCTACACCACACAGGGGACAAAATCCAGGAACTCCCGCCCTAACAGCGCTGTGGATGTACCTACACCACAGGGGACAAAATCCTGGAACTCCCTCCCTAACAGCACTGTGGGTGTACCTACACCACAGGGGACAAAAACCTGGAACTCCCTCCCTAACAGCACTGTGGGTGTACCTACACAACAGGGGACAAAATACTGGGACTCCCTTTCTAAAAGCGCTGTGGGTGTACCTACACCACAGGGGAAAAAATATTGGAACGCCCTCCCTAACAGGGCTGTGGGCATTACTAAATCACAGAGGACAAAATCCTGGAACTCGCTCCATATCAGCACCGTGTGTTTATCTACACAAAACGGACAATATCCTGGAACTAGCTCCCTAACAGCGCCGTGGGTGTACCTACACCACAGGGACAAAATCCTGGAACGCCCTCCCTAACAGCGCTGTGGGAGTACCTACACCACAGGGACAAAATCCTGGAACTCCCTCCCTAACAGCACTGTTGGTGTACCTACACCACAAGGGACAAAATCCTGGAACTCCCTCCCAAACAGCACTGGGCGTGTACCAACACCACAGGGGACAAAATCCTGGAACTCCATCCCTAACAGCGCCGTGGGTGTGCCTACACCACAGGGGACAAAATCCTGGAACACGATCCCTCACAGCGCCGTGGGTGTCCCTACACCACAGGGGACAAAATCCTGGAAACCCCTCCCTAACAGCGCCGTGGGTGTACCTACACCACAGGGACAAAATCCTGGAACTCCCTCACTAACAGCGCTGTGGGTGTACCTACACCACAGGGACAAAATCCAGGAACACCCTCCCTAACAGTGCCGTGGGTGTACCTACAACACAGGGACAAAATCCTGGAATTCCCTCCCTAACAGCACTGTGCGTGTACCTACACCACAGGGACAAGATCCAGGAACGCCCTCCCTAACAGCGCTGTGGGTGTACACACACCACAGGGACAAAACCCTGGTACTCACTCCCTAAAAACACTGTGGGTGTACAGACACCACAGGGACAAAATCCTGGAACTCCCTCTCTAACATCACTGTGGGTGTACCTACACCACACAGGGACAAAATCCTGGAACTCCCGCCCTAACAGCGCTGTGGGTGTACCTACACCACAAGGGACCAAATCCTGGAACTCCTGCCCTAACAGCGCTGTGGGTGCACCTACACCACAGGGGACAAAATACTGGGACTCCCTTTCTAAAAGCGCTGTGGGTGAACCTACAACACAAGGGAAAAAATCCTGGAACGTCCTCCCTAACAGGGCTGTGGGTATAACTAAATCACAGAGGACAAAATCCAGGAACTCGCTCCATATCAGCACCGTGTGTTTATCTACACAACACGGACAATATCCTGCAACTCCCTCCCAAACAGCGCTGTGGGTGTAACTACTCCACAGGGACAAAATCCTGGAACTCCCTCCCGAACAGTGCTGTGGGTGTACCTACACCACAGGGACAAAATCCTGGACTCCCTCCCTAACAGCGCTGTGGGTGTATCTACACCACAGGGGACAAATCCTGGAACTACCTCCCTAACAGGGCTGTGGGTGTACCTACACCACACAGGGGACAAAATCCATGAACTCCCTCCCTAACAGCGCTGTGGGTGTAACTACTCCACAGGGATAAAATCCTGGAACTCCCTCCCTAACAGGGCTGTGGGTGTACCTACACCACACAGGGGACAAAATCCTGGAACTCCCTCCCTAACAGCGCTGTGGGTGTAACTACTCCACAGGGACAAAATCCTGGAACTCCCTCCCTAACAGGGCTGTGGGTGTAACTATATCACAGAGGACAAAATCCTGGAACTCGCTCCATATCAGCACCGTGGGTGTACCAACACCAGAGAGGACAAATTCCTGGAACTCACTCCCTAACAGCGCTGTGGGTGTACATACAGCACAGGGGAAAAAATGCTGGAACTCGCTCCCTAACAGTGTTGTGGGTGTACATATATCAAATGGGCAAAATCCTGGAACTCCCTCCCTAATAGTTCCGTGGGAATACCTATACCACATGGGCAAAATCCTGGAACTCCCTCCCTAACAGCGCCGTGGGTGTACCTACACCACAGGGGACAAAATGCTGGAACTCCCTCCCTTATAGCGCTGTGGGTGTACCTACACCACACAGGGACAAAATCCTGGTACTCACTCCCTAAAAACACTGTGGGTGTACACACACCACACGGACAAAATCCTGGAACTCCCTCCTTAACAGCGCTGTGGGTGCACCTACACCACAGGGGACAAAATCCTGGAACTCCAGCCCTAACAGCGCTGTGGATGTACCTACACCACAGGGGACAAAATCCTGGAACTCCCTCCATAACAGCGCCGTGGGTGTACCTACACCACAGGGGACAAAATACTGGGACTCCCTTTCTAAAAGCGCTGTTGGTGTACCTACACCACAGGGGAAAAAATATTGGAACGCCTTCCCTAACAGGGCTGTGGGTATAACTAAATCACAGAGGACAAAATCCTGGAACACGGTCCATATCAGCACCGTGTGTTTATCTACACAACACGGACAATATCCTGGAACTCCCTCCCTAACAGCACCGTGGGCGTACCTACACCACAGCCCCAAAATCCCGGAACTCCCTCGCTAACAGCGCTGTGGGTGTACCTACACCACAGAGAACAAAATCCTCGAACTCAATCCCTAACAGCGCTGTGGGTGTACCTACACCAAAGGGGACCTAATCCTGGAACTCCCTCCCTAAAAGCACTGTGCGTGTACCTACACCACAGGGCACAAAATTCTGGAACTCCCTCCCTAACAGCACTGTGCGTGTACCTACACCACAGGGACAAAATCCTGGAACTCGCTCCCTAACAGCGCTGTGGGTGTACCTACACCACAGGAACAAAAACCTGGAACTCAATCCCTAACAGCGCTGTGGGTGTACCTACACCACTGGGGACAAAATCCTGGAACTCCCTCCCTAACAGCGCCGTGGGTGTACCTACACCAAAGGGGACAAAATCCTGGAAATCCCTCCCTAACAGCGCCGTGGGCGCACCTACACAACAGGGGACAAAATCCTGGAACTCCCTCCCTAACAGCGCCATGGGTGTACCTACACCACAGGGGACATAATACTGTGACTCACTTTCTAAAAGCGCTGTGGGTATACCTACACCACAGGGGCAAAAATATTGGAACGCCCTTCCTAACAGGGCTGTGGGTGCACCTACAACACAGGGACAAAATCCTGGAATTCCCTCCCTAACAGCACTGTGGGTGTACCTACACCACAGGGACAAGATCCTGGAACTCCCTCCCTAACAGCGCTGTGGGTGTACCTACACCACACAGGGACAAAATCCTGGTACTCACTCCCCAAAAACACGGTGGGTATACACACACCACAGGGACCAAATCCTGGAATTCCCTCTCTAACATCACTGTGGGTGTACCGACACCACACAGGGACAAAATCCTGGAACACCCGCCCTAACAGCCCTGTGGGTGTACCTACACCACAGGGGACAAAATACTGGGACTCCCTTTCTAAAAGCGCTGTGGGTGTACCCACACCACAAGGGAAAAAATCCTGGAACGTCCTCCCTAACAGCGCTGTGGGTATAACAAAATCACAGAGGACAAAATCCTGGAACTCGCTCCATATCAGACCGTGTGTTTATCTACACAACACGGACAATATCCTGCAACTCCCTCTCCAACAGCGCTGTGGGTATAACTACTCCACAGGGATAAAATCCTGGAAATCCCTCCCTAACAGGGCTGTGGGTGTACCTACACCACACAGGGGACAAAATCCTGGAACTCCCTCCCTAACAGCGCTGTGGGCGTAACTACTCCACAGGGACAAAATCCTGGAACTCCCTCCCTAACAGGGCAGTGGGTGTAACTATATCACAGAGGACAAAATCCTGGAACTCGCTCCATATCAGCACAGTGGGTATACCAACACCAGAGATGACAAAATCCTGGAACTCACTCCCCAACAGCGCTGTGGGTGTACCTACACAACAGGGACAAAATCCTGGATCTTCCTCCCTAACAGCACTGCGGGTGTACCTACACCACAAGGGACAAATTCCTGGAACTCCCTCCCTAACAGCACTGTGCGTGTACCTACTCCACAGGGGACAAAATCCTGGAAATACCTCCCTAATAGCGCCGTGGGTGTACCTACACCACAGCGACAAAATCCTGGAACTCCCTCCCCAACAGCGCCATGGGTGTATCAACAAAACAGGGAACAAAATCCTGGAACTCCCTCCCTAACAGTGCTGTGGGTGTACCTACACCATACAGGGGACAAAATCCTGGAACTCCCTCCCTAACAGCGCTGTGGGTGTAACTACTCCACAGGGACAAAATCCTGGAACTCCCTCCCTAACAGGGCTGTGGGTGTAACTATATCACAGAGGACAAAATCCTGGAACTCGCTCCATATCAGCACCGTGGGTATACCAACACCAGAGAGGACAAAATCCTGGAACTCACTCCCCAACAGCGCTGTGGGTGTACCTACACAACAGGGTCAAAATCCTGGAACTTCCTCCCTAACAGCACTGTGGGTGTACCTACACCACAAGGGACAAATTCCTGGAACTCCCTCCCGAACAGCACTGTGCGTGTACCTACTCCACAGGGGACAAAATCCTGGAAATACCTCCCTAATAGCGCCGTGGGTGTACCTACACCACAGCGACAAAATCCTGGAACTCCCTCCCTAACAGCGCTGTGGGTGTACCTACACCACAGGGGACAAAATCCTGGAACTCCCTCCCAGACAGCGCCGTGGGTGTACCTACACCACAGGGGACAAAATCCTGGAAATCCCTCCCTAACAGCGCTGTGGGTGAACCTACATCACAGGGACAAAATCCTGGAACTCCCTCCCTAACAGCGCAGTGGGTGTACCTACACCCCAGGGACAAAATCCTGCAACTCCCTCCCTAACAGCGCCGTGGGTGTACCTACAACACAGGGACAAAATCCTGGAACTCCCTCCCTAACAGCACTGTGGGTGTACCTACACGACAGGGACAAAATCCTGGAACTCCGTCCCTAACAGCGCTGTGGGTGTACCTCCACAACAGGGGACAAAATACTGGGACTCCCTTTCTAAAAGCGCTGTGGGTGTACCTACACCACAGTGGAAAAAATATTGGAACGACCTCCCTAACAGGGCTGTGGGTATAACTAAATCACAGAGGACAAAATCCTGGAACTCGCTCCATATCAGCACCGTGTGTTTATCTACACAACACGGACAATATCCGGGAACGCCCTCCCTAACAGCACCGTGGGTGTACCTACTCCACAAGGGACAAAATCCTGGAACTCCCTCCCTAACAGCACAGTGGGCGTACCTACAACACAAGGGACAAAATCCTGGAACTCCCTCCCTAACAGCACTGTGGGTGTACCTACACCACAGGGGACAAAATCCTGGAAATACCTCCCTAATAGCGCCGTGGGTGTACCTGCACCACAGCGACAAAATCCTGGAACTCCCTCCCCAACAGCGCCGTGGGTGTACCTACACCACACAGGGGACAAAATCCTGGAACTCCCTCCCTAACAGCGCCGTGGGTGTACCTACACCACACAGGGGACAAAATCCTGGAACTCCCTCCCTAACAGCACTGTGGGTGTACCTACACCACTGGGGACACAATCCTGGAACTCCCTCCCTAACAGCGCTGTGGGTGTACCTACACCACAGCGACAAAATCCTGGAACTCCCTCGCTAACAGCGGTGTGGGTGTACCTACATCGCAGAGACAAAATCCTGGAACTCCCTCCCCAACAGCGCCGTGGGGTGTACCAACAAAACAGGGAACAAAATCCTGGAACTCAATGCCTAACAGTGCTGTGGGTGTACCTACACCACAGGGGACAAAATCCTGGAACTCCCTCCCTAACAGCACTGTGCGTGTACCTACACCACAGGGCACAAAATCCTGGAACTCCCTCCCTAACAGCACTGTGGGTGTACCTACACCACAGAAACAAAACCCTGGAACTCAATCCCTAACAGCGCTGTGGGTGTACCTACACCACAGGGGACAAAATCCTGGAACTCCCTCCCTAACAGCGCCGTGGGTGTACCTACACCACAGGGGACAAAATCCTGGAAATCCCTCCCTAACAGCGCCGTGGGTGCACCTACACAACAGGGGACAAAATCCTGGAACTCCCTCCCTAACAGCGCCGTGGGTGTACCTACACCACAGGGGACAAAATACTGTGACTAACTTTCTAAAAGAACTGTGGGTATACATACACCACAGGGGAAAAAATATTGGAACGCCCTCCCTAACAGGGCTGCGGGTATAACTAAATCACAGAGGACAAAATCCTAGAACTCGCTCCATATCAGTACCGTGTGTTTGTCAACACAACACGGACAATATCCTGGAACTCCCTCCCTAACGGCACCGTGGGTGTACCTACAACACAAGGGACAAAATCCTGGAACTCGCTCCCAAACAGCACCGTGGGTGTACCTACACCACAGGGGACAAAATCCGGGAACTCCCTCCCTAACAGCACCGTGGGTGTGCCTACACCACATGGGACAAAATTCTGAAACGCCCTCCCTAACAGCGCTGTGGGTGTACCTACACCACAGGGGACAAAATCCTGGAAATACCTCCCTAATAGCGCCGTGGGTGTACCTACATCACAGCAACAAAATCCTGGAACTCCCTCCCCAACAGCGCCGTGGGTGTATCAACAAAACAGGGAACAAAATCCTGGAAATCCGTCCCTAACAGCGCCGTGGGTGTACCTACACCACAGGGACAAAATCCTGGAACTCACTCCCTAACAGCGCCGTGGGTGTACCTACACAACAGGGACAAAATCCTGGAACTTCCTCCCTAACAGCACTGTGGGTGTACCTACTCCACAAGGGACAAAATCCAGGAACTCCCTCCCTAACAGCACCGTGGGCGTACCTACAACACAAGGGACAAAATCCTGGAACTCCCTCCCTAACAGCACTGTGGGTGTACCTACACCACAGGGGACAAAATCCTGGAAATACCTCCCTAATAGCGCCGTGGGTGTTCCTGCACCACAGCGACAAAATCCTGGAACTCCCTCCCCAACAGCGCCGTGGGTGTACCTACACCACACAGGGGACAAAATCCTGGAACTCCCTCCTTTACAGCGCCGTGGGTGTACCTACACCACACAGGGGACAAAATCCTGGAACTCCCTCCCTAACAGCACTGTGGGTGTACCTACACCACAGGGGACAAAATCCTGGAACTCCCTCCCTAACAGCACCGTGGGTGTACCTACACCACATGGGACAAAATTCTGAAACGCCCTCCCTAACAGCGCTGTGGGTGTACCTACACCACAGGGACAAAATCCTGGAACTCCCTCCCTAACAGCGCTGTGGCTGTACCTACACCACAGGGGACAAAATCCTGGAAATACCTCCCTAATAGCGCCGTGGGTGTACCTACATCACAGCAACAAAATCCAGGAACTCCCTACCCAACAGCGCCGTGGGTGTATCAACCAAACAGGGAACAAAATCCTGGAAATCCGTCCCTAACAGCGCCGTGGGTGTACCTACACCACAGGGACAAAATCCGGGAACTCACTCCGTAACAGCGCCGTGGGTGTACCTACACCACAGGGACAAAATCCTGGAACTTCCTCCCTAACAGCACTGTGGGTGTACCTACACCACAGGGGACAAAATCCTGGAAATCCCTCCCTAACAGCGCTGTGGGTGTACCTACACCACAGGGACAAAATCCTGGAACTCCCTCCCTAACAGCGCTGTGGGTGTACCTACACCACAGGGACAAAATCCTGGAACTCCCTCCCTAACAGCGCCGTGGGTGTACCTACAACACAGGGACAAAATCCTGGAACTCCCTCCCTAACAGCACTGTGGGTGTACCTACACCACAGGGACCAAATCCTGGAACTCCCTCCCTAACAGCGCTGTGGGTGTACCTACACCACACAGGGACAAAATCCTGGAACTCCGTCTCTAACATCACTGTGGGTGTACCTACACCACACAGGGGACAAAATCCTGGAACTCCCGCCCTAACAGCGCTGTGGATGTACCTACACCACAGGGGACAAAATCCTGGAACTCCCTCCCTTACAGCACTGTGGGTGTACCTACACAACAGGGGACAAAATACTGGGACTCCCTTTCTAAAAGCGCTGTGGGTGTACCTACACCACAGGGGAAAAAATATTGGAACGCCCTCCCTAACAGGGCTGTGGGTATAACTAAATCACAGAGGACAAAATCATGGAACTCGCTCCATATCAGCACCGTGTGTTTCTCTACACAACACGGACAATATCCTGGAACTCCCTCCCTAACAGCACCGTGGGCGTACCTACACCACAGGGACAAAATCCTGGAACGCCCTCCCTAACAGCGCTGTGGGTGTACCTACACCACAAGGGACAAAATCCTGGAACTCCCTCCCTAACAGCACTGTGGGTGTACCTACACCACAGGGGACAAAATCCTGGAACTCCATCCGTAACAGCGCCGTGGGTGTACCTACACCACAGGGGACAAAATCCTGGAACACCATCCCTAACAGCGCCGTGGGTGTACCTACACCACAGGGGACAAAATCCTGGCAATCCCTCCCTAACAGCGCCGTAGGTGTACCTACACAACAGGGGACAAAATCCTGGAAATCCCTCCCTAACAGCGCTGTGGGTGTACCTACACCACAGGGACAAAATCCTAAAACTCCCTCCCTAACAGCGCTGTGGGTGTACCTACACCACAGGGACAAAATCCTGGAACTCCCTCCCTAACAGCGCTGTGGGTGTACCTACACCACAGGGACAAAATCCTGGAACTCCCTCCCTAACAGCGCCGTGGGTGTACTTACAACACAGGGGCAAAATCCTGGAATTCCCTCCCTAAGAGCACTGTGGGTGTACCTACACCACAGGGACAAAATCCTGGAACTCCCTCCCTAACAGCGCTGTGGGTGTACCTACACCACAGTGGACAAAATGCTGGAACTCCCTCCCTAACAGCGCTGTGGGTGTACCTACACCACACAGGGACAAAATCCTGGTACTCACTCCCTAAAAACACTGTGGGTGTACACACACCACAGGGACAAAATCCTGGAACTCCCTCTCTAACATCACTGTGGGTGTACCTACACCACACCGGGACAAAATCCTGGAACTCCCGCCCGAACAGCGCTGTGGGTGCACCTACACCACAAGGGACAAAATCCTGGAACTCCCGCCCTAACAGTGCTGTGGGTGTACCTACACCACAGGGGACAAAATACTGGGACTCCCTTTCTAAAAGCGCTGTGCTTGTACCTACACCACAAGGGAAAAAATCCTGGAACGTCCTCCCTAACAGGGCTGAGGGTATAACTAAATCACAGAGGACAAAATCCTGGAACTCGCTCCATATCAGCACCATGTGTTTATCTACACAACACGGACATTATCCTGCAACTCCCTCCCTAACAGCGCTGTGGGTGTAACTACTCCACAGGGACAAAATCCTGGAACTCCCTCCCTAACAGTGCTGTGGGTGTACCTACACCACAGGAGACAAAATCCTGGAACTCCCGCCCTAACAGCGCTGTGGGTGTACCTACTCCACAGGGACAAAATCCTGGACTCCCTCCCTAACAGCGCTGTGGGTGTACCTACACCACACAGGGACAAAATCCTGGAACTCCCTCCCTAACAGTGCTGTGGGTGTACACACACAACACAGGCGACAAAATCCTGGACTCCCTCCCTAACAGCGCTGTGGGTGTATCTACACCACAGGGGACAAAATCCTGGAACTACCTCCCTAACAGGGCTGTGGGTGTACCTACACCACACAGGGGACAAAATCCTGGAACTCCTTCCCTAACAGCGCTGTGGGTGTAACTACTCCACAGGGACAAAATCCTAGAACTCCCTCCCTAACAGGGCTGTGGGTGTACCTACACCACACAGGGGACAAAATCCTGGAACTCCCTCCCTAACAGCGCTGTGGGTGTAACTACTCCACAGGGACAAAATCCTGGAACTCCCTCCCTAACAGGGCTGAGGGTGTAACTATATCACAAAGGACAAAATCCTGGAACTCGCTCCATATCAGCACCGTGGGTATACCAACACCAGAGAGGACAAAATCCTGGAACTCACTCCCCAACAGCGCTGTGGGTGTACCTACACCACAGGGGACAAAATCCTGGAACTCCCTCCCTAACAGCGCTGTGGGTGTACCTACACAACAGGGGCCAAAATACTGGGACTCCCTTTCTAAAAGCGCTGTGGGTGTACCTACACCACAGGGAAAAAATATTGGAACGCCCTCCTTAACAGGTCTGTGGGTATAACTACATCACAGAGGACAAAATCCTGGAACTCGCTCCATATCAGCACCGTGTGTTTATCTACACAACACGGACAATATCCTGGAACTCCCTCCCTAACAGCACCGTGGGCGTACCTACACCACAGGGACAAAATCCTGGAACGCCCTCCCTAACAGCGCTGTGGGTGTACCTACACCACAAGGGACAAAATCCTGGAACTCCCTCCCTAAGAGCACTGTGGGTGTACCTACACCACAGGGGACAAAATCCTGGAACTCCATCCCTAACAGCGCCGTGGGTGTACCTACACCACAGGGGACAAAATCCTGGAACTCCATCCCTAACAGCGCCGTGGGTGTACATACACCACAGGGTACAAAATCCTGGAAATCCCTCCCTAAAAGCGCCGTGGGTGTACCTACACAACAGGGGACAAAATCCTGGAAATCCCTCCCTAACAGCGCTGTGGGTGTACCTACACCACAGGGACAAAATCCTGGAACTCCCTCCCTAACAGCGCTGTGGGTGTACCTACACCACAGGGACAAAATCCGGGAACTCCCTACCTAACAGCGCCGTGGGTGTACCTACAACACAGGGACAAAATCCTGGAACTCCCTCCCTAACAGCACTGTGGGTGTACCTACACCACAGGGACAAAATTCTGGAACTCCCTCCCTAACAGCACTGTGGGTGTACCTACACCACAGGAACAAAATCCTGGAACTCCCTCCCTAACAGCACTGTGGGTGTACCTACACCACACAGGGACAAAATCCTGGTACTCACTCCCTAACAGGGCTGTGGGTGAACATGCACCTCACAGGGGACAAAATCCTGGAACTCCCTCCCTAACAGCGCTGCGGGTGTAACTACTCCACAGGGACAAAATCCTGGAACTCCCTCCCTAACAGGGCTGTGGGTGTACCTACACCACACAGGGGACAAAATCCTGGAACTCCCTCCCTAACAGCGCTGTGGGTGTAACTACTCCACAGGGGACAAAATCCTGGAACTCCCTCCCTAACAGGGCTGTGGGTGTAACTATATCACAGAGGACAAAATACTGGGACTCCCTCCATAACAGCGCTGTGGGTGTACATACAGCACAGGGGAAAAAATGCTGGAACTCGCTCCCTAACAGTGTTGTGGGTGTACCTATATCAAATGGGCAAAATCCTGGAACTCCCTCCCTAATAGAGCCGTGGGAATACCTATACCACATGGGCAAAATCCTGGAACTCCCTCCGGAACAGCGCCGTGGGTGTACCTATACCATAGGGGACAAAATCCTGGAACTCCCTCCCTAACAGCGCCGTGGGTGTACCTACACCACAGGGGACAAAATGCTGGAACTCCCTCCCTTATAGCGTTGTGGGTGTACCTACACCACATAGGGACAAAATCCTGGTACTCACTCCCTAAAAACACTGTGGGTGTACACACACCACAGGGACAAAATCCTGGAACTCCCTCTCCAACATCACTGTGGGTGGACACACACCACAGGGACAAAATCCTGGAACTCCCTCCTTAACAGCGCTGTGGGTGCACCTACACCACAGTGGACAAAATCCTGGAACTCCAGCCCTAAAAGCGCTGTGGATGTACCTACACCACACGGGACAAAATCCTGGAACTCCCTCCCTAACAGCGCCGTGGGTGTACCTACACCACAGGGGACAAAATGCTGGAACTCCCTCCCTTATAGCGCTGTGGGTGTACCTACACCACACAGGGACAAAATCCTGGTACTCACTCCCTAAAAACACTGTGGGTGTACACACACCACAGGGACAAAATCCTGGAACTCCCTCTCTAACATCACTGTGGGTGTACACACACCACAGGGACAAAATCCTGGAACTCCCTACTTAACAGCGCTGTGGGTGCACCTACAGAACAGTGGACAAAATCCTGGAACTCCAGCCCTAACAGCGCTGTGGACGTACCTACACCACACGGGACAAAATCCTGGAACTCCCTCCATAACAGCGCCGTGGGTGTACCTACACCACAGGGGACAAAATACTGGGACTCCCTTTCTAAAAGCGCTGTGGGTGTACCTACACCACAGTGGAAAAAATATTGGAACCCCTTCCCTAACAGGGCTGTGGGTATAACTAAATCACAGAGGACAAAATCCTGGAACACGCTCCATATCAGCACCGTGTGTTTATCTACACAACACGGACAATATCCTGGAACGCCCTCCCTAACAGGGCTGTGGGTATAACTAAATCACAGGGGACAAAATCCTGCAACACGCTCCATATCAGCACCGTGTGTATATCTACACAACACGGACAATATCCTGGAACTCCCTCCCTAACAGCACCGTGGGCGTACCTACACCACAAGGGACAAAATCCTGGAACACCCTCCCTAACAGCGCTGTGGGTGTACCTACACAACATGGGACAAAATCCTGGAACTACCTCCCTAACAGGGCTGTGGGTGTACCTACACCACACAGGGGACAAAATCCTGGAACTCCCGCCCTAACAGCGCTGTGGGTGTACCTACTCCACAGGGACAAAATCCTGGACTTCCTCCCTAACAGCGCTGTGGGTGTACCTACACCACACAGGGACAAAATCCTGGAACTCCCTCCCTAACAGTGCTGTGGGTGTACACACACAACACAGGGGACAAAATCCTGGACTCCCTCCCTAACAGCGCTGTGGGTGTATCTACACCACAGGGGACAAAATCCTGGAACTACCTCCCTAACAGGGCTGTGGGTGTACCTACACCACACAGGGGACAAAATCCTGGAACTCCTTCCCTAACAGCGCTGTGGGTGTAACTACTCCACAGGGACAAAATCCTGGAACTCCCTCCCTAACAGGGCTGTGGGTGTACCTACACCACACAGGGGACAAAATCCTGGAACTCCCTCCCTAACAGCGCTGTGGGTGTAACTACTCCACAGGGACAAAATCCTGGAACTCCCTCCCTAACAGGGCTGAGGGTGTAACTATATCACAAAGGACAAAATCCTGGAACTCGCTCCATATCAGCACCGTGGGTATACCAACACCAGAGAGGACAAAATCCTGGAACTCACTCCCCAACAGCGCTGTGGGTGTACCTACACAACAGGGGAAAAAATATTGGAACGCCCTCCCTAACAGGGCTGTGGGTATAACTAAATCACAGAGGACAAAATCCTGGAACTCGCTCCATATCAGCACCGTGTGTTTATCTACACAACACGGACAATATCCTGGAACTCCCTCCCTAACAGCACCGTGGGCGTACCTACACCACAGGGACAAATTCCTGGAACGCCCTCCCTAACAGCGCTGTGGGTGTACCTACACCACAAGGGACAAAATCCTGGAACTCCCTCCCTAACAGCACTGTGGGTGTACCTACACCACAGGGGACAAAATCCTGGAACTCCATCCCTAACAGCGCCGTGGGTGTACCTACACCACAGGGGACAAAATCCTGGAACACCATCCCTAACAGCGCCGTGGGTGTACCTACACCACAGGGGACAAAATCCTGGAAATCCCTCCCTAACAGCGCCGTAGGTGTACCTACACAGCAGGGGACAAAATCCTGGTACTCACTCCCTAAAAACACTGTGGGTGTACACACACCACAGGGACAAAATCCTGGAAATCCCTCTCTAACATCACTGTGGGTGTACCTACACCACACAGGGACAAAATCCTGGAATTCGCGCCCTAACAGCGCTGTGGATGTACCTACACCACAGGAGACAAAATCCTGGAACTCCCTCCCTAACAGCGCTGTGGGTGTAACTACTCCACAGGGACAAAATCCTGGAAATCCCTCCCTAACAGGGCTGAGGGTGTAACTATATCACAAAGGACAAAATCCTGGAACTCGCTCCATATCAGCACCGTGGGTATACCAGCACCAGAGAGGACAAAATCCTGGAACTCACTCCCCAACAGCGCTGTGGGTGTACCTACACCACAGGGGACAAAATCCTGGAACTCCCTCCCTAACAGCGCTGTGGGTGTACCTACACAACAGGGGACAAAATACTGGGACTCCCTTTCTAAAAGCGCTGTGGGTGTACCTACACCAGAGGGAAAAAATATTGGAACGCCCTCCTTAACAGGTCTGTGGGTATAACTACATCACAGAGGACAAAATCCTGGAACTCGCTCCATATCAGCACCGTGTGTTTATCTACACAACACGGACAATATCCTGGAACTCCCTCCCTAACAGCACCGTGGGCGTACCTACACCACAGGGACAAAATCCTGGAACGCCCTCCCTAACAGCGCTGTGGGTGTACCTACACCACAAGGGACAAAATCCTGGAACTCCCTCCCTAAGAGCACTGTGGGTGTACCTACACCACAGGGGACAAAATCCTGGAACTCCATCCCTAACAGCGCCGTGGGTGTACCTACCCCACAGGGGACAAAATCCTGGAACTCCATCCCTAACAGCGCCGTGGGTGTACATACACCACAGGGTACAAAATCCTGGAAATCCCTCCCTAAAAGCGCCGTGGGTGTACCTACACAACAGGGGACAAAATCCTGGAAATCCCTCCCTAACAGCGCTGTGGGTGTACCTACACCACAGGGACAAAATCCTGGAACTCCCTCCCTAACAGCGCTGTGGGTGTACCTACACCACAGGGACAAAATCCGGGAACTCCCGACCTAACAGCGCCGTGGGTGTACCTACAACACAGGGACAAAATCCTGGAACTCCCTCCCTAACAGCACTGTGGGTGTACCTACACCACAGGGACAAAATTCTGGAACTCCCTCCCTAACAGCACTGTGGGTGTACCTACACCACAGGAACAAAATCCTGGAACTCCCTCCCTAACAGCACTGTGGGTGTACCTACACCACACAGGGACAAAATCCTGGTACTCACTCCCTAAAAACACTGTGGGTGTACACACAACACAGGGACAAAATCCTGGAACTCCCTCTCTAACATCACTGTGGGTGTACCTACACCACACAGGGACAAAATCCTGGAACTCCCGCCCTAACAGCGCTGTGGGTGTACCTACACCACAAGGGACAAAATCCTGGAACTCCCGCCCTAACTGCGCTGTGGGTGTACCTACACCACAGGGGACAAAATACTGGGACTCCCTTTCTAAAAGCGCTGTGGGTGTACCTACACCACAAGGGAAAAAATCCTGGAACGTCCTCCCTAACAGGGCCTTGGGTATAACTAAATCACAGAGGACAAAATCCTGGAATTCGCTCCATATCAGCACCGTGTGTTTATCTACACAACACGGACAATATCCTGCAACTCCCTCCCTAACAGCGCTGTGGGTGTAACTACTCCACAGGGACAAAATCCTGGAACTCCCTCCCTTACAGTGCTGTGGGTGTACCTACACCACAGGAGACAAAATCCTGGAACTCCCGCCCTAACAGCGCTGTGGGTGTACCAACTCCACAGGGACAAAGTCCTGGACTCCCTCCCTAACAGCGCTGTGGGTGCATCTACACCACAGGGGACAAAATCCTGGAACTACCTCCCTAACAGGGCTGTGGGTGAACCTACACCTCACAGGGGACAAAATCCTGGAACTCCCTCCCTAACAGCGCTGCGGGTGTAACTACTCCACAGGGACAAAATCCTGGAACTCCCTCCCTAACAGGGCTGTGGGTGTACCTACACCACACAGGGGACAAAATCCTGGAACTCCCTCCCTAACAGCGCTGTGGGTGTAACTACTCCACAGGGGACAAAATCCTGGAACTCCCTCCCTAACAGGGCTGTGGGTGTAACTATATCACAGAGGACAAAATACTGGGACTCCCTCCATAACAGCGCTGTGGGTGTACATACAGCACAGGGGAAAAAATGCTGGAACTCGCTCCCTAACAGTGTTGTGGGTGTACCTATATCAAATGGGCAAAATCCTGGAAAACCCTCCCTAATAGAGCCGTGGGAATACCTATACCACATGGGCAAAATCCTGGAACTCCCTCCCTAACAGCGCCGTGGGTGTACCTATACCATAGGGGACAAAATCCTGGAACTCCCTCCCTAACAGCGCCGTGGGTGTACCTACACCACAGGGGACAAAATGCTGGAACTCCCTCCCTTATAGCGCTGTGGGTGTACCTACACCACATAGGGACAAAATCCTGGTACTCACTCCCTAAAAACACTGTGGGTGTACACACACCACAGGGACAAAATCCTGGAACTCCCTCTCCAACATCACTGTGGGTGGACACACACCACAGGGACAAAATCCTGGAACTCCCTCCTTAACAGCGCTGTGGGTGCACCTACACCACAGTGGACAAAATCCTGGAACTCCAGCCCTAACAGCGCTGTGGATGTACCTACACCACACGGGACAAAATCCTGGAACTCCCTCCCTAACAGCGCCGTGGGTGTACCTACACCACAGGGGACAAAATGCTGGAACTCCCTCCCTTATAGCGCTGTGGGTGTACCTAAACCACACAGGGACAAAATCCTGGTACTCACTCCCTAAAAACACTGTGGGTGTACACACACCACAGGGACAAAATCCTGGAACTCCCTCTCTAACATCACTGTGGGTGCACACACACCACAGGGACAAAATCCTGGAACTCCCTCCTTAACAGCGCTGTGGGTGCACCTACAGAACAGTGGACAAAATCCTGGAACTCCAGCCCTAACAGCGCTGTGGACGTACCTACACCACACGGGACAAAATCCTGGAACTCCCTCCATAACAGCGCCGTGGGTGTACCTACACCACAGGGGACAAAATACTGGGACTCCCTTTCTAAAAGCGCTGTGGGTGTACCTACACCACAGTGGAAAAAATATTGGAACCCCTTCCCTAACAGGGCTGTGGGTATAACTAAATCACAGAGGACAAAATCCTGGAACACGCTCCATATCAGCACCGTGTGTTTATCTACACAACACGGACAATATCCTGGAACGCCCTCCCTAACAGGGCTGTGGGTATAACTAAATCACAGGGGACAAAATCCTGCAACACGCTCCATATCAGCACCGTGTGTTTATCTACACAACACGGACAATATCCTGGAACGCCCTCCCTAACAGGGCTGTGGGTATAACTAAATCACAGGGGACAAAATCCTGCAACACGCTCCATATCAGCACCGTGTGTATATCTACACAACACGGACAATATCCTGGAACTCCCTCCCTAACAGCACCGTGGGCGTACCTACACCACAAGGGACAAAATCCTGGAACACCCTCCCTAACAGCGCTGTGGGTGTACCTACACAACAGGGGACAAAATCCTGGAACTACCTCCCTAACAGGGCTGTGGGTGTACCTACACCACACAGGGGACAAAATCCTGGACTCCCTCCCTAACAGCGCTGTGGGTGTACCTACACCACACAGGGACAAAATCCTGGAACTCCCTCCCTAACAGTGCTGTGGGTGTACACACACAAAACAGGGGACAAAATCCTGGACTCCCTCCCTAACAGCGCTGTGGGTGTATCTACACCACAGGGGACAAAATCCTGGAACTACCTCCCTAACAGGGCTGTGGGTGTACCTACACCACACAGGGGACAAAATCCTGGAACTCCTTCCCTAACAGCGCTGTGGGTGTAACTACTCCACAGGGACAAAATCCTGGAACTCCCTCCCTAACAGGGCTGTGGGTGTACCTACACCACACAGGGGACAAAATCCTGGAACTCCCTCCCTAACAGCGCTGTGGGTGTAACTACTCCACAGGGACAAAATCCTGGAACTCCCTCCCTCACAGGGCTGAGGGTGTAACTATATCACAAAGGACAAAATCCTGGAACTCGCTCCATATCAGCACCGTGGGTATACCAACACCAGAGAGGACAAAATCCTGGAACTCACTCCCCAACAGCGCTGTGGGTGTACCTACACAACAGGGGAAAAAATATTGGAACGCCCTCCCTAACAGGGCTGTGGGTATAACTAAATCACAGAGGACAAAATCCTGGAACTCGCTCCATATCAGCACCGTGTGTTTATCTACACAACACGGACAATATCTTGGAACTCCCTCCCTAACAGCACCGTGGGCGTACCTACACCACAGGGACAAATTCCTGGAACGCCCTCCCTAACAGCGCTGTGGGTGTACCAACACCACAAGGGACAAAATCCTGGAACTCCCTCCCTAACAGCACTGTGGGTGTACCTACACCACAGGGGACAAAATCCTGGAACTCCATCCCTAACAGCGCCGTGGGTGTACCTACACCACAGGGGACAAAATCCTGGAACACCATCCCTAACAGCGCCGTGGGTGTACCTACACCACAGGGGACAAAATCCTGGAAATCCTTCCCTAACAGCGCCGTAGGTGTACCTACACAACAGGGGACAAAATCCTGGTACTCACTCCCTAAAAACACTGTGGGTGTACACACACCACAGGGACAAAATCCTGGAAATCCCTCTCTAACATCACTGTGGGTGTACCTACACCACACAGGGACAAAATCCTGGAATTCGCGCCCTAACAGCGCTGTGGATGTACCTACACCACAGGGGACAAAATCCTGGAACTCCCTCCCTAACAGCGCTGTGGGTGTACCTACACAACAGGGGACAAAATACTGGGACTCCCTTTCTAAAAGCGCTGTGGGTGTACCTACACCACAGGGAAAAAATATTGGAACGCCCTCCTTAACAGGTCTGTGGGTATAACTACATCACAGAGGACAAAATCCTGGAACTCGCTCCATATCAGCACCGTGTGTTTATCTACACAACACGGACAATATCCTGGAACTCCCTCCCTAACAGCACCGTGGGCGTACCTACACCACAGGGACAAAATCCTGGAACGCCCTCCCTAACAGCGCTGTGGGTGTACCTACACCACAAGGGACAAAATCCTGGAACTCCCTCCTTAAGAGCACTGTGGGTGTACCTACACCACAGGGGACAAAATCCTGGCACTCCATCCCTAACAGCGCCGTGGGTGTACCTACACCACAGGGGACAAAATCCTGGAACTCCATCCCTAACAGCGCCGTGGGTGTACATACACCACAGGGTACAAAATCCTGGAAATCCCTCCCTAACAGCGCCGTGGGTGTACCTACACAACAGGGGACAAAATCCTGGAAATCCCTCCCTAACAGCGCTGTGGGTGTACCTACACCACAGGGACAAAATCCTGGAACTCCCTCCCTAAGAGCGCTGTGGGTGTACCTACACCACAGTGACAAAATCCGGGAACTCCCTACCTAACAGCGCCGTGGGTGTACCTACAACACAGGGACAAAATCCTGGAACTCCCTCCCTAACAGCACTGTGTGTGTACCGACACCACAGGGACAAAATCCTGGAACTCCCTCCCTAACAGCACTGTGGGTGTACCTACACCACAGGAACAAAATCCTGGAACTCCCTCCCTAACAGCGCTGTGGGTGTACCTACACCACACAGGGACAAAATCCTGGTACTCACTCCCTAAAAAAACTGTGGGTGTACACACAACACAGGGACAAATTCCTGGAACTCCCTCTCTAACATCACTGTGGGTGTACCTACACCACACAGGGACAAAATCCTGGAACTCCCGCCCTAACAGCGCTGTGGGTGTACCTACACCACAAGGGACAAAATCCTGGAACTCCCGCCCTAACTGCGCTGTGGGTGTACCTACACCACAGGGGACAAAATACTGGGACTCCCTTTCTAAAAGCGCTGTGGGTGTACCTACAACACAAGGGAAAAAATCCTGGAACGTCCTCCCTAACAGGGCCGTGGGTATAACTAAATCACAGAGGACAAAATCCTGGAATTCGCTCCATATCAGCACCGTGTGTTTATCTACACAACACGGACAATATCCTGCAACTCCCTCCCTAACAGCGCTGTGGGTGTAACTACTCCACAGGGACAAAATCCTGGAACTCCCTCCCTTACAGTGCTGTGGGTGTACCTACACCACAGGAGACAAAATCCTGGAACTCCCGCCCTAACAGCGCTGTGGGTGTACCAACTCCACAGGGACAAAGTCCTGGACTCCCTCCCTAACAGCGCTGTGGGTGCATCTACACCACAGGGGACAAAATCCTGGAACTACCTCCCTAACAGGGCTGTGGGTGAACCTACACCTCACAGGGGACAAAATCCTGGAACTCCCTCCCTAACAGCGCTGCGGATGTAACTACTCCACAGGGACAAAATCCTGGACTCCCTCCCTAACAGGGCTGTGGGTGTACCTACACCACACAGGGGACAAAATCCTGGAACTCCCTCCCTAACAGCGCTGTGGGTGTAACTACTCCACAGGGGACAAAATCCTGGAACTCCCTCCCTAACAGGGCTGTGGGTGTAACTATATCACAGAGGACAAAATAGTGGGACTCCCTCCATAACAGCGCTGTGGGTGTACATACAGCACAGGGGAAAAAATGCTGGAACTCGCTCCCTAACAGTGTTGTGGGTGTACCTATATCAAATGGGCAAAATCCTGGAACTCCCTCCGTAATAGAGCCGTGGGAATACCTATACCACATGGGCAAAATCCTGGATCTCCCTCCCTAACAGCGCCGTGGGTGTACCTATACCATAGGGGACAAAATCCTGGAACTCCCTCCCTAACAGCGCCGTGGGTGTACCTACACCACAGGGGACAAAATGCTGGAACTCCCTCCCTTATAGCGCTGTGGGTGTACCTACACCACATAGGGACAAAATCCTGGTACTCACTCCCTAAAAACACTGTGGGTGTACACACACCACAGGGACAAAATCCTGGAACTCCCTCTCCAACATCACTGTGGGTGGACACACACCACAGGGACAAAATCCTGGAACTCCCTCCTTAACAGCGCTGTGGGTGCACCTACACCACAGTGGACAAAATCCTGGAACTCCAGCCCTAACAGCGCTGTGGATGTACCTACACCACATGGGACAAAATCCTGGAACTCCCTCCCTAACAGCGCCGTGGGTGTACCTACACCACAGGGGACAAAATGCTGGAACTCCCTCCCTTATAGCGCTGTGGGTGTACCTACACCACACAGGGACAAAATCCTGGTACTCACTCCCTAAAAACACTGTGGGTGTACACACACCACAGGGACAAAATCCTGGAACTCCCTCTCTAACATCACTGTGGGTGTACACACACCACAGGGACAAAATCCTGGAACTCCCTCCTTAACAGCGCTGTGGGTGCACCTACAGAACAGTGGACAAAATCCTGGAACTCCAGCCCTAACAGCGCTGTGGATGTACCTACACCACACGGGACAAAATCCTGGAACTCCCTCCCTAACAGCGCCGTGGGTGTACCTACACCACAGGGGACAAAATGCTGGAACTCCCTCCCTTATAGCGCTGTGGGTGTACCTACACCACATAGGGACATAATCCTGGTACTCACTCCCTAAAAACACTGTGGGTGTACACACACCACAGGGACAAAATCCTGGAACTCCCTCTCCAACATCACTGTGGGTGGACACACACCACAGGGACAAAATCCTGGAACTCCCTCCTTAACAGCGCTGTGGGTGCACCTACACCACAGTGGACAAAATCCTGGAACACCAGCCCTAACAGCGCTGTGGATGTACCTACACCACACGGGACAAAATCCTGGAACTCCCTCCCTAACAGCGCCGTGGGTGTACCTACACCACAGGGGACAAAATGCTGGAACTCCCTCCCTTATAGCGCTGTGGGTGTACCTACACCACACAGGGACAAAATCCTGGTACTCACTCCCTAAAAACACTGTGGGTGTACACACACCACAGGGACAAAATCCTGGAACTCCCTCTCTAACATCACTGTGGGTGCACACACACCACAGGGACAAAATCCTGGAACTCCCTCCTTAACAGCGCTGTGGGTGCACCTACAGAACAGTGGACAAAATCCTGGAACTCCAGCCCTAACAGCGCTGTGGACGTACCTACACCACACGGGACAAAATCCTGGAACTCCCTCCATAACAGCGCCGTGGGTGTACCTACACCACAGGGGACAAAATACTGGGACTCCCTTTCTAAAAGCGCTGTGGGTGTACCTACACCACAGTGGAAAAAATATTGGAACCCCTTCCCTAACAGGGCTGTGGGTATAACTAAATCACAGAGGACAAAATCCTGGAACACGCTCCATATCAGCACCGTGTGTTTATCTACACAACACGGACAATATCCTGGAACGCCCTCCCTAACAGGGCTGTGGGTATAACTAAATCACAGGGGACAAAATCCTGCAACACGCTCCATATCAGCACCGTGTGTTTATCTACACAACACGGACAATATCCTGGAACGCCCTCCCTAACAGGGCTGTGGGTATAACTAAATCACAGGGGACAAAATCCTGCAACACGCTCCATATCAGCACCGTGTGTATATCTACACAACACGGACAATATCCTGGAACTCCCTCCCTAACAGCACCGTGGGCGTACCTACACCACAAGGGACAAAATCCTGGAACACCCTCCCTAACAGCGCTGTGGGTGTACCTACACAACAGGGGACAAAATCCTGGAACTACCTCCCTAACAGGGCTGTGGGTGTACCTACACCACACAGGGGACAAAATCCTGGAACTCCCGCCCTAACAGCGCTGTGGGTGTACCTACTCCACAGGGACAAAATCCTGGACTCCCTCCCTAACAGCGCTGTGGGTGTACCTACACCACACAGGGACAAAATCCTGGAACTCCCTCCCTAACAGTGCTGTGGGTGTACACACACAAAACAGGGGACAAAATCCTGGACTCCCTCCCTAACAGCGCTGTGGGTGTATCTACACCACAGGGGACAAAATCCTGGAACTACCTCCCTAACAGGGCTGTGGGTGTACCTACACCACACAGGGGACAAAATCCTGGAACTCCTTCCCTAACAGCGCTGTGGGTGTAACTACTCCACAGGGACAAAATCCTGGAACTCCCTCCCTAACAGGGCTGTGGGTGTACCTACACCACACAGGGGACAAAATCCTGGAACTCCCTCCCTAACAGCGCTGTGGGTGTAACTACTCCACAGGGACAAAATCCTGGAACTCCCTCCCTAACAGGGCTGAGGGTGTAACTATATCACAAAGGACAAAATCCTGGAACTCGCTCCATATCAGCACCGTGGGTATACCAACACCAGAGAGGACAAAATCCTGGAACTCACTCCCCAACAGCGCTGTGGGTGTACCTACACAACAGGGGAAAAAATATTGGAACGCCCTCCCTAACAGGGCTGTGGGTATAACTAAATCACAGAGGACAAAATCCTGGAACTCGCTCCATATCAGCACCGTGTGTTTATCTACACAACACGGACAATATCCTGGAACTCCCTCCCTAACAGCACCGTGGGCGTACCTACACCACAGGGACAAATTCCTGGAACGCCCTCCCTAACAGCGCTGTGGGTGTACCTACACCACAAGGGACAAAATCCTGGAACTCCCTCCCTAACAGCACTGTGGGTGTACCTACACCACAGGGGACAAAATCCTGGAACTCCATCCCTAACAGCGCCGTGGGTGTACCTACACCACAGGGGACAAAATCCTGGAACACCATCCCTAACAGCGCCGTGGGTGTACCTACACCACAGGGGACAAAATCCTGGAAATCCCTCCCTAACAGCGCCGTAGGTGTACCTACACAACAGGGGACAAAATCCTGGTACTCACTCCCTAAAAACACTGTGGGTGTACACACACCACAGGGACAAAATCCTGGAACTCCCTCCCTAACAGCACTGTGGGTGTACCTACACCACAGGAACAAAATCCTGGAACTCCCTCCCTAACAGCGCTGTGGGTGTACCTACACCACACAGGGACAAAATCCTGGTACACACTCCCTAAAAAAACTGTGGGTGTACACACAACACAGGGACAAATTCCTGGAACTCCCTCTCTAACATCACTGTGGGTGTACCTACACCACACAGGGACAAAATCCTGGAACTCCCGCCCTAACAGCGCTGTGGGTGTACCTACACCACAAGGGACAAAATCCTGGAACTCCCGCCCTAACTGCGCTGTGGGTGTACCTACACCACAGGGGACAAAATACTGGGACTCCCTTTCTAAAAGCGCTGTGGGTGTACCTACAACACAAGGGAAAAAATCCTGGAACGTCCTCCCTAACAGGGCCGTGGGTATAACTAAATCACAGAGGACAAAATCCTGGAATTCGCTCCATATCAGCACCGTGTGTTTATCTACACAACACGGACAATATCCTGCAACTCCCTCCCTAACAGCGCTGTGGGTGTAACTACTCCACAGGGACAAAATCCTGGAACTCCCTCCCTTACAGTGCTGTGGGTGTACCTACACCACAGGAGACAAAATCCTGGAACTCCCGCCCTAACAGCGCTGTGGGTGTACCAACTCCACAGGGACAAAGTCCTGGACTCCCTCCCTAACAGCGCTGTGGGTGCATCTACACCACAGGGGACAAAATCCTGGAACTACCTCCCTAACAGGGCTGTGGGTGAACCTACACCTCACAGGGGACAAAATCCTGGAACTCCCTCCCTAACAGCGCTGCGGGTGTAACTACTCCACAGGGACAAAATCCTGGAACTCCCTCCCTAACAGGGCTGTGGGTGTACCTACACCACACAGGGGACAAAATCCTGGAACTCCCTCCCTAACAGCGCTGTGGGTGTAACTACTCCACAGGGGACAAAATCCTGGAACTCCCTCCCTAACAGGGCTGTGGGTGTAACTATATCACAGAGGACAAAATACTGGGACTCCCTCCATAACAGCGCTGTGGGTGTACATACAGCACAGGGGAAAAAATGCTGGAACTCGCTCCCTAACAGTGTTGTGGGTGTACCTATATCAAATGGGCAAAATCCTGGAACTCCCTCCGTAATAGAGCCGTGGGAATACCTATACCACATGGGCAAAATCCTGGATCTCCCTCCCTAACAGCGCCGTGGGTGTACCTATACCATAGGGGACAAAATCCTGGAACTCCCTCCCTAACAGCGCCGTGGGTGTACCTACACCACAGGGGACAAAATGCTGGAACTCCCTCCCTTATAGCGCTGTGGGTGTACCTACACCACATAGGGACAAAATCCTGGTACTCACTCCCTAAAAACACTGTGGGTGTACACACACCACAGGGACAAAATCCTGGAACTCCCTCTCCAACATCACTGTGGGTGGACACACACCACAGGGACAAAATCCTGGAACTCCCTCCTTAACAGCGCTGTGGGTGCACCTACACCACAGTGGACAAAATCCTGGAACTCCAGCCCTAACAGCGCTGTGGATGTACCTACACCACACGGGACAAAATCCTGGAACTCCCTCCCTAACAGCGCCGTGGGTGTACCTACACCACAGGGGACAAAATGCTGGAACTCCCTCCCTTATAGCGCTGTGGGTGTACCTACACCACACAGGGACAAAATCCTGGTACTCACTCCCTAAAAACACTGTGGGTGTACACACACCACAGGGACAAAATCCTGGAACTCCCTCTCTAACATCACTGTGGGTGTACACACACCACAGGGATAAAATCCTGGAACTCCCTCCTTAACAGCGCTGTGGGTGCACCTACAGAACAGTGGACAAAATCCTGGAACTCCAGCCCTAACAGCGCTGTGGATGTACCTACACCACACGGGACAAAATCCTGGAACTCCCTCCCTAACAGCGCCGTGGGTGTACCTACACCACAGGGGACAAAATGCTGGAACTCCCTCCCTTATAGCGCTGTGGGTGTACCTACACCACATAGGGACATAATCCTGGTACTCACTCCCTAAAAACACTGTGGGTGTACACACACCACAGGGACAAAATCCTGGAACTCCCTCTCCAACATCACTGTGGGTGGACACACACCACAGGGACAAAATCCTGGAACTCCCTCCTTAACAGCGCTGTGGGTGCACCTACACCACAGTGGACAAAATCCTGGAACACCAGCCCTAACAGCGCTGTGGATGTACCTACACCACACGGGACAAAATCCTGGAACTCCCTCCCTAACAGCGCCGTGGGTGTACCTACACCACAGGGGACAAAATGCTGGAACTCCCTCCCTTATAGCGCTGTGGGTGTACCTACACCACACAGGGACAAAATCCTGGTACTCACTCCCTAAAAACACTGTGGGTGTACACACACCACAGGGACAAAATCCTGGAACTCCCTCTCTAACATCACTGTGGGTGCACACACACCACAGGGACAAAATCCTGGAACTCCCTCCTTAACAGCGCTGTGGGTGCACCTACAGAACAGTGGACAAAATCCTGGAACTCCAGCCCTAACAGCGCTGTGGACGTACCTACACCACACGGGACAAAATCCTGGAACTCCCTCCATAACAGCGCCGTGGGTGTACCTACACCACAGGGGACAAAATACTGGGACTCCCTTTCTAAAAGCGCTGTGGGTGTACCTACACCACAGTGGAAAAAATATTGGAACCCCTTCCCTAACAGGGCTGTGGGTATAACTAAATCACAGAGGACAAAATCCTGGAACACGCTCCATATCAGCACCGTGTGTTTATCTACACAACACGGACAATATCCTGGAACGCCCTCCCTAACAGGGCTGTGGGTATAACTAAATCACAGGGGACAAAATCCTGCAACACGCTCCATATCAGCACCGTGTGTTTATCTACACAACACGGACAATATCCTGGAACGCCCTCCCTAACAGGGCTGTGGGTATAACTAAATCACAGGGGACAAAATCCTGCAACACGCTCCATATCAGCACCGTGTGTATATCTACACAACACGGACAATATCCTGGAACTCCCTCCCTAACAGCACCGTGGGCGTACCTACACCACAAGGGACAAAATCCTGGAACACCCTCCCTAACAGCGCTGTGGGTGTACCTACACAACAGGGGACAAAATCCTGGAACTACCTCCCTAACAGGGCTGTGGGTGTACCTACACCACACAGGGGACAAAATCCTGGAACTCCCGCCCTAACAGCGCTGTGGGTGTACCTACTCCACAGGGACAAAATCCTGGACTCCCTCCCTAACAGCGCTGTGGGTGTACCTACACCACACAGGGACAAAATCCTGGAACTCCCTCCCTAACAGTGCTGTGGGTGTACACACACAAAACAGGGGACAAAATCCTGGACTCCCTCCCTAACAGCGCTGTGGGTGTATCTACACCACAGGGGACAAAATCCTGGAACTACCTCCCTAACAGGGCTGTGGGTGTACCTACACCACACAGGGGACAAAATCCTGGAACTCCTTCCCTAACAGCGCTGTGGGTGTAACTACTCCACAGGGACAAAATCCTGGAACTCCCTCCCTAACAGGGCTGTGGGTGTACCTACACCACACAGGGGACAAAATCCTGGAACTCCCTCCCTAACAGCGCTGTGGGTGTAACTACTCCACAGGGACAAAATCCTGGAACTCCCTCCCTAACAGGGCTGAGGGTGTAACTATATCACAAAGGACAAAATCCTGGAACTCGCTCCATATCAGCACCGTGGGTATACCAACACCAGAGAGGACAAAATCCTGGAACTCACTCCCCAACAGCGCTGTGGGTGTACCTACACAACAGGGGAAAAAATATTGGAACGCCCTCCCTAACAGGGCTGTGGGTATAACTAAATCACAGAGGACAAAATCCTGGAACTCGCTCCATATCAGCACCGTGTGTTTATCTACACAACACGGACAATATCCTGGAACTCCCTCCCTAACAGCACCGTGGGCGTACCTACACCACAGGGACAAATTCCTGGAACGCCCTCCCTAACAGCGCTGTGGGTGTACCTACACCACAAGGGACAAAATCCTGGAACTCCCTCCCTAACAGCACTGTGGGTGTACCTACACCACAGGGGACAAAATCCTGGAACTCCATCCCTAACAGCGCCGTGGGTGTACCTACACCACAGGGGACAAAATCCTGGAACACCATCCCTAACAGCGCCGTGGGTGTACCTACACCACAGGGGACAAAATCCTGGAAATCCCTCCCTAACAGCGCCGTAGGTGTACCTACACAACAGGGGACAAAATCCTGGTACTCACTCCCTAAAAACACTGTGGGTGTACACACACCACAGGGACAAAATCCTGGAACTCCCTCTCTAACATCACTGTGGGTGTACCTACACCACACAGGGACAAAATCCTGGAATTCGCGCCCTAACAGCGCTGTGGATGTACCTACACCACAGGGGACAAAATCCTGGAACTCCCTCCCTAACAGCGCTGTGGGTGTACCTACACAACAGGGGACAAAATACTGGGACTCCCTTTCTAAAAGCGCTGTGGGTGTACCTACACCACAGGGAAAAAATATTGGAACGCCCTCCTTAACAGGTCTGTGGGTATAACTACATCACAGAGGACAAAATCCTGGAACTCGCTCCATATCAGCACCGTGTGTTTATCTACACAACACGGACAATATCCTGGAACTCCCTCCCTAACAGCACCGTGGGCGTACCTACACCACAGGGACAAAATCCTGGAACGCCCTCCCTAACAGCGCTGTGGGTGTACCTACACCACAAGGGACAAAATCCTAGAACTCCCTCCTTAAGAGCACTGTGGGTGTACCTACACCACAGGGGACAAAATCCTGGAACTCCATCCCTAACAGCGCCGTGGGTGTACCTACACCACAGGGGACAAAATCCTGGAACTCCATCCCTAACAGCGCCGTGGGTGTACATACACCACAGGGTACAAAATCCTGGAACTCCCTCCCTAACAGCGCCGTGGGTGTACCTACACAACAGGGGACAAAATCCTGGAAATCCCTCCCTAACAGCGCTGTGGGTGTACCTACACCACAGGGACAAAATCCTGGAACTCCCTCCCTAAGAGCGCTGTGGGTGTACCTACACCACAGGGACAAAATCCGGGAACTCCCTACCTAACAGCGCCGTGGGTGTACCTACAACACAGGGACAAAATCCTGGAACTCCCTCCCTAACAGCACTGTGTGTGTACCGACACCACAGGGACAAAATCCTGGAACTCCCTCCCTATCAGCACTGTGGGTGTACCTACACCACAGGAACAAAATCCTGGAACTCCCTCCCTAACAGCGCTGTGGGTGTACCTACACCACACAGGGACAAAATCCTGGTACTCACTCCCTAAAAAAACTGTGGGTGTACACACAACACAGGGACAAATTCCTGGAACTCCCTCTCTAACATCACTGTGGGTGTACCTACACCACACAGGGACAAAATCCTGGAACTCCCGCCCTAACAGCGCTGTGGGTGTACCTACACCACAAGGGACAAAATCCTGGAACTCCCGCCCTAACTGCGCTGTGGGTGTACCTACACCACAGGGGACAAAATACTGGGACTCCCTTTCTAAAAGCGCTGTGGGTGTACCTACAACACAAGGGAAAAAATCCTGGAACGTCCTCCCTAACAGGGCCGTGGGTATAACTAAATCACAGAGGACAAAATCCTGGAATTCGCTCCATATCAGCACCGTGTGTTTATCTACACAACACGGACAATATCCTGCAACTCCCTCCCTAACAGCGCTGTGGGTGTAACTACTCCACAGGGACAAAATCCTGGAACTCCCTCCCTTACAGTGCTGTGGGTGTACCTACACCACAGGAGACAACATCCTGGAACTCCCGCCCTAACAGCGCTGTGGGTGTACCAACTCCACAGGGGACAAAATCCTGGAACTACCTCCCTAACAGGGCTGTGGGTGAACCTACACCTCACAGGGGACAAAATCCTGGAACTCCCTCCCTAACAGCGCTGCGGGTGTAACTACTCCACAGGGACAAAATCCTGGAACTCCCTCCCTAACAGGGCTGTGGGTGTACCTACACCACACAGGGGACAAAATCCTGGAACTCCCTCCCTAACAGCGCTGTGGGTGTAACTACTCCACAGGGGACAAAATCCTGGAACTCCCTCCCTAACAGGGCTGTGGGTGTAACTATATCACAGAGGACAAAATACTGGGACTCCCTCCATAACAGCGCTGTGGGTGTACATACAGCACAGGGGAAAAAATGCTGGAACTCGCTCCCTAACAGTGTTGTGGGTGTACCTATATCAAATGGGCAAAATCCTGGAACTCCCTCCCTAATAGAGCCGTGGGAATACCTATACCACATGGGCAAAATCCTGGAACTCCCTCCCTAACAGCGCCGTGGGTGTACCTATACCATAGGGGACAAAATCCTGGAACTCCCTCCCTAACAGCGCCGTGGGTGTACCTACACCACAGGGGACAAAATGCTGGAACTCCCTCCCTTATAGCGCTGTGGGTGTACCTACACCACATAGGGACAAAATCCTGGTACTCACTCCCTAAAAACACTGTGGGTGTACACACACCACAGGGACAAAATCCTGGAACTCCCTCTCCAACATCACTGTGGGTGGACACACACCACAGGGACAAAATCCTGGAACTCCCTCCTTAACAGCGCTGTGGGTGCACCTACACCACAGGGGACAAAATCCTGGAACTCCAGCCCTAACAGCGCTGTGGATGTACCTACACCACACGGGACAAAATCCTGGAACTCCCTCCCTAACAGCGCCGTGGGTGTACCTACACCACAGGGGACAAAATGCTGGAACTCCCTCCCTTATAGCGCTGTGGGTGTACCTACACCACACAGGGACAAAATCCTGGTACTCACTCCCTAAAAACACTGTGGGTGTACACACACCACAGGGACAAAATCCTGGAACTCCCTCTCTAACATCACTGTGGGTGTACACACACCACAGGGACAAAATCCTGGAACTCCCTACTTAACAGCGCTGTGGGTGCACCTACAGAACAGTGGACAAAATCCTGGAACTCCAGCCCTAACAGCGCTGTGGACGTACCTACACCACACGGGACAAAATCCTGGAACTCCCTCCATAACAGCGCCGTGGGTGTACCTACACCACAGGGGACAAAATACTGGGACTCCCTTTCTAAAAGCGCTGTGGGTGTACCTACACCACAGTGGAAAAAATATTGGAACCCCTTCCCTAACAGGGCTGTGGGTATAACTAAATCACAGAGGACAAAATCCTGGAACACGCTCCATATCAGCACCGTGTGTTTATCTACACAACACGGACAATATCCTGGAACGCCCTCCCTAACAGGGCTGTGGGTATAACTAAATCACAGGGGACAAAATCCTGCAACACGCTCCATATCAGCACCGTGTGTATATCTACACAACACGGACAATATCCTGGAACTCCCTCCCTAACAGCACCGTGGGCGTACCTACACCACAAGGGACAAAATCCTGGAACACCCTCCCTAACAGCGCTGTGGGTGTACCTACACAACAGGGGACAAAATCCTGGAACTACCTCCCTAACAGGGCTGTGGGTGTACCTACACCACACAGGGGACAAAATCCTGGAACTCCTTCCCTAACAGCGCTGTGGGAGTAACTACTCCACAGGGACAAAATCCTGGAACTCCCTCCCTAACAGGGCTGTGGGTGTACCAACACCACAAAGGGGACAAAATCCTGGAACTCCCTCCCTAACAGCGCTGTGGGTGTAACTACTCCACAGGGACAAAATCCTGGAACTCCCTCCCTAACAGGGCTGAGGGTGTAACTATATCACAAAGGACAAAATCCTGGAACTCGCTCCATATCAGCACCGTGGGTATACCAACACCAGAGATGACAAAATCCTGGAACTCACTCCCCAACAGCGCTGTGGGTGTACCTACACAACAGGGGAAAAAATATTGGAACACCCTCCCTAACAGGGCTGTGGGTATAACTACATCACAGAGGACAAAATCCTGGAACTCGCTCCATATCAGCACCGTGAGTTTATCTACACAACACGGACAATATCCTGGAACTCCCTCCCTAACAGCACCGTAGGCGTACCTACACCACAGGGACAAAATCCTGGATCGCCCTCCCTAACAGCGCTGTCGGTGTACCTACACCACAAGGGACAAAATCCTGCAACTCCCTCCCTAAGAGCACTGTGGGTGTACCTACACCACAGGGGACAAAATCCTGGAACTCCATCCCTAACAGCGCCGTGGGTGTACCTACACCACAGGGGACAAAATCCTGGAACTCCATCCCTAACAGCGCCGTGGGTGTACATACACCACAGGGTACAAAATCCTGGAAATCCCTCCCTAACAGCGCCGTGGGTGTACCTACACAACAGGGGACAAAATCCTGGAAATCCCTCCCTAACAGCGCTGTGGGTGTACCTACACCACAGGGACAAAATCCTGGAACTCCCTCCCTAACAGCGCTGTGGGTGTACCTACACCACAGGGACAAAATCCGTGAACTCCCTACCTAACAGCGCCGTGGGTGTACCTACAACACAGGGACAAAATCCTGGAACTCCCTCCCTAACAGCACTGAGGGTGTACCGACACCACAGGGACAAAATCCTGGAACTCCCTCCCTAACAGCACTGTGGGTGTACCTACACCACAGGAACAAAATCGTGGAACTCCCTCCCTAACAGCGCTGTGGGTGTACCTACACCACACAGGGACAAAATCCTGGTACTCACTCCCTAAAAACACTGTGGGTGTACACACAACACAGGGACAAAATCCTGGAACTCCCTCTCTAACATCACTGTGGGTGTACCTACACCACACAGGGACAAAATCCTGGAACTCCCGCCCTAACAGCGCTGTGGGTGTACCTACACCACAAGGGACAAAATCCTGGAACTCCCGCCCTAACTGCGCTGTGGGTGTACCTACACCACAGGGGACAAAATACTGGGACTCCCTTTCTAAAAGCGCTGTGGGTGTACCTACACCACAAGGGAAAAAATCCTGGAACGTCCTCCCTAACAGGGCCGTGGGTATAACTAAATCACAGAGGACAAAATCCTGGAATTCGCTCCATATCAGCACCGTGTGTTTATCTACACAACACGGACAATATCCTGCAACTCCCTCCCTAACAGCGCTGTGGGTGTAACTACTCCACAGGGACAAAATCCTGGAACTCCCTCCCTTACAGTGCTGTGGGTGTACCTACACCACAGGAGACAAAATCCTGGAACTACCGCCCTAACAGCGCTGTGGGTGTACCAACTCCACAGGGACAAAGTCCTGGACTCCCTCCCTAACAGCGCTGCGGGTGTAACTACTCCACAGGGACAAAATCCTGGAACTCCCTCCCTAACAGGGCTGTGGGTGTACCTACACCACACAGGGGACAAAATCCTGGAACTCCCTCCCTAACAGCGCTGTGGGTGTAACTACTCCACAGGGGACAAAATCCTGGAACTCCCTCCCTAACAGGGCTGTGGGTGTAACTATATCACAGAGGACAAAATACTGGGACTCCCTCCATAACAGCGCTGTGGGTGTACATACAGCACAGGGGAAAAAGTGCTGGAACTCGCTCCCTAACAGTGTTGTGGGTGTACCTATATCAAATGGGCAAAATCCTGGAACTCCCTCCCTAATAGAGCCGTGGGAATACCTATACCACATGGGCAAAATCCTGGAACTCCCTCCCTAACAGCGCCGTGGGTGTACCTATACCATAGGGGACAAAATCCTGGAACTCCCTCCCTAACAGCGCCGTGGGTGTACCTACACCACAGGGGACAAAATGCTGGAACTCCCTGCCTTATAGCGCTGTGGGTGTACCTACACCACATAGGGACAAAATCCTGGTACTCACTCCCTAAAAACACTGTGGGTGTACACACACCACAGGGACAAAATCCTGGAACTCCCTCTCTAACATCACTGTGGGTGTACAGACACCACAGGGACAAAATCCTGGAACTCACACCTTAACAGCGCTGTGGGTGCACCTACACCACAGTGGACAAAATCCTGGAACTCCAGCCCTAACAGCGCTGTGGATGTACCTACACCACACGGGACAAAATCCTGGAACTCCCTCCCTAACAGCGCCGTGGGTGTACCTACACCACAGGGGACAAAATGCTGGAACTCCCTCCCTTATAGCGCTGTGGGTGTACCTACACCACACAGGGACAAAATCCTCGTACCCACTCCCTAAAAACACTGTGGGTGTACACACACCACAGGGACAAAATCCTGGAACTCCCTCCCTAACAGCGCCGTGGGTGTACCTATACCATAGGGGACAAAATCCTGGAACTCCCTCCCTAACAGCGCCGTGGGTGTACCTACACCACAGGGGACAAAATGCTGGAACTCCCTCCCTTATAGCGCTGTGGGTGTACCTACACCACATAGGGACAAAATCCTGGTACTCACTCCCTAAAAACACTGTGGGTGTACACACACCACAGGGACAAAATCCTGGAACTCCCTCTCTAACATCACTGTGGGTGTACACACACCACAGGGACAAAATCCTGGAACTCCCTCCTTAACAGCGCTGTGGGTGCACCTACACCACAGTGGACAAAATACTGGAACTCCAGCCCTAACAGCGCTGTGGATGTACCTACACCACACGGGACAAAATCCTGGAACTCCCTCCCTAACAGCGCCGTGGGTGTACCTACACCACAGGGGACAAAATGCTGGAACTCCCTCCCTTATAGCGCTGTGGGTGTACCTACACCACACAGGGACAAAATCCTGGTACTCACTCCCTAAAAACACTGTGGGTGTACACACACCACAGGGACAAAATCCTGGAACTCCCTCCTTAACAGCGCTGTGGGTGCACCTACAGAACAGTGGACAAAATCCTGGAACTCCAGCCCTAACAGCGCTGTGGACGTACCTACACCACACGGGACAAAATCCTGGAACTCCCTCCATAACAGCGCCGTGGGTGTACCTACACCACAGGGGACAAAATACTGGGACACCCTTTCTAAAAGCGCTGTGGGTGTACCTACACCACAGTGGAAAAAATATTGGAACCCCTTCCCTAACAGGGCTGTGGGTATAACTAAATCACAGAGGACAAAATCCTGGAACACGCTCCATATCAGCACCGTGTGTTTATCTACACAACACGGACAATATCCTGGAACGCCCTCCCTAACAGGGCTGTGGGTATAACTAAATCACAGGGGACAAAATCCTGCAACACGCTCCATATCAGCACCGTGTGTATATCTACACAACACGGACAATATCCTGGAACTCCCTCCCTAACAGCACCGTGGGCGTACCTACACCACAAGGGACAAAATCCTGGAACACCCTCCCTAACAGCGCTGTGGGTGTACCTACACAACAGGGGACAAAATCCTGGAACTACCTCCCTAACAGGGCTGTGGGTGTACCTACACCACACAGGGGACAAAATCCTGGAACTCCTTCCCGAACAGCGCTGTGGGAGTAACTACTCCACAGGGACAAAATCCTGGAACTCCCTCCCTAACAGGGCTGTGGGTGTACCTACACCACACAGGGGACAAAATCCTGGAACTCCCTCCCTAACAGCGCTGTGGGTGTAACTACTCCACAGGGACAAAATCCTGGAACTCCCTCCCTAACAGGGCTGAGGGTGTAACTATATCACAAAGGACAAAATCCTGGAACTCGCTCCATATCAGCACCGTGGGTATACCAACACCAGAGAGGACAAAATCCTGGAACTCACTCCCCAACAGCGCTGTGGGTGTACCTACACAACAGTGGAAAAAATATTGGAACGCCCTCCCTAACAGGGCTGTGGGTATAACTAAATCACAGAGGACAAAATCCTGGAACTCGCTCCATATCAGCACCGTGTGTTTATCTACACAACACGGACAATATCCTGGAACTCCCTCCCTAACAGCACCGTGGGCGTACCTACACCACAGGGACAAATTCCTGGAACGCCCTCCCTAACCGCGCTGTGGGTGTACCTACACCACAAGGGACAAAATCCTGGAACTCCCTCCCTAACAGCACTGTGGGTGTACCTACACCACAGGGGACAAAATCCTGGAACTCCATCCCTAACAGCGCCGTGGGTGTACCTACACCACAGGGGACAAAATCCTGGAACACCATCCCTAACAGCGCCGTGGGTGTACCTACACCACAGGGGACAAAATCCTGGAAATCCCTCCCTAACAGCGCCGTAGGTGTACCTACACAACAGGGGACAAAATCCTGGTACTCACTCCCTAAAAACACTGTGGGTGTACACACACCACAGGGACAAAATCCTGGAACTCCCTCTCTAACATCACTGTGGGTGTACCTACACCACACAGGGACAAAATCCTGTAATTCGCGCCCTAACAGCGTTGTGGATGTACCTACACCACAGGGGACAAAATCCTGGAACTCCCTCCCTAACAGCGCTGTGGGTGTACCTACACAACAGGGGACAAAATACTGGGACTCCCTTTCTAAAAGCGCTGTGGGTGTACCTACACCACAGGGAAATAATATTGGAACGCCCTCCTTAACAGGTCTGTGGGTATAACTACATCACAGAGGACAAAATCCTGGAACTCGCTCCATATCAGCACCGTGTGTTTATCTACACAACACGGACAATATCCTGGAACTCCCTCCCTAACAGCACCGTGGGGGTACCTACACCACAGGGACAAAATCCTGGATCGCCCTCCCAAACAGCGCTGTGGGTGTACCTACACCACAAGGGACAAAATCCTGGAACTCCCTCCCTAAGAGCACAGTGGGTGTACCTACACCACAGGGGACAAAATCCTGGAACTCCATCCCTAACAGCGCTGTGGGTGTACCTACACAACAGGGGACAAAATCCTGGAAATCCCTCCCTAACAGCGCCGTGGGTGTACCTACACAACAGTGGACAAAATCCTGGAAATCCCTCCCTAACAGCGCCGTGGGTGTAACTACACCACAGGGACAAAATCCTGGAACTCCCTCCCTAACAGCGCTGTGGGTGTACCTACACCACACAGGGACAAAATCCTGGTACTCACTCCCTAAAAACACTGTGGGTGTACACACACCACAGGGACAAAATACTGGAACTCCCTCTGTAATATCACTGTGGGTGTACCTACACCACACAGGGACAAAATCCTGGAACACCCTCACTAACAGTGCTGTGGGTGTATCTACACCACGGGGGACAAAATCCTGGAACTCCCTCCCTAACAGCGCCGTGGGTGTACCTACACCACAAGGGACAAAATCCTGGAACTCCCGCCCTAACAGCGCTGTGGGTGTACCTACACCACAGGGGACAAAATACAGGGACTCCCTTTCTAAAAGCGCTGTGGGTGTACCTACACCACAAGGGAAAAAATCCTGGAACGTCCTCCCTAACAGGGCTGTGGGTATAACTAAATCACAGAGGACAAAATCCTGGAACTCGCTCCATGTCAGCACCGTGTGTTTATCTACACAACACGGACAATATCCTGGAACTCCGTCCCTAACAGCGCTGTGGGTGTAACTACTCCACAGGGACAAAATCCTGGAACTCCCTCCCTAACAGTGCTGTGGGTGTAACTACTCCACAGGGACAAAATCCTGGAACTCCCTCCCTAACAGGGCTGTGGGTGTACCTACACCACAGGGGACAAAATCCTGGAACTCCCTCCCGAACAGCGCCGTGGGTGTACCTACACCTCACAGGGGACAAAATCCTGGAAATCCCTCCCTAACAGCGCTGTGGGTGTACCTACACCACAGGGACAAAATCCTGGAACTCCCTCCCTAACAGCGCTGTGGGTGTACCTACACCCCAGGGACAAAATCCTGGAATTCCCTCCCTAACAGCGCAGTGGGTGTACCTACAACACAGGGACAAAATCCTGGAACTCCCTCCCTAACAGCACTGTGGGTGTACCTACACCACAAGGGACAAAATCCTGGAACTCCCTCCCTAACAGCGCTGCGGGTGTACACACACCACAGGGACAAAATCCTGGAACTCCCTCTCTAACAGCGCTGTGGGTGTACCTACACCCCAGGGACAAAATCCTGGAATTCCCTCCCTAACAGCGCAGTGGGTGTACCTACAACACAGGGACAAAATCCTGGAACTCCCTCCCTAACAGCACTGTGGGTGTACCTACACCACAAGGGACAAAATCCTGGAACTCCCTCCCTAACAGCGCTGCGGGTGTACACACACCACAGGGACAAAATCCTGGAACTCCCTCTCTAACATCACTGTGGGTGTACCTACACCACACAGGGACAAAATCCTGGAACTCCCGCCCTAACAGCGCTGTGGGTGTACCGACACCACAAGGGACAAAATCCTGGAACTCCCGCCCTAACTGCGCTGTGGGTGTACCTACACCACAGGGGACAAAATACTGGGACTCCCTTTCTAAAAGCGCTGTGGGTGTACCTACACCACAAGGGAAAAAATCCTGGAACGTCCTCCCTAACAGGGACGTGGGTATAACTAAATCACAGAGGACAAAATCCTGGAACTCGCTCCATATCAGCACCGTGTGTTTATCTACACAACACGGACAATATCCTGCAACTCCCTCCCTAACAGCGCTGTGGGTGTAACTACTCCACAGGGACAAAATCCTGGAACTCCCTCCTTAACAGTGCTGTGGGTGTACCTACACCACAGGAGACAAAATCCTGGAACTCCCGCCCTAACAGCGCTGTGGGTGTACCAACTCTACAGGGACAAAGTCCTGGACTCCCTCCCTAACAGCGCTGTGGGTGCATCTACACCACAGGGGACAAAATCCTGGAACTACCTCCCTAACAGGGCTGTGGGTGAACCTACACCTCACAGGGGACAAAATCCTGGAACTCCCTCCCTAACAGCGCTGCGGGTGTAACTACTCCACAGGGACAAAATCCTGGAACTCCCTCACTAACAGGGCTGTGGGTGTAACTATATCACAGAGGACAAAATCCTGGAACTCCCTCCCTAACAGGGCTGTGGGGGTACCTACACCACACAGGGGACAAAATCCTGGAACTCCCTCCCTAACAGCGCTGTGGGTGTAACTACTCCACAGGGGACAAAATCCTGGAACTCCGTCCCTAACAGGGCTGTGGGTGTAACTATATCACAGAGGACAAAATAGTGGAACTCCCTCCCTAACAGCGCCGTGGGTGTACCTATACCATAGGGGACAAAATCCTGGAACTCCCTCCCTAACAGCGCCGTGGGTGTACCTACACCACAGGGGACAAAATGCTGGAACTCCCTCCCTTATAGCGCTGTGGGTGTACCTACACCACACAGGGACAAAATCCTGGTACTCACTCTCTAAAAACACTGTGGGTGTACACACACCACAGGGACAAAATCCTGGAACTCCCTCTCTAACATCACTGTGGGTGTACACACACCACAGGGACAAAATCCTGGAACTCCCTCCTTAACAGCGCTGTGGGTGCACCTACACCACAGTGGAAAAAATCCTGGAACTCCAGCCCTAACAGCGCTGTGGATGTACCTACACCACACGGGACAAAATCCTGGAACTCCCTCCATAACAGCGCCGTGGGTGTACCTACACCACAGGGGACAAAATACTGGGACTCCCTTTCTAAAAGCGCTGTGGGTGTACCTACACCACAGTGGAAAAAATATTGGAACGCCTTCCCTAACAGGGCTGTGGGTATAACTAAATCACAGAGGACAAAATCCTGGAACACGCTCCATATCAGCACCGTGTGTATATCCACACAACACGGACAATATCCTGGAACTCCCTCCCTAACAGCACCGTGGGCGTACCTACACCACAAGGGACAAAATCCTGGAACACCCTCCCTAACAGCGCTGAGGGTGTACCTACACAACAGGGGACAAAATCCTGGAAATCCCTCCCTAACAGCGCCGTGGGTGTACGTACACAACAGGGGACAAAATCCTGGAAATCCCTCCCTAACAGCGCCGTGGGTGTAACTAGACCACAGGGACAAAATCCTGGAACTCCCTCCCTAACAGCGCTGTGGGTGTACCTACACCACACAGGGACAAAATCCTGGTACTCACTCCCTAAAAACACTGTGGGTGAACACACACCACAGGGACAAAATACTGGAACTCCCTCTGTAACATCACTGTGGGTGTACCTACACCACACAGGGACAAAATCCTGGAACTCCCTCACTAACAGTGCTGTGGGTGTATCTACACCACAGGGGACAAAATCCTGGAACTCCCTCCCTAACAGCGCCGTGGGTGTACCTACACCACAAGGGACAAAATCGTGGAACTCCCGCCCTAACAGCGCTGAGGGTGTACCTACACACCAAGGGACAAAATACTGGGACTCCCTTTCTAAAAACGCTGTGGGTGTACCTACACCACAAGGGAAAAAATCCTGGAACGTCCTCCCTAACAGGGCTGTGGGTATAACTAAATCACAGAGGACAAAATCCTGGAACTCGCTCCATATCAGCACCGTGTGTTTATGTACACAACACGGACAATATCCTGCAACTCCCTCCCTAACAGCGCTGTGGGTGTAACTACTCCACAGGGACAAAATCCTGGACTCCCTCCCTAACAGCGCTGTGGGTGTACCTACACCACAAGGGACAAAATGCTGGAACTCCCGCCCTTACAGCGCTGTGGGTGTACCTACACCACAGGGGACAAAATACAGGGACTCCCTTTCTAAAAGCGCTGTGGGTGTACCTACAGCACAAGGGAAAAAATACTGGAACGTCCTCCCTAACAGGGCTGTGGGTATAATTAAATCACAGAGGACAAAATCCTGGAACTCGCTCCATATCAGCACCGTGTGTTTATCTACACAACACGGACAATATCCTGGAACTCCGTCCCTAACAGCGCTGTGGGTGTAACTACTCCACAGGGACAAAATCCTGGAACTCCCTCCCTAACAGGGCTGCGGGTGTACATACACCACACAGGGGACAAAATCCTGGAACTCCCTCCCTAACAGCGCTGTGGGTGTAACTACTCCACAGGGACAAAATCCTGGAACTCCCTCCCTAAGAGGGCTGTGGGTGTACCTACACCACATGGGACAAAATCCTGGAACTCCCTCCCGAACAGCGCCGTGGGTGTACCTACACCTCACAGGGGACAAAATCCTGGAACTCCCTCCCTAACAGCGCTGTGGGTGTACCGACACCCCAGGGACAAAATCCTGGAACTCCCTCCCTAACAGCGCCGTGGGTGTACCTACAACACAGGGACAAAATCCTGGAACTACCTCCCTAACAGCACTGTGGGTGTACCTTCACCACAGGGACAAAATCCTGGAACTCCCTCCCGAACAGCGCTGCGGGTGTACCTACACCACACAGGGACAAAATCCTGGTACTCACTCCCTAAAAACACTGTGGGTGTACACAGACCACAGGGACAAAATCCTGGAACTCCCTCTCTAACATCACTGTGGGTGTACCTACACCACACAGGGACAAAATCCTGGAATTCGCGCCCTAACAGCGCTGTGGATGTACCTACACCACAGGGGACAAAATCCTGGAACTCCCTCCCTAACAGCGCTGTGGGTGTACCTACACAACAGGGGACAAAATACTGGGACTCCCTTTCTAAAAGCGCTGTGGGTGTACCTACACCACAGGGGAAAAAATATTGGAACGCCCTACCTAACAGGGCTGTGGGTATCACTAAATCACAGAGGACAAAATCCTGAAACTCGCTCCATATCAGCACCGTGTGCTTATCTACACAACACGGACAATATCCTGGAACTCCCTCCCTAACAGCACCGTGGGTGTACCTACTCCACAAGGGACAAAATCCTGGAACTCCCTCCCTAACAGCACCGTGGGCGTACCTACAACACAAGGGACAAAATCCTGTAACTCCCTCCCTAACAGCACTGTGGGTGTACCTACACCACAGGGGACAAAATCCTGGAAGTACCTCCCTAATAGCGCCGTGGGTGTACCTGCACCACAGCGACAAAATCCTGGAACTCCCTCCCTAACAGCGCCGTTGGCGTACCTACACCACACAGTGGACAAAATCCTGGAACTCCCTCCCTAACAGCGCCGTGGGTGTACCTACACCACACAGGGGACAAAATCCTGGAACTCCCTCCCTAACAGCTTTGTGGGTGTACCTACACCACAGGGGACAAAATCCTGGAACTCCCTCCCTAACAGCGCTGTGGGTGTACCTACACCACAGCGACAAAATCCTGGAACTCCCTCGCTAACAGCGCTGTGGGTGTACCTACACCACAGAGACAAAATCCTGGAACTCCGTCCCCAACAGCGCCGTGGGTGTACCAACAAAACAGGGAACAAAATCCTGGAACTCAATCCCTAACAGCGCTGTGGGTGTACCTACACCACAGGGGACAAAATCCTGGAACTCCCTCCCTAACAGCACTGTGCGTGTACCTACACCACAGGGCACAAAATCCTGGAACTCCCTCCCCAACAGCACTGTGGGTGTACCTCCACCACAGGAACAAAATCCTGGAACTCAATCCCGAACAGCGCTGTTGGTATACCTACACCACAGGGGACAAAATCCTGGAACTCCCTCCCTAACAGCGCCGTGGGTGTTCCTACACCACAGGGGACAGAATCCTGGAAATCCCTCCCTAACAGCGCTGTGGGTGTACCTACACCACAGGGGACAAAATCCAGGAAATACCTCCCTAATAGCGCCGTGGGTGTACCTACACCACAGCGACAAAATCCTGGAACTCCCTCCCCAACAGCGCCGTGGGTGTATCAACAAAACATGGAACAAAATCCTGAAAATCCGTCCCTAACATCGCCGTGGGTGTACCTACACCACAGGGACAAAATCCTGGAACTCACTCCCTAACAGCGCCGTGGGTGTACCTACACCACAGCGACAAAATCCTGGAACTTCCTCCCTAACAGCACTGTGGGTGTACCTACACCACAGGGGACAAAATCCTGGAACTCCCTCCCTAACAGCACTGTGGGTGTACCTACACAACAGGGGACAAAATACTGGGACTCCCTTTCTAAAAGCGCTGTGGGTGTACCTACACCACAGGGGAAAAAATATTGGAACGCCCTCCCTAACAGGGCTGTGGGTATAACTACATCACAGAGGACAAAATCCTGGAACTCGCTCCATATCAGCACCGTGTGTTTATCTACACAACACGGACAATATCCTGGAACTCCCTCTCTAACAGCACCGTGGGCGTACCTACACCACAGGGACAAAATCCTGGAACGCCCTCCCTAACAGCGCTGTGGGTGTACCTACACCACAAGGGACAAAATCCTGGAACTCCCTCCCTAACAGCACTGTGGGTGTACCTACACCACAGGGGACAAAATCCTGGAACTCCATCCCTAACAGCGCCGTGGGTGTACCTACACCACAGGGGACAAAATCCTGGAACACCATCCCTAACAGCGCCGTGGGTGTACCTACACCACAGGGGACAAAATCCTGGAAATCCCTCCCTAACAGCGCCGTGGGTGTACCTACACAACAGGGGACAAAATCCTGGAAATCCCTCCCTAACAGCGCTGTGGGTGTACCTACACCACAGGGATAAAATCCTGGAACTCCCTCCCAAACAGCGCTGTGGGTGTACCTATACCACAGGGACAAAATCCTGGAACTCCCTCCCTAACAGCGCCGTGGGTGTACCTACAACACAGGGTCAAAATCCTGGAATTCCCTCCCGAACAGCACTGTGGGTGTACCAACACCACAGGGACAAAATCCTGGAACTCCCTCCCTAACAGGGCTGTGGGTGTACACACACCACACAGGGACAAAATCCTGGTACTCACTCCCTAAACACACTGTGGGTGTAACTACTCCACAGGGACAAAATCCTGGAACTCCCTCCCTAACAGGGCTGTGGGTGTAACTATATCACAGAGGACAAAATCCTGGAACTCGCTCCATATCAGCACCGTGGGTATACCAACACCAGAGAGGACAAAATCCTGGAACTCACTCCCCAACAGCGCTGTGGGTGTACCTACACAACAGGGACAAAATCCTGGAACTCACTCCCTAACAGCGCCATGGGTGTACCTACACCACAGGGACAAAATCCTGGAACTTCCTCCCTAACAGCACTGTGGGTGTACCTACACCACAAGGGACAAAATCCTGGAACTCCCTCCCTAACAGCACTGTGGGGGTACCTACTCCACAGGGGACAAAATCCTGGAAAAACCTCGCTAATAGCGCCGTGGGTGTACCTACACCACAGGGACATAATCCTGGAACTCCCTCTCTAACATCACTGTGGGTGTACCTACACCACAGGGGACAAAATCCTGGAACTCCCGCCCTAACAGCACTGTGGGTGTACCTACACCACAAGGGACCAAATCCTGGAACTCCCGCCCGAACAGCGCTGTGGGTGTACCTACACCACAGGGGACAAAATACTGGGACTCCCTTTCTAAAAGCGCTGTGGGTGTACCTACACCACAGGGGAAAAAATATTGGAACGCCCTCCCTAACAGGGCTGTGGGTATAACTACATCACAGAGGACAAAATCCTGGAACTCGCTCCATATCAGCACCGTGTGTTTATCTACACAACACGGACAATATCCTGGAACTCCCTCTCTAACAGCACCGTGGGCGTACCTACACCACAGGGACAAAATCCTGGAACGCCCTCCCTAACAGCGCTGTGGGTGTACCTACACCACAAGGGACAAAATCCTGGAACTCCCTCCCTAACAGCACTGTGGGTGTACCTACACCACAGGGGACAAAATCCTGGAACTCCATCCCTAACAGCGCCGTGGGTGTACCTACACCACAGGGGACAAAATCCTGGAACACCATCCCTAACAGCGCCGTGGGTGTACCTACACCACAGGGGACAAAATCCTGGAAATCCCTCCCTAACAGCGCCGTGGGTGTACCTACACAACAGGGGACAAAATCCTGGAAATCCCTCCCTAACAGCGCTGTGGGTGTACCTACACCACAGGGATAAAATCCTGGAACTCCCTCCCAAACAGCGCTGTGGGTGTACCTATACCACAGGGACAAAATCCTGGAACTCCCTCCCTAACAGCGCCGTGGGTGTACCTACAACACAGGGTCAAAATCCTGGAATTCCCTCCCGAACAGCACTGTGGGTGTACCAACACCACAGGGACAAAATCCTGGAACTCCCTCCCTAACAGGGCTGTGGGTGTACACACACCACACAGGGACAAAATCCTGGTACTCACTCCCTAAACACACTGTGGGTGTAACTACTCCACAGGGACAAAATCCTGGAACTCCCTCCCTAACAGGGCTGTGGGTGTAACTATATCACAGAGGACAAAATCCTGGAACTCGCTCCATATCAGCACCGTGGGTATACCAACACCAGAGAGGACAAAATCCTGGAACTCACTCCCCAACAGCGCTGTGGGTGTACCTACACAACAGGGACAAAATCCTGGAACTCACTCCCTAACAGCGCCATGGGTGTACCTACACCACAGGGACAAAATCCTGGAACTTCCTCCCTAACAGCACTGTGGGTGTACCTACACCACAAGGGACAAAATCCTGGAACTCCCTCCCTAACAGCACTGTGGGGGTACCTACTCCACAGGGGACAAAATCCTGGAAAAACCTCGCTAATAGCGCCGTGGGTGTACCTACACCACAGGGACATAATCCTGGAACTCCCTCTCTAACATCACTGTGGGTGCACCTACACCACAGGGGACAAAATCCTGGAACTCCCGCCCTAACAGCGCTGTGGGTGTACCTACACCACAAGGGACCAAATCCTGGAACTCCCGCCCGAACAGCGCTGTGGGTGTACCTACACCACAGGGGACAAAATACTGGGACTCCCTTTCTAAAAGCGCTGTGGGTGTACCTACACCACAAGGGAAAAAATCCTGGAACGTCCTCCCTAACAGGGCTGTGGTAAAAACTAAATCACAGAGGACAAAATCCTGGAACTCGCTCCGTATCAGCACCGTGTGTTTATCTACACAACACGGACAATGTCCTGGAACTCCCTCCCGAACAGCGCTGTGGTTGTAACTACTCCACAGGGACAAAATCCTGGAACTCCCTCCCTAACAGTGCTGTGGGTGTAACTACTCCACAGGGACAAAATCCTGGAACTCCCTCCCTAACAGGGCTGTGGGTGTACATACACCACACAGGGGACAAAATCCTGGAACTCCCTCCCTAACAGCGCTGTGGGTGTAACTACTCCACAGGGACAAAATCCTGGAACTCCCTCCCTAACAGGGCTGTGGGTGCACCTACACCACACAGGGGACAAAATCCTGGAACTCCCTCCCTAACAGCGCTGTGGGTGTAACTACTCCACAGGGACAAAATCCTTGAACTCCCTCCCTAACAGGGCTGTGGGTGTAACTATATCACAGAGGACAAAATCCTGGAACTCGCTCCATATCAGCACCGTGGGTATACCAACACCAGAGAGGACAAAATCCTGGAACTCACTCCCCAACAGCGCTGTGGGTGTACCTACAGAACACAACAAAATCCTGGAACTCACTCCCTAACAGCGCCGTGGGTGTACCTACACCACAGGGACAAAATCCTGGAACTTCCTCCCTAAGAGCACTGTGGGTGTACCTACACCACAAGGGACAAAATCCTGGAACTCCCTCCCTAACAGCACTGTGGGTGTACCTACTCCACAGGGGACAAAATCCTGGAAATACCTCCCTAATAGCGCCGTGGGTGTACCTACACCACAGCGACAAAATCCTGGAACTCTTTCCCCAACAGCGCCATGGGTGTATCAACAAAACAGGGAACAAAATCCTGGAACTCCCTCCCTAACAGCGCTGTGGGTGTACCTACACCACAGGGACAAAATCCTGGAACTCCCTCCCTAACAGCGCTGTGGGTGTACCTACACCCCAGGGACAAAATCCTGGAACTCCCTCCCTAACAGCGCCGTGGGTGTACCTACAACACAGGGACAAAATCCTGTAACTCCCTCCCTAACAGCGCCATGGGTGTACCTACACCACAGGGACAAAATCCTGGAACTTCCTCCCTAACAGCACTGTGGGTGTACCTACACCACAAGGGACAAAATCCTGGAACTCCCTCCCTAACAGCACTGTGGGTGTACCTACTCCACAGGGGACAAAATCCTGGAAATACCTCCCTAATAGCGCCGTGGGCGTACCTACACCACAGGGACAAAATCCTGGAACTCCCTCTCTAACATCACTGTGGGTGTACCTACACCACAGGGGACAAAATCCTGGAACTCCCGCCCTAACGGCGCTGTGGGTGTACCTACACCACAAGGGACCAAATCCTGGAACTCCCGCCCGAACAGCGCTGTGGGTGTACCTACACCACAGGGGACAAAATACGGGGACTCCCTTTCTAAAAGCGCTGTGGGTGTACCTACACCACAAGGGAAAAAATCCTGGAACGTCCTCCCTAACAGGGCTGTGGTAACAACTAAATCACAGAGGACAAAATCCTGGAACTCGCTCCATATCAGCACCGTGTGTTTATCTACACAACACGGACAATATCCTGGAACTCCCTCCCGAACAGCGCTGTGGTTGTAACTACTCCACAGGGACAAAATCCTGGAACTCCCTCCCTAACAGTGCTGTGGGTGTAACTACTCCACAGGGACAAAATCCTGGAACTCCCTCCCTAACAGGGCTGTGGGTGTACATACACCACACAGGGGACAAAATCCTGGAACTCCCTCCCTAACAGCGCTGTGGGTGTAACTACTCCACAGGGACAAAATCCTGGAACTCCCTCCCTAACAGGGCTGTGGGTGTACCTACACCACACAGGGGACAAAATCCTGGAACTCCCTCCCTAACAGCGCTGTGGGTGCAACTACTCCACAGGGACAAAATCCTGGAACTCCCTCCCTAACAGGGCTGTGGGTGTAACTATATCACAGAGGACAAAATCCTGGAACTCGCTCCATATCAGCACCGTGGGTATACTAACACCAGAGAGGACAAAATCCTGGAACTCACTCCCCAACTGCGCTGTGGGTGTACCTACACAACAGGGACAAAATCCTGGAACTCACTCCCTAACAGCGCCGTGGGTGTACCTACACCACAGGGACAAAATCCTGGAACTTCCTCCCTAACAGCACTGTGGGTGTACCTACACCACAAGGGACAAAATCCTGGAACTCCCTCCCTAACAGCACTGTGGGTGTACCTACTCGACAGGGGACAAAATCCTGGAAATACCTCCCTAATAGCGCCGTGTGTGTACCTACACCACAGCGACAAAATCCTGGAACTCTTTCCCCAACAGCGCCATGGGTGTATCAACAAAACAGGGAACAAAATCCTGGAACTCCCTCCCTAACAGCGCCGTGGGTGTCCCTACACCACAGGGGACAAAATCCTGGAACTCCCTCCCGAACAGCGCCGTGGGAGTACCTACACCACAGGGGACAAAATCCTGGAAATCCCTCCCTAACCGCGCTGTGGGTGTACCTACACCACAGGGACAAAATCCTGGAACTCCCTCCCTAACAGCGCTGTGGGTGTACCTACACCCCAGGGACAATATCCTGGAACTCCCTCCCTAACAGCGCCGTGGGTGTACCTACACCACAGGGGACAAAATCCTGGGACTCCCTCCCTAACAGCACTGTGGGTGTACCTACACCACAGGGACAAAATCCTGGAACTCCCTCCCTAACAGCACTGCGGGTGTACCTACACCACAGGGACAAAATCCTGGAACTCCCACCCTAACAGCGCTGTGGGTGTACCTACACCACACAGGGAGAAAATCCTGGTACTCACTCCCTAAAAACACTGTGGGTGTACACACACCACAGGGACAAAATCCTGGAACTCCCTCTCTAATATCACTGTGGGTGTACCTACACCACACAGGGACAAAATCCTGGAATTCGCGCCCAAACAGCGCTGTGGATGTACCTACACCACAGGGGACAAAATCCTGGAACTCCCTCCCTAACAGCGCTGTGGGTGTACCTACACAACAGGGGACAAAATACTGGGACTCCCTTTCTAAAAGCGCTGTGGGTGTACCTACACCACAGGGGAAAAAATATTGGAACGCCCTCCCTAACAGGGCTGTGGGTATAACTAAATCACAGAGGACAAAATCCTGGAACTCGCTCCATATCAGCACCGTGTGTTTATCTACACAACACGGACAATTTCCTGGAACTCCCTCCCTAACAGCACCGTGGGTGTACCTACTCCACAAGGGACAAAATCCTGGAACTCCCTCACTAACAGCACCGTGGGCGTACCTACAACACAAGGGACAAAATCCTGGAACTCCCTCCCTAACAGCACTGTGGGTGTACCTACACCACAGGGGACAAAATCCTGGAAATACCTCCCTAATAGCGCCGTGGGTGCACCCGCACCACAGCGACAAAATCCTGGAACTCCCTCCCCAACAGCGCCGTGGGTGTACCTACACCACTCAGGGGACAAAATCCTGGAACTCACTCCCCAACAGCGCTGTGGGTGTACCTACACAACAGGGACCAAATCCTGGAACTCACTCCCAAACAGCGCCGTGGGTGTACCTACACCACAGGGACAAAATCCTGGAACTTCCTCCCTAACAGCACTGTGGGTGTACCTACACCACAAGGGACAAAATCCTGGAACTCCCTCCCGAACAGCACTGTGGGTGTACCTACTCCACAGGGGACAAAATCCTGGAAATACCTCCCTAATAGCGCCGTGTGTGTACCTACACCACAGCGACAAAATCCTGGAACTCTTTCCCCAACAGCGCCATGGGTGTATCAACAAAACAGGGAACAAAATCCTGGAACTCCCTCCCTAATAGCGCTGTGGGTGTACCTACACCACAGGGACAAAATCCTGGAACTCCCTCCCTAACAGCGCTGTGGGTGTACCTACACCCCAGGGACAAAATCCTGGAACTCCTTCCCTAACAGCGCCGTGGGTGTACCTACAACACAGGGACAAAATCCTGTAACTCCCTCCCTAACAGCGCCATGGGTGTACCTACACCACAGGGACAAAATCCTGGAACTTCCTCCCTAACAGCACTGTGGGTGTACCTACACCACAAGGGACAAAATCCTGGAACTCCCTCGCTAACAGCGCTGTGGGTGTACCTACACCACAGAGACAAAATCCTGGAACTCCCTCCCCAACAGCGCCGTGGGTGTACCAACAAAACAGGGAACAAAATCCTGGAACTCACTCCCTAACAGCGCTGTGGGTGTACCTACACCACAGGGGACAAAATCCTGGAACTCCCTCCCTAACAGCACTGTGCGTGTACCTACACCACAGGGCACAAAATCCTGGAACTCCCTCCCTAACAGCCCTGTGGGTGTACCTACACCACAGGAACAAAATCCTGGAACTCAATCCCGAACAGCGCTCTGGGTATACCTACACCACAGGGGACAAAATCCTGGAACTCCCTCCCTAACAGCGCCGTGGGTGTACTTACACCACAGCGGACAAAATCCTGGAAATCCCTCCATAACGGCGCCGTGGGTGCACCTACACAACAGGGGACAAAATCCTGGAACTCCCTCCCTAACAGCGCCGTGGGTGTACCTACACCACAGGGGACAAAATACTGTGACTCCCTTTCTAAAAGCGCTGTGGGTATACCTACACCACAGGGGAAAAAATATTGGAACGCCCTCCCTAACAGGGCTGTGGGTATAACTAAATCACAGAGGACAAAATCCTGGAACTCGCTCCATATCAGCACCGTGTGTTTATCTACACAACACGGACAATATCCTGGAACTCCCTCCCTAACAGCACCGTGGGTGTACCTACAACACAAGGGACAAAATCCTGGAACTCCCTCCCTAACAGCACTGCGGGTGTACCTACACCACAGGGGACAAATCCTGGAACTCCCTCCCTAACAGCGCCGTGGGTGTACCTACACCACAGGGAACAAAATCCTGAAACGCCCTCCCTAACAGCGCTGTGGGTGTACCTACACCACAGGGGACAAAATCCTGGAACTACCTCCCTAACAGGGCTGTGGGAGTACCTACACCACACAGGGGACAAAATCCTGGAACTCCCTCCCTAACAGCGCTGTGGGTGTAACTGCTCCACAGGGAAAAAATCCTGGAACTCCCTCCCTAACAGGGCTGTGGGAGTACCTACACCACACAGGGGACAAAAACCTGGAACTCCCTCCCTAACAGCGCTGTGGGTGTAACTACTCCACAGGGACAAAATCCTGGAACTCCCTCCCTAACAGGGCTGTGGGTGCAACTATATCACAGAGGACAAAATCCTGGAACTCGCTCCATATCAGCACCGTGGGTATACCAACACCAGAGAGGACAAAATCCTGGAACTAACTCCCCAACAGCGCTGTGGGTGTACCTACACAACAGGGACAAAATGCTGGAACTCACTCCCTAACAGCGCCGTGGGTGTACCTACACCACAGGGACAAAATCCTGGAACACCCTCCCTAAGAGCACTGTGGGTGTACCTACTCCACAGGGGACAAAATCCTGGAAATACCTCCCTAATAGCGCCTTGGGTGTACCTACACCACAGGGGACAAAATCCTGGAACTCCCTCCCGAACAGCGCCGTGGGTGTACCTACACCACAGGGGACAAAATCCTGGAAATCCCTCCCTAACAGCGCTGTGGGTGTACCTACACCACAGGGACAAAATCCTGGAACTCCCTCCCTAACAGCGCTGTGGGTGTACCCACACCCCACGGACAAAATCCTCGAACACCCTCCCTAACAGCGCCGTGGGTGTACCTACAACACAGGGACAAAATCCTGGAACTCCCTCCCAAACAGCACTGTGGGTGTATCTACACCACAGGGACAAAATCCTGGAACTCCCTCCCTAACAGCGCTGTGGGTGTACCTACACCACACAGGGACAATATCCTGGTACTCACTCCCTAAAAACACTGTGGGTGTACACACACCACAGGGACAAAATCCTGGAACTCCCTCTAACATCACTGTGGGTGTACCTACACCACACAGGGACAAAATCCTGGAATTCGCGCCCTAACAGCGCTGTGGATGTACCTACACCACAGTGGACAAAATCCTGGAACTCCCTCCCTAACAGCGCTGTGGGTGTACCTACACAACAGGGACAAAATCCTGGAACTCACTCCCTAACAGCGCCGTGCGTGTACCTACACCACAGGGACAAAATCCTGGAACTTCCTCCCTAACAGCACTGTGGGTGTACCTACACCACAAGGGACAAAATCCTGGAACTCCCTCCCTAACAGCACTGTGGGTGTACCTACTCCACAGGGGACAAAATCCAGGAAATACCTCCCTAATAGCGCCGTGGGTGTACCTACACCACAGCGACAAAATCCTGGAACTCCCTTCCCCACAGCGCCATGGGTGTATCAACAAAACAGGGAACAAAATCCTGGGACTCCCTCCCTAACAGCACTGTGGGAGTACCTACACCACAGGGGACAAAATCCTGGAACTCCCTCCCGAACAGCGCCGTGGGTGTACCTACACCACAGGGGCCAAAATCCTGGAAATCCCTCCCTAACAGCGCTGTGGGTGTACCCACACCACAGTGACAAAATCCTGGAACTCCCTCCCTAACAGCGCTGTGGGTGTGCCTACACCCCACGGACAAAATCCTCGAACACCCTCACTAACAGCGCCGTGGGTGTACCTACAACACAGGGACAAAATCCTGGAACTCCCTCCCAAACAGCACTGTGGGTGTACCTACACCACAGGGACAAAATCCTGGAACTCCCTCCCTAACAGCGCTGTGGGTGTACCTACACAACAGGGGACAAAATACTGGGACTCCCTTTCTAAAAGCGCTGTGGGTGTACCTACACCACAGGGGAAAATATATTGGAACGCCCTCCCTAACAGGGCTGTGGGTATAACTAAATCACAGAGGACAGAATCCTGGAACTCGCTCCATATCAGCACCGTGTGTTTATCTACACAACACGGACAATATCCTGGAACTCCCTCCCTAACAGCACCGTGGGCGTACCTACACCACAGGGACAAAATCCTGGAACGGCCTCCCTAACAGCGCTGTGGGTGTACCTACACCACAAGGGACAAAATCCTGGAACTCCCTCCCTAACAGCACTGCGGGTGTACCTACACCACAGGGGACAAATTCCTGGAAGTCCATCCCTAACAGCGCCGTGGGTGTACCTACACCACAGGGGACAGAATCCTGGAACTCCATCCCTAACAGCGCCGTGGGTGTACATACACCTCAGGGGACAAAATCCTGGAAATCCCTCCCTAACAGTGCCGTGGGTATACCTACACAACCGGGGACAAAATCCTGGAAATCCCTTCCTAACAGCGCTGTGGGTGTACCTACACCGCAGGGACAAAATCCTGGAACTCCCTCCCTAACAGCGCTGTGGGTGTACCTACACCACAGGGACAAAATCCTGGAACTCCCTCCCTAACAGCGCCGTGGGTGTACCTACAACACAGGGACAAAATCCTGGAACTCCCTCCCTAACAGCACTGTGGGTGTACCTACACCACAGGGACAAAATCCTGGAACTCCCTCCCTAACAGCGCTGTGGGTGTACCTTCACCACAGAGGGACAAAATCCTGGTACTCACTCCCTAAAAACACTGTGGGTGTACACACACCACAGGGACAAAATCCTGGAACTCCCTTTCTAAAAGCGCTGTGGGTGTACCTACACCACAAGGGAAAAAATCCTGGAACGTCCTCCCTAACAGGGCTGTGGGTATAACTAAATCACAGAGGACAAAATCCTGGAACTCGCTCCATATCAGCACCGTGTGTTTATCTACACAACACGGACAATATCCTGCAACTCCCTCCCTAACAGCGCTGTGGGTGTAACTACTCCACAGGGACAAAATCCTGGAACTGCCTCCCTAACAGTGCTGTGGGTGCACCTACACCACAGGAGACAAACTCCTGGAACTCCCGCCCTAACAGCGCTGTGGGTATACCTACTCCACAGGGACAAAATCCTGGACTTCCCTCCCTAACAGCGCTGTGGGTGTACCTACACCACAGGGGAAAAAATATTGGAACGCCTTCCCTAACAGGGCTGTGGGTATAACTAAATCACAGAGGACAAAATCCTGGAACACGCTCCATATCATCACAGTGTGTTTATCTACATAACACGGACAATATCCTGGAACGCCCTCCCTAACAGGGCTGTGGGTATAACTAAATCACAGAGGACAAAATCCTGGAACTCCCTCCCTAACAGCGCTGTGGGTGTAACTACTCCACAGGGACAAAATCCTGGAACTACCTCCCTAACAGGGCTGAGGGTGTAACTATATCACAGAGGACAAAATCCTGGAACTCGCTCCACATCAGCACCGTGGGTATACCAACACCAGAGAGGACAAAATCCTGGAACTCACTCCCCTACAGCGCTGAGGGTGTACCTACACAAAAGGGACAAAATACTGGAACTCACTCCCTAACAGCGCCGTGGGTGTACCTACACCACAGGGACAAAATCCTGGAACTTCCTCCCTAACAGCACTGTGGGTGTACCTACACTACAAGGGACAAAATCCTGGAACTCCCTCCCTAACAGCACTGTGGGAGTACCTACTCCACAGGGGACAAAATCCTGGAACTCCCTCCCTAATAGCGCCGTGGGGCTACCTACACCACAGCGACAAAATCCGGGAACTCCCTCCCCAACAGCGCCATGGGTGTATCAACAAAACAGGGAACAAAATCCTGGAACTCCCTCCCTAACAGCGCTGTGGGTGTACCAACACCACAGGGGACAAAATCCTGGAAATACCTCCCTAATAGCGCCGTGGGTGTACCTACACCACAGCGACAAAATCCTGGAACCCCCTCCCCAACAGCGCCGTGGGTGTATCAACAAAACAGGGAACAAAATCCTGGAAATCCGTCCCTAACATCACCGTGGGTGTACCTACACCACAGGGACAAAATCCTGGAACTCACTCCCTAACAGCGCCGTGGGTGTACCTACACCACAGGGACAAAATCCTGGAACTTCCTCCCTAACAGCACTGTGGGTGTACCTACACCACAGGGGACAAAATCCTGGAACTCCCTCCCTAACAGCACTGTGGGTGTACCTACACAACAGGGGACAAAATACTGGGACTCCCTTTCTAAAAGCGCTGTGGGTGTACCTACACCACAGAGGAAAAAATATTGGAACGCCCTCCCTAACAGGGCAGTGGCTATAACTAAATCACAGAGGACAAAATCCTGGAACTCGCTCCATATCAGCACCGTGTGTTTATCTACACAACACGGACAATATCCAGGAATTCCCGCCCTAACAGCACCGTGGGCGGACCTACACCACAGGGACAAAATCCTGGAACGCCCTCCCTAACAGCGCTGTGGGTGAACCTACACCACAAGGGACAAAATCCTGGAACTCCCTCCCTAACAGCACTGTGGGTGTACCTACACCACAGGGGACAAAATCCTGGAACTCCATCCCTAACAGCGCTGTGGGTGTAACTACTCCACAGGGACAAAATCCTGGAACTCCCTCCCTAACAGGGCTGTGGGTGTACCTACACCACACAGAGGACAAAATCCTGGAACTCGCTCCATATCAGCACCGTGTGTTTATCTACACAACACGGACAATATCCTGCAACTCCCTCCCTAACAGCGCTGTGGGTGTAACTACTCCACAGGGACAAAATCCTGGAACTCCCTCCCTAACAGTGCTGTGGGTGCACCTACACCACAGGAGACAAACTCCTGGAACTCCCGCCCTAACAGCGCTGTGGGTATACCTACTCCACAGGGACAAAATCCTGGACTTCCCTCCCTAACAGCGCTGTGGGTGTACCTACACCACAGGGGAAAAAATATTGGAACGCCTTCCCTAACAGGGCTGTGGGTATAACTAAATCACAGAGGACAAAATCCTGGAACACGCTCCATATCATCACAGTGTGTTTATCTACATAACACGGACAATATCCTGGAACGCCCTCCCTAACAGGGCTGTGGGTATAACTAAATCACAGAGGACAACATCCTGGAACTCCCTCCCTAACAGCGCTGTGGGTGTAACTACTCGACAGGGACAAAATCCTGGAACTACCTCCCTAACAGGGCTGAGGGTGTAACTATATCACAGAGGACAAAATCCTGGAACTCGCTCCACATCAGCACCGTGGGTATACCAACACCAGAGAGGACAAAATCCTGGAACTCACTCCCCTACAGCGCTGAGGGTGTACATGCACCACAGGGACAAAATCCTGGAACTCACTCCCTAACAGCGCCGTGGGTGTACCTACACCACAGGGACAAAATCCTGGAACTTCCTCCCTAACAGCACTGTGGGTGTACCTACACTACAAGGGACAAAATCCTGGAACACCCTCCCTAACAGCACTGTGGGAGTACCTACTCCACAGGGGACAAAATGCTGGAAATACCTACCTAATAGCGCCGTGGGGCTACCTACACCACAGCGACAAAATCCGGGAACTCCCTCCCCAACAGCGCCATGGGTGTATCAACAAAACAGGGAACAAAATCCTGGAACTCCCTCCCTAACAGCGCTGGGGGTGTACCAACACCACAGGGGACAAAATCCTGGAAATACCTCCCTAATAGCGCCGTGGGTGTACCTACACCACAGCGACAAAATCCTGGAACCCCCTCCCCAACAGCGCCGTGGGTGTATCAACAAAACAGGGAACAAAATCCTGGAAATCCGTCCCTAACATCGCCGTGGGTGTACCTACACCACAGGGACAAAATCCTGGAACTCACTCCCTAACAGCGCCGTGGGTGTACCTACACCACAGGGACAAAATCCTGGAACTTCCTCCCTAACAGCGCTGTGGGTGTACCTACACCACAGAGGAACAAATATTGGAACGCCCTCCCTAACAGGGCTGTGGCTATAACTAAATCACAGAGGTCAAAATCCTGGAACTCGCTCCATATCAGCACCGTGTGTTTATCTACACAACACGGACAATATCCAGGAACTCCCGCCCTAACAGCACCGTGGGCGGACCTACACCACAGGGACAAAATCCTGGAACGCCCTCCCTAACAGCGCTGTGGGTGAACCTACACCACAAGGGACAAAATCCTGGAACTCCCTCCCTAACAGCACTGTGGGTGTACCTACACCACAGGGGACAAAATCCTGGAACTCCATCCCTAACAGCGCTGTGGGTGTAACTACTCCACAGGGACAAAATCCTGGAACACCCTCCCTAACAGGGCTGTGGGTGTACCTACACCACACAGGGGACAAAATCCTGGAACTCCCTCCCTAACAGCGCTGTGGGTGTAACTACTCCACAGGGACAAAATCCTGGAACTCCCTCCCTAACAGGGCTGTGGGTGTAACTATATCACAGAGGACAAAATCCTGGAACTCGCTCCATATCAGCACCGTGGGTATACCAACACCAGAGAGGACAAAATCCTGGAACTCACTCCCCAACAGCGCTGTGGGTGTACCTACACAACAGGGACAAAATCCTGGAACTCACTCCCTAACAGCGCCGTGGGTGTACCAACACCACAGGGACAAAATCCTGGAACTTCCTCCCTAACAGCACTGTGGGTGTACCTACACCACAAGGGACAAAATCCTGGAACTCCCTCCCTAACAGCACTGTGGGTGTACCTACTCCACAGGGGACAAAATCCTGGAAATACCTCCCTAATAGCGCCGTGGGTGTACCTACACCACAGCGACAAAATCCTGGAACTCCCTTCCCCACAGCGCCATGGGTGTATCAACAAAACAGGGAACAAAATCCTGGAACTCCCTCCCTAACAGCACTGTGGGTGTACCTACTCCACAGGGGACAAAATCCTGGAAATACCTCCCTAATAACGCCTTGGGTGTACCTACACCACAGCGACAAAATCCTGGAACTCCCTCCCCAACAGCGCCATGGGTGTATCAACAAAACAGGGAACAAAATCCTGGGACTCCCTCCCTAACAGCACTGTGGGTGTACCTACACCACAGGGGACAAAATCCTGGAACTCCCTCCCGAACAGCGCCGTGGGTGTACCTACACCACAGGGGACAAAATCCTGGAAATCCCTCCCTAACAGCGCTGTGGGTGTACCTACACCACAGGGACAAAATCCTGGAACTCCCACCCTAACAGCGCTGTGGGTGCACCTACACCCCACGGACAAAATCCTCGAACACCCTCCCTAACAGCGCCGTGGGTGTACCTACAACACAGGGACAAAATCCTGGAACTCCCTCCCAAACAGCACTGTGGTGTACCTACACCACAGGGACAAAATCCTGGAACTCCCTCCCTAACAGCGCTGTGGATGTACCTACACCACACAGGGACAATATCCTGGTACTCACTCCCTAAAAACACTGTGGGTGTACACACACCACAGGGACAAAATACTGGAACTCCCTCTAACATCACTGTGGGAGTACCTACACCACACAGGGACAAAATCCTGGAAGTCGCGCCCTAACAGCGCTGTGGATGTACCTACACCACAGTGGACAAAATCCTGGAACTCCCTCCCTAACAGCGCTGTGGGTGTACCTACACAACAGGGGACAAAATACTGGGACTCCCTTTCTAAAAGCGCTGTGGGTGTACCTACACCACAGGGGAAAATATATTGGAATGCCCTCCCTAACAGGGCTGTGGGTATTACTAAATCACAGAGGACAAAATCCTGGAACTCGCTCCATATCAGCACCGTGGGTATACCAACACCAGAGAGGACAAAATCCTGGAACTCACTCCCCAACAGCGCTGTGGGTGTACCTACACAACAGGGACAAAATCCTGGAATTCACTCCCTAACAGCGCCGTGGGTGTACCTACACCACAGGGACAAAATCCTGGAACTTCCTCCCTAACAGCACTGTGGGTGTACCTACACCACAAGGGACAAAATCCTGGAACTCCCTCCCTAACAGCACTGTGGGTGTACCTACTCCACAGGGGACAAAATCCTGGAAATACCTCCCTAATAGCGCCGTGGGTGTACCTACACCACAGCGACAAAATCCAGGAACTCCCTCCCCAACAGCGCCATGGGTGTATCAACAAAACAGGGAACAAAATCCTGGGACTCCCTCCCTAACAGCACTGTGGGTGTACCTACACCACAGGGGACAAAATCCTGGAACTCCCTCCCGAACAGCGCCGTGGGTGTACCTACACCACAGGGGACAAAATCCTGGAAATCCCTCCCTAACAGCGCTGTGGGTGTACCTACACCACAGGGACAATATCCTCGAACTCCCTCCCTAACAGCGCTGTGGGTGTACCTACACCACAGGGACAAAATCCTGGAACTCCCTCCCTAATAGCGCCGTGGTGTACCTACAACACAGGGACAAAATCCTGGAACTCCCTCCCTAACAGCACTGTGGGTGTACCTACAACACAGGGACAAAATCCTGGAACTCCCTCCCTGACAGCGCTGTGGGTGTACCTGCACCACACAGGGACAAAATCCTGGTACTCACTCCCTAAAAACACTGTGGGTGTACACACACCACAGGGACAAAATCCTGGAACTCCCTCTCTAACATCACTGTGGGTATACCTACACCACACAGGGACAAAATCCTGGAACTCCCCCCCTAACAGCGCTGTGGGTGTACCTACACCACAAGGGACAAAATCCTGGAACTCCCGCCCTAACAGCGCTGTGGGTGTACCTACACCACAGGGAACAAAATACTGGGACTCCCTTTCTAAAAGCGCTGTGGGTGTACCTACACCACAAGGGAAAAATCCTGGAACGTCCTCCCTAACAGGGCTGTGGGTATAACTAAATCACAGAGGACAAAATCCTGGAACACGCTCCATATCAGCACCGTGTGTTTATCTACACAACACGGACAATATCCTGGAACGCCCTCCCTAACAGGGCTGTGGGTATAACTAAATCACAGAGGACAAAATCCTGGAACACGCTCCATATCAGCACCGTGTGTTTATCTACACAACACGGACAATATCCTGGAACTCCCTCCCTAACAGCACCGTGGGCGTACCTACACCACAAGGGACAAAATCCTGGAACACCCTCCCTAACAGCGCTGTGGGTGTACCTACACAGCAGGGGACAAAATCCTGGAACTCCCTCCCTAACAGCGCCGTGGGTGTACCTACACAACAGGGGACAAAATCCTGGAAATCCCTCCCAAACAGCGCCGTGGGTGTAACTACACCACAGGGACAAAATCCTGGAACTCCCTCCCTAACAGCGCTGTGGGTGTACCTACACCACACAGGGACAAAATCCTGGTACTCACTCCCTAAAAACACTGTGGGTGTACACACACCACAGGGACAAAATACTGGAACTCCCTCTGTAACATCACTGTGGGTGTACCTACACCACACAGGGACAAAATCCTGGAACTCACTCCCTAACAGTGCTGTGGGTGTATCTACAACACAGGGGACAAAATCCTGGAACTCCCTCCCTAACAGCGCCGTGGGTGTACCTACACCACAAGGGACAAAATCCTGGAACTCCCGCCCTAACAGCGCTGTGGGTGTACCTACACCACAGGGGACAAAATACTGGGACTCCCTTTCTAAAAGCGCTGTGGGTGTACCTACACCACAAGTGAAAAAATCCTGGAACGTCCTCCCTAACAGGGCTGTGGGTATAACTAAATCACAGAGGACATAATCCTAGAACTCGCTCCATATCAGCACCGTGTGTTTATCTACACAACACGGACAATATCCTGCAACTCCCTCCCTAACAGCGCTGTGGGTGTAACTACTCCACAGGGACAAAATCCTGGAACTCCCTCCCTAACAGCGCTGTGGGTGTACCTACACCACACAGGGACAAAATCCTGGTACTCATTCCCTAAAAACACTGTGGGTGTACACACACCACAGGGACAAAATCCTGGAACTCCCTCTCTAACATCACTGTGGGTGTACCTACAACACACAGGGACAAAATCCTGGAACTCCCTCCCTAACAGGGCTGTGGGTGTACCTACACCACACAGGGGACAAAATCCTGGAACTCCCTCCCTAACAGCGCTGTGGGTGTAACTACTCCACAGGGACAAAATCCTGGAACTCCCTCCCTAACAGGGCTGTGGGTGTAACTATATCACAGAGGACAAAATCCTGGAACTCGCTCCATATCAGCACCGTGGGTGTACCAACACCAGAGAGGACAAAATCCTGGAACTCACTCCCTAACAGCGCTGTGGGTGTACATACAGCACAGGGGAAAAAATGCTGGAACTCGCTCCCTAACAGTGTTGTGGGTGTACCTATATCAAATGGGCAAAATCCTGGAACTCCCTCCCTAATAGAGCCGTGGGAATACCTATACCACATGGGCAAAATCCTGGAACTCCCTCCCAAACAGCGGCGTGGGTGTACCTATTCCATAGGGGACAAAATCCTGGAACTCACTCCCTAACAGCGCCGTGGGTGTACCTACACCACAGGGGACAAAATGCTGGAAATCCCTCCCTTATAGCGCTGTGGGTGTACCTACACCACACAGGGACAAAATCCTGGTACTCACTCCCTAAAAACACTGTGGGTGTACACACACCACACGGACAAAATCCTGGAACTCCCTCTCTAACATCATTGTGGGTGTACACACACCACAGGGACAAAATCCTGGAACTCCCTCCTTAACAGCGCTGTGGGTGCACCTACACCACAGTGGACAAAATCCTGGAACTCCAGCCCTAACAGCACTGTGGATGTACCTACACCACAGGGGACAAAATCCTGGAACTCCCTCCATAACAGCGCCGTGGGTGTACCTACACCACAGGGGACAAAATACTGGGACTCCCTTTCTAAAAGCGCTGTGGGTGTACCTACACCACAGGGGAAAAAATATTGGAGCGCCTTCCCTAACAGGGCTGTGGGTATAACTAAATCACAGAGGACAAAATCCTGGAACACGCTCCATATCAGCACCGTGTGTTTATCTACACAACACGGACAATATCCTGGAACGCCCTCCCTAACAGGGCTGCGGGTATAACTAAATCACAGAGGACAAAATCCTGGAACACGCTCCACATCAGCACCGTGTGTTTATCTACACAACACGGACAATATCCTGGAACTCCCTCCCTAACAGCACCGTGGGCGTACCTACACCACAAGGGACAAAATCCTGGAACACTCTCCCTAACAGCGGAGTGGGTGTACCTACACAACAGGGGACAAAATCCTGGAAATCCCTCCCTAACAGCGCCGTGGGTGTACCTACACAACAGGGGACAAAATCCTGGAAAACACTCCCTAACAGCGCTGTGGGTGTAACTACACCACAGGGACAAAATCCTGGAACTCCCTCCCTAACAGCGCTGTGGGTGTACCTACACCACACAGGGACAAAATCCTGGTACTCACTCCCTAAAAACACTGTGGGTGTACACACACCACAGGGACAAAATACTGGAACTCCCTCTGTAACATCACTGTGGGTGTACCTACACCACACAGGGACAAAATCCTGGAACTCCCTCCCTAACAGTGCTGTGGGTGTATCTACACCACAGGGGACAAAATCCTGGAACTCCCTCCCTAACAGCGCCGTGGGTGTACCTACACCACAAGGGACAAAATCCTGGAACTCCCGCCCTAACAGCGCTGTGGGTGTACCTACACCACAGGGGACAAAATACTGGGACTCCCTTTCTAAAAGCGCTGTGGGTCGACCTACACCACAAGTGAAAAAATCCTGGAACGTCCTCTCTAACAGGGCTGTGGGTATAACTAAATCACAGAGGACAAAATCCTGGAACTCGCTCCATATCAGCACCGTGTGTTTATCTACACAACACGGACAATATCCTGGAACTCCCTCCCTAACAGCACCGTGGGCGTACCTACACCACAAGGGACAAAATCCTGGAACACCCTCCCTAACAGCGCTGTGGGTGTACCTACACAACAGGGGACAAAATCCTGGAAATCCCTCCCTAACAGCGCCGTGGGTGTACCTACACCACAGGGACAAAATCCTGGAACTCCCTCCCTAACAGCGCTGTGGGTGTACCTACACCACAGGGACAAAATCCTGGAACTCCCTCCCTAACAGCGCTGTGGGTGTACCTACACCACACAGGGACAAAATACTGGTACTCACTCCCTAAAAACACTGTGGGTGTACACACACCACAGGGACAAAATCCTGGAACTCCCTCTCTAACATCACTGTGGGTGTACCTACACCACACAGGGACAAAATCCTGGAACTCCCGCCCGAACAGTGCTGTGGGTGTATCTACACCACAGGGGACAAAATCCTGGAACTCCCTCCCTAACAGCGCCGTGGGTGTACCTACACCACAAGGGACAAAATCCTGGAACTCCCGCCCTAACAGCGCGGTGGGTGTACCTACACCACAGGGGACAAAATACTGGAACTCCCTTTCTAAAAGCGCTGTGGGTGTACCTACACCACAGGGTACAAAATCCTGGAACTCCCTCCTTAACAGCGCAGTGGGTGTACCTACACCACAGGGGACAAAATACTGGGACTCCCTTTCTAAAAGCGCTGTGGGTGTACCTACACCACAAGGGAAAAAATCCTGGAACGTCCTCCCTAACAGGGCTGTGGGTATAACTAAATCACAGAGGACAAAATCCTGGAACTCGCTCCATATCAGCACCGTGTGTTTATCTACACAACACGGACAATATCCTGGAACTCCCTCCCTAACAGCGCTGTGGGTGTACCTACACCACACAGGGGACAAAATCCTGGAACTCCCACCCTAACAGCGCTGTGGGTGTAACTACTCCACAGGGACAAAATCCTGGAACTCCCTCCCTAACAGGGCTGTGGCTGTAACTATATCACAGAGGACAAAATCCTGGAACTCGCTCCATATCAGCACCGTGGGTGTACCAACACCAGAGAGGACAAAATCCTGGAACTCACTCCCTAACAGCGCTGTGGGTGTACATACACCACAGGGACAAAATCCTGAAACTCCCTCCCTAACAGCGCTGTGGGTGTACCTACACCACATGGGAAAAAATCCTGGAACGTCCTCCCTAACAGGGCTGTGTGTATAACTAAATCAAAGAGGACAAAATCCTGGAACTCGCTCCATATCAGCACCGTGTGTTTATCTACACAACACGGACAATATCCTGGAACTCCCTCCCTAACAGCGCTGTGGGTGTAACTACTCCACAGGGACAAAATCCTGGAACTCACTCCCTAACAGCGCTGTGGGTGTAACTACTCCACAGGGACAAAATCCTGGAACTCCCTCCCTAACAGGGCTGTGGGTGTAACTATATCACAGAGGACAAAATCCTGGAACTCGCTCCATATCAGCACCGTGGGTGTACCAACACCAGAGAGGACAAAATCCTGGAACTCACTCCCTAACAGCGCTGTGGGTGTACATACAGCACCGGGGACAAAATGCTGGAACTCGCACCCTAACAGTGTTGTGGGTGTACCTATATCAAATGGGCAAAATCCTGGAACTCCCTCCCTAATAGAGCCGTGGGAATACCTATACCACATGGGCAAAATCCTGGAACTCCCTCCGGAACAGCGCCGTGGGTGTACCTATACCATAGGGGACAAAATCCTGGAACTCCCTCCCTAACAGCGCCGTGGGTGTACCTACACCACAGGGGACAAAATGATGGAACTCCCCCCCTTATAGCGCTGTAGGTGCACCTACACCACACAGGGACAAAATCCTGGTACTCACTCCCTAAAAACACTGTGGGTGTACACACACCACACGGACAAAATCCTGGAACTCCCTCTCTAACATCACTGTGGGTGTACACACACCACAGGGACAAAATCCTGGAACTCCCTCCTTAACAGCTCTGTGGGTGCACCTACACAACAGTGGACAAAATCCTGGAACTCCAGCCCTAACAGCGCCGTGGGTGTACCTACACCACAGGGGACAAAATACTGGGACTCCCTTTCTAAAAGCGCTGTGGGTGTACCTACACCACAGGGGAAAAAATATTGGAACGCCTTCCCTAACAGGGCTGTGGGTATAACTAAATCACAGAGGACAAAATCCTGGAACACGCTCCATATCAGCACCGTGTGTTTATCTACACAACACGGACAATATCCTGGAACTCCCTCTCTAACAGCACCGTGGGCGTACCTACACCACAAGGGACAATTCCTGGAAATCCCTCCCTAACAGCGCTGTGGGTGTACCTACACAACAGGGGACAAAATCCTGGAAATGCCTCCCTAACAGCGCCGTGGGTGTACCTACACAACAGGGGACAAAATCCTGGAAATCCCTCCCTAACAGCGCTGTGGGTGTACCTACACCACACAGGGACAAAATCCTGGTACTCACTCCCTAAAAACACTGTGGGTGTACACACAACACAGGGACAAAATACTGGAACACCCTCTCTAACATCACTGTGGATGTACCTGCACCACACAGGGACAAAATCCTGGAACTCCCTCCCTAACAGTGCTGTGGGTGTATCTACACCACGGGGGACAAAATCCTGGAACTCCCGCCCTAACAGCGCTGTGGATGTTCCTACACCACAGGGGACAAAATCCTGGAACTCCCTCCCGAACAGCGCTGTGGGTGTACCTACACCACAGGGGACAAAATACTGGGACTCCCTTTCTAAAAGCGCTGTGGGTGTACCGACACCACAGGGGAAAAAATATTGGAACGCCCTCCCTAACAGGGCTGTGGGTATAACTAAATCACAGAGGACAAAATCCTGGAACTCGCTCCATATCAGCACCGTGTGTTTATCTACACAACACGGACAATATCCTGCAACTCCCTCCCTAACAGCGCTGTGGGTGTAACTACTCCACAGGGACAAAATCCTGGACCTCCCTCACTAACAGTGCTGTGGGTGTAACTACTCCACGGGGACAAAATCCTGGAACTCCCTCCCTTAAAGGGCAGTGGGTGTACCTACACCACAAGGGACAAAATCCTGGAACTCCCTCCCTAACAGCGCTGTGGGTGTACCTACACAACAGGGGACAAAATCCTGGAAATCCCCCCCTAACAGCGCTGTGGGTTTGCCTACACAACAGGAGACAAAATCCTGGAAATGCCTCCCTAACAGCGCCATGGGTGTACCTACACAACAGGGGACAAAATCCTGGAAATCCCTCCCTAACAGCGCCGTGGGTGTACCTACACCACAGGGACAAAATCCTGGAACTCCCTCCCTAACAGCGCTGTGGGTGTACCTACACCACACAGGGACAAAATACTGGTACTCACTCCCTAAAAACACTGTGGGTGTACACACACCACAGGGAAAAAATCCTGGAACTCCCTCTCTAACATCACTGTGGGTGTACCTACACCACACAGGGACAAAATCCTGGAACTCCCGCCCGAACAGTGCTGTGGGTGTATCTACACCACAGGGGACAAAATCCTGGAACTCCATCCCTAACAGCGCCGTGGGTGTACCTACACCACAAGGGACAAAATCCTGGAACTCCCGCCCTAACAGCGCCGTGGTTGTAACTACACCACAAGGGACAAAATCCTGGAACTCCCGCCCTAACAGCGCTGTGGGTGTACCTACACCACAGGGGACAAAATACTGGGACTCCCTTTCTAAAAGCGCTGTGGGTGTACCTACACCACAAGGGAAAAAATCCTGGAACGTCCTCTCTAACAGGGCTGTGGGTATAACTAAATCACAGAGGACAAAATCCTGGAACTCGCTCCATATCAGCACCGTGTGTTTATCTACACAACACGGACAATATCCTGCAACTCCCTCCCTAACAGCGCTGTGGGTGTAACTACTCCACAGGGACAAAATCCTGGACCTCCCTCCCTAACAGTGCTGTGGGTGTAACTACTCCACGGGGACAAAATCCTGGAACTCCCTCCCTTAAAGGGCAGTGGGTGTACCTACACCACACAGGGGACAAAATCCTGGAACTCGCTCCATATCAGCACCGTGGGTGTACCAACACCAGAGAGGACAAAATCCTGGAACTCACTCCCTAACAGCGCTGTGGGGGTACATACAGCACAGGGGAAAAAATGCTGGAACTCGCTCCCTAACAGTGTTGTGGGTGTACCTATATCAAATGTGCAAAATCCTGGAACTCCCTCCCTAATAGAGCCGTGGGAATACCTATACCACATGGGCAAAATCCTGGAACTCCCTCCCAAACAGCGGCGTGGGTGTACCTATTCCATTGGGGACAAAATCCTGGAACTCACTCCCTAACAGCGCCGTGGGTGTACCTACACCACAGGGGACAAAATGCTGGAACTCCCTCCCTTATAGCGCTGTGGGTGTACCTACACCACACAGGGACAAAATCCTGGTACTCACTCCCTAAAAACACTGTGGGTGTACACACACCACACGGACAAAATCCTGGAACTCCCTCTCTAACATTACTGTGGGTGTACACACACCACAGGGACAAAATCCTGGAACTCCCTCCTTAACAGCGCTGTGGGTGCACCTACACCACAGTGGACAAAATCCTGGAACTCCAGCCCTAACAGCACTGTGGATGTACCTACACCACAGGGGACAAAATCCTGGAACTCCCTCCATAACAGCGCCGTGGGTGTACCTACACCACAGGGGACAAAATACTGGGACTCCCTTTCTAAAAGCGCTGTGGGTGTACCTACACCACAGAGGAAAAAATATTGGATCGCCTTCCCTAACAGGGCTGTGGGTATAATTAAATCACAGAGGACAAAATCCTGGAACACGCTCCATATCAGCACCGTGTGTTTATCTACACAACACGGACAATATCCTGGAACGCCCTTCCTAACAGGGCTGCGGGTATAACTAAATCACAGAGGACAAAATCCTGGAACACGCTCCATATCAGCACCGTGTGTTTATCTACACAACACGGACAATATCCTGGAACTCCCTCCCTAACAGCACCGTGGGCGTACCTACACCACAAGGGACAAAATCCTGGAACACCCTCCCTAACAGCGCTGTGGGTGTACCTACACAACAGGGGACAAAATCCTGGAAATCCCTCCCTAACAGCGCCGTGGGTGTACCTACACAACAGGGGACAAAATCCTGGAAAACACTGCCTAACAGCGCCGTGGGTGTAACTACACCACAGGGACAAAATCCTGGAACTCCCTCCCTAACAGCGCTGTGGGTGTACCTACACCACACAGGGACAAAATCCTGGTACTCACTCCCTAAAAACACTGTGGGTGTACACACACCACAGGGACAAAATACTGGAACTCCCTCTGTAACATCACTGTGGGTGTACCTACACCACACAGGGACAAAATCCTGGAACTCCCTCCCTAACAGTGCTGTGGGTGTATCTACACCACAGGGGACAAAATCCTGGAACTCCCTAACAGCCCCGTGGGTGTACCTACACCACAAGGGACAAAATCCTGGAACTCCCGCCCTATCAGCGCTGTGGGTGTACCTACACCACAGGGGACAAAATACTGGGACTCCCTTTCTAAATGCGCTGTGGGTGTACCTACACCACAAGGGAAAAAATCCTGGAACGTCCTCCCTAACAGGGCTGTGGGTATAACGAAATCACAGAGGACAAAATCCTGGAACTCGCTCCATATCAGCACCGTGTGTTTATCTACACAACACGGACAATATCCTGCAACTCCCTCCCTAACAGCGCTGTGGGTGTAACTACTCCACAGGGACAAAATCCTGGACCTCCCTCCCTAACAGTGCTGTGGGTGTAACTACTCCACGGGGACAAAATCCTGGAACTCCCTCCCTAAAAGGGCAGTGGGTGTACCTACACCACAAAGGACAAAATCCTGGAACTCCCTCCCTAACAGCGCTGTGGGTGTACCTACACAACAGGGGACAAAATCCTGGAAATCCCTCCCTACCAGCGCTGTGGGTGTGCCTACACAACAGGAGACAAAATCCTGGAAATCGATCCCTAACAGCGCCGTGGGTGTACCTACACAACAGGGGACAAAATCCTGGAAATCCCTCCCTAACAGCGCCGTGGGTGTACCTACACCACAGGGACAAAATCCTGGAACTCCCTCCCTAACAGCGCTGTGGGTGTACCTACACCACACAGGGACAAAATACTGGTACTCACTCCCTAAAAACACTGTGGGTGTACACACACCACAGGGACAAAATCCTGGAACTCCCTCTCTAACATCACTGTGGGTGTACCTACACCACACAGGGACAAAATCCTGGAACTCCCGCCCGAACAGTGCTGTGGGTGTATCTACACCACAGGGGACAAAATCCTGGAACTCCCTCCCTAACAGCGCCGTGGGTGTACCTACACCACAAGGGACAAAATCCTGGAACTCCCGCCCTAACAGCGCGGTGGGTGTACCTACACCACAGGGGACAAAATACTGGAACTCCCTTTCTAAAAGCGCTGTGGGTGTACCTACACCACAGGGTACAAAATCCTGGAACTCCCTCCTTAACAGCGCAGTGGGTGTACCTACACCACAGGGGACAAAATACTGGGACTCCCTTTCTAAAAGCGCTGTGGGTGTACCTACACCACAAGGGAAAAAATCCTGGAACGTCCTCCCTAACAGGGCTGTGGGTATAACTAAATCACAGAGGACAAAATCCTGGAACTCGCTCCATATCAGCACCGTGTGTTTATCTACACAACACGGACAATATCCTGGAACTCCCTCCCTAACAGCGCTGTGGGTGTACCTACACCACACAGGGGACAAAATCCTGGAACTCACACCCTAACAGCGCTGTGGGTGTAACTACTCCACAGGGACAAAATCCTGGAACTCCCTCCCTAACAGGGCTGTGGCTGTAACTATATCACAGAGGACAAAATCCTGGAACTCGCTCCATATCAGCACCGTGGGTGTACCAACACCAGAGAGGACAAAATCCTGGAACTCACTCCCTAACAGCGCTGTGGGTGTACATACACCACAGGGACAAAATCCTGAAACTCCCTCCCTAACAGCGCTGTGGGTGTACCTACACCACATGGGAAAAAATCCTGGAACGTCCTCCCTAACAGGGCTGTGTGTATAACTAAATCAAAGAGGACAAAATCCTGGAACTCGCTCCATATCAGCACCGTGTGTTTATCTACACAACACGGACAATATCCTGGAACTCCCTCCCTAACAGCGCTGTGGGTGTAACTACTCCACAGGGACAAAATCCTGGAACTCACTCCCTAACAGCGCTGTGGGTGTAACTACTCCACAGGGACAAAATCCTGGAACTCCCTCCCTAACAGGGCTGTGGGTGTAACTATATCACAGAGGACAAAATCCTGGAACTCGCTCCATATCAGCACCGTGGGTGTACCAACACCAGAGAGGACAAAATCCTGGAACTCACTCCCTAACAGCGCTGTGGGTGTACATACAGCACCGGGGACAAAATGCTGGAACTCGCACCCTAACAGTGTTGTGGGTGTACCTATATCAAATGGGCAAAATCCTGGAACTCCCTCCCTAATAGAGCCGTGGGAATACCTATACCACATGGGCAAAATCCTGGAACTCCCTCCGGAACAGCGCCGTGGGTGTACCTATACCATAGGGGACAAAATCCTGGAACTCCCTCCCTAACAGCGCCGTGGGTGTACCTACACCACAGGGGACAAAATGCTGGAACTCCCCCCCTTATAGCGCTGTAGGTGCACCTACACCACACAGGGACAAAATCCTGGTACTCACTCCCTAAAAACACTGTGGGTGTACACACACCACAGGGACAAAATCCTGGAACTCCCTCTCTAACATCACTGTGGGTGTACACACACCACAGGGACAAAATCCTGGAACTCCCTCCTTAACAGCTCTGTGGGTGCACCTACACAACAGTGGACAAAATCCTGGAACTCCAGCCCTAACAGCGCCGTGGGTGTACCTACACCACAGGGGACAAAATACTGGGACTCCCTTTCTAAAAGCGCTGTGGGTGTACCTACACCACAGGGGAAAAAATATTGGAACGCCTTCCCTAACAGGGCTGTGGGTATAACTAAATCACAGAGGACAAAATCCTGGAACACGCTCCATATCAGCACCGTGTGTTTATCTACACAACACGGACAATATCCTGGAACTCCCTCTCTAACAGCACCGTGGGCGTACCTACACCACAAGGGACAATTCCTGGAAATCCCTCCCTAACAGCGCTGTGGGTGTACCTACACAACAGGGGACAAAATCCTGGAAATCCCTCCCTAACAGCGCCGTGGGTGCACCTACACAACAGGGGACAAAATCCTGGAAATCCCTCCCTAACAGCGCTGTGGGTGCACCTACACCACACAGGGACAAAATCCTGGTACTCACTCCCTAAAAACACTGTGGGTGTACACACAACACAGGGACAAAATACTGGAACACCCTCTCTAACATCACTGTGGATGTACCTGCACCACACAGGGACAAAATCCTGGAACTCCCTCCCTAACAGTGCTGTGGGTGTATCTACACCACGGGGGACAAAATCCTGGAACTCCCGCCCTAACAGCGCTGTGGATGTACCTACACCACAGGGGACAAAATCCTGGAACTCCCTCCCGAACAGCGCTGTGGGTGTACCTACACCACAGGGGACAAAATACTGGGACTCCCTTTCTAAAAGCGCTGTGGGTGTACCGACACCACAGGGGAAAAAATATTGGAACGCCCTCCCTAACAGGGCTGTGGGTATAACTAAATCACAGAGGACAAAATCCTGGAACTCGCTCCATATCAGCACCGTGTGTTTATCTACACAACACGGACAATATCCTGCAACTCCCTCCCTAACAGCGCTGTGGGTGTAACTACTCCACAGGGACAAAATCCTGGACCTCCCTCACTAACAGTGCTGTGGGTGTAACTACTCCACGGGGACAAAATCCTGGAACTCCCTCCCTTAAAGGGCAGTGGGTGTACCTACACCACAAGGGACAAAATCCTGGAACTCCGTCCCTAACAGCGCTGTGGGTGTACCTACACAACAGGGGACAAAATCCTGGAAATCCCCCCCTAACAGCGCTGTGGGTGTGCCTACACAACAGGAGACAAAATCCTGGAAATGCCTCCCTAACAGCGCCATGGGTGTACCTACACAACAGGGGACAAAATGCTGGAAATCCCTCCCTAACAGCGCCGTGGGTGTACCTACACCACAGGGACAAAATCCTGGAACTCCCTCCCTAACAGCGCTGTGGGTGTACCTACACCACACAGGGACAAAATACTGGTACTCACTCCCTAAAAACACTGTGGGTGTACACACACCACAGGGAAAAAATCCTGGAACTCCCTCTCTAACATCACTGTGGGTGTACCTACACCACACAGGGACAAAATCCTGGAACTCCCGCCCGAACAGTGCTGTGGGTGTATCTACACCACAGGGGACAAAATCCTGGAACTCCATCCCTAACAGCGCCGTGGGTGTACCTACACCACAAGGGACAAAATCCTGGAACTCCCGCCCTAACAGCGCCGTGGTTGTACCTACACCACAAGGGACAAAATCCTGGAACTCCCGCCCTAACAGCGCTGTGGGTGTACCTACACCACAGGGGACAAAATACTGGGACTTCCTTTCTAAAAGCGCTGTGGGTGTACCTACACCACAAGGGAAAAAATCCTGGAACGTCCTCTCTAACAGGGCTGTGGGTATAACTAAATCACAGAGGACAAAATCCTGGAACTCGCTCCATATCAGCACCGTGTGTTTATCTACACAACACGGACAATATCCTGCAACTCCCTCCCTAACAGCGCTGTGGGTGTAACTACTCCACAGGGACAAAATCCTGGACCTCCCTCCCTAACAGTGCTGTGGGTGTAACTACTCCACGGGGACAAAATCCTGGAACTCCCTCCCTTAAAGGGCAGTGGGTGTACCTACACCACACAGGGGACAAAATCCTGGAACTCGCTCCATATCAGCACCGTGGGTGTACCAACACCAGAGAGGACAAAATCCTGGAACTCACTCCCTAACAGCGCTGTGGGGGTACATACAGCACAGGGGAAAAAATGCTGGAACTCGCTCCCTAACAGTGTTGTGGGTGTACCTATATCAAATGGGCAAAATCCTGGAACTCCCTCCCTAATAGAGCCGTGGGAATACCTATACCACATGGGCAAAATCCTGGAACTCCCTCCCAAACAGCGGCGTGGGTGTACCTATTCCATTGGGGACAAAATCCTGGAACTCACTCCCTAACAGCGCCGTGGGTGTACCTACACCACAGGGGACAAAATGCTGGAACTCCCTCCCTTATAGCGCTGTGGGTGTACCTACACCACACAGGGACAAAATCCTGGTACTCACTCCCTAAAAACACTGTGGGTGTACACACACCACACGGACAAAATCCTGGAACTCCCTCTCTAACATCACTGTGGGTGTACACACACCACAGGGACAAAATCCTGGAACTCCCTCCTTAACAGCGCTGTGGGTGCACCTACACCACAGTGGACAAAATCCTGGAACTCCAGCCCTAACAGCACTGTGGATGTACCTACACCACAGGGGACAAAATCCTGGAACTCCCTCCATAACAGCGCCGTGGGTGTACCTACACCACAGGGGACAAAATACTGGGACTCCCTTTCTAAAAGCGCTGTGGGTGTACCTACACCACAGAGGAAAAAATATTGGATCGCCTTCCCTAACAGGGCTGTGGGTATAACTAAATCACAGAGGACAAAATCCTGGAACACGCTCCATATCAGCACCGTGTGTTTATCTACACAACACGGACAATATCCTGGAACGCCCTTCCTAACAGGGCTGCGGGTATAACTAAATCACAGAGGACAAAATCCTGGAACACGCTCCATATCAGCACCGTGTGTTTATCTACACAACACGGACAATATCCTGGAACTCCCTCCCTAACAGCACCGTGGGCGTACCTACACCACAAGGGACAAAATCCTGGAACACCCTCCCTAACAGCGCTGTGGGTGTACCTACACAACAGGGGACAAAATCCTGGAAATCCCTCCCTAACAGCGCCGTGGGTGTACCTACACAACAGGGGACAAAATCCTGGAAAACACTGCCTAACAGCGCCGTGGGTGTAACTACACCACAGGGACAAAATCCTGGAACTCCCTCCCTAACAGCGCTGTGGGTGTACCTACACCACACAGGGACAAAATCCTGGTACTCACTCCCTAAAAACACTGTGGGTGTACACACACCACAGGGACAAAATACTGGAACTCCCTCTGTAACATCACTGTGGGTGTACCTACACCACACAGGGACAAAATCCTGGAACTCCCTCCCTAACAGTGCTGTGGGTGTATCTACACCACAGGGGACAAAATCCTGGAACTCCCTAACAGCGCCGTGGGTGTACCTACACCACAAGGGACAAAATCCTGGAACTCCCGCCCTATCAGCGCTGTGGGTGTACCTACACCACAGGGGACAAAATACTGGGACTCCCTTTCTAAAAGCGCTGTGGGTGTACCTACACCACAAGGGAAAAAATCCTGGAACGTCCTCCCTAACAGGGCTGTGGGTATAACTAAATCACAGAGGACAAAATCCTGGAACTCGCTCCATATCAGCACCGTGTGTTTATCTACACAACACGGACAATATCCTGCAACTCCCTCCCTAACAGCGCTGTGGGTGTAACTACTCCACAGGGACAAAATCCTGGACCTCCCTCCCTAACAGTGCTGTGGGTGTAACTACTCCACGGGGACAAAATCCTGGAACTCCCTCCCTAAAAGGGCAGTGGGTGTACCTACACCACAAAGGACAAAATCCTGGAACTCCCTCCCTAACAGCGCTGTGGGTGTACCTACACAACAGGGGACAAAATCCTGGAAATCCCTCCCTACCAGCGCTGTGGGTGTGCCTACACAACAGGAGACAAAATCCTGGAAATCGATCCCTAACAGCGCCGTGGGTGTACCTACACAACAGGGGACAAAATCCTGGAAATCCCTCCCTAACAGCGCCATGGGTGTACCTACACCACAGGGACAAAATCCTGGAACTCCCTCCCTAACAGCGCTGTGGGTGTACCTACACCACACAGGGACAAAATACTGGTACTCACTCCCTAAAAACACTGTGGGTGTACACACACCACAGGGACAAAATCCTGGAACTCCCTCTCTAACATCACTGTGGGTGTACCTACACCACACAGGGACAAAATCCTGGAACTCCCGCCCGAACAGTGCTGTGGGTGTATCTACACCACAGGGGACAAAATCCTGGAACTCCCTCCCTAACAGCGCTGTGGGTGTACCTACACCACAAGGGACAAAATCCTGGAACTCCCGCCCTAACAGCGCGGTGGGTGTACCTACACCACAGGGGACAAAATACTGGAACTCCCTTTCTAAAAGCGCTGTGGGTGTACCTACACCACAGGGTACAAAATCCTGGAACTCCCTCCTTAACAGCGCAGTGGGTGTACCTACACCACAGGGGACAAAATACTGGGACTCCCTTTCTAAAAGCGCTGTGGGTGTACCTACACCACAAGGGAAAAAATCCTGGAACGTCCTCCCTAACAGGGCTGTGGGTATAACTAAATCACAGAGGACAAAATCCTGGAACTCGCTCCATATCAGCACCGTGTGTTTATCTACACAACACGGACAATATCCTGGAACTCCCTCCCTAACAGCGCTGTGGGTGTACCTACACCACACAGGGGACAAAATCCTGGAACTCCCACCCTAACAGCGCTGTGGGTGTAACTACTCCACAGGGACAAAATCCTGGAACTCCCTCCCTAACAGGGCTGTGGCTGTAACTATATCACAGAGGACAAAATCCTGGAACTCGCTCCATATCAGCACCGTGGGTGTACCAACACCAGAGAGGACAAAATCCTGGAACTCACTCCCTAACAGCGCTGTGGGTGTACATACACCACAGGGACAAAATCCTGAAACTCCCTCCCTAACAGCGCTGTGGGTGTACCTACACCACATGGGAAAAAATCCTGGAACGTCCTCCCTAACAGGGCTGTGTGTATAACTAAATCAAAGAGGACAAAATCCTGGAACTCGCTCCATATCAGCACCGTGTGTTTATCTACACAACACGGACAATATCCTGGAACTCCCTCCCTAACAGCGCTGTGGGTGTAACTACTCCACAGGGACAAAATCCTGGAACTCACTCCCTAACAGCGCTGTGGGTGTAACTACTCCACAGGGACAAAATCCTGGAACTCCCTCCCTAACAGGGCTGTGGGTGTAACTATATCACAGAGGACAAAATCCTGGAACTCGCTCCATATCAGCACCGTGGGTGTACCAACACCAGAGAGGACAAAATCCTGGAACTCACTCCCTAACAGCGCTGTGGGTGTACATACAGCACCGGGGACAAAATGCTGGAACTCGCACCCTAACAGTGTTGTGGGTGTACCTATATCAAATGGGCAAAATCCTGGAACTCCCTCCCTAATAGAGCCGTGGGAATACCTATACCACATGGGCAAAATCCTGGAACTCCCTCCGGAACAGCGCCGTGGGTGTACCTATACCATAGGGGACAAAATCCTGGAACTCCCTCCCTAACAGCGCCGTGGGTGTACCTACACCACAGGGGACAAAATGCTGGAACTCCCCCCCTTATAGCGCTGTAGGTGCACCTACACCACACAGGGACAAAATCCTGGTACTCACTCCCTAAAAACACTGTGGGTGTACACACACCACACGGACAAAATCCTGGAACTCCCTCTCTAACATCACTGTGGGTGTACACACACCACAGGGACAAAATCCTGGAACTCCCTCCTTAACAGCTCTGTGGGTGCACCTACACAACAGTGGACAAAATCCTGGAACTCCAGCCCTAACAGCGCCGTGGGTGTACCTACACCACAGGGGACAAAATACTGGGACTCCCTTTCTAAAAGCGCTGTGGGTGTACCTACACCACAGGGGAAAAAATATTGGAACGCCTTCCCTAACAGGGCTGTGGGTATAACTAAATCACAGAGGACAAAATCCTGGAACACGCTCCATATCAGCACCGTGTGTTTATCTACACAACACGGACAATATCCTGGAACTCCCTCTCTAACAGCACCGTGGGCGTACCTACACCACAAGGGACAATTCCTGGAAATCCCTCCCTAACAGCGCTGTGGGTGTACCTACACAACAGGGGACAAAATCCTGGAAATCCCTCCCTAACAGCGCCGTGGGTGTACCTACACAACAGGGGACAAAATCCTGGAAATCCCTCCCTAACAGCGCTGTGGGTGTACCTACACCACACAGGGACAAAATCCTGGTACTTACTCCCTAAAAACACTGTGGGTGTACACACAACACAGGGACAAAATACTGGAACACCCTCTCTAACATCACTGTGGATGTACCTGCACCACACAGGGACAAAATCCTGGAACTCCCTCCCTAACAGTGCTGTGGGTGTATCTACACCACGGGGGACAAAATCCTGGAACTCCATCCCTAACAGCGCCGTGGGTGTACCTACACCACAAGGGACAAAATCCTGGAACTCCCGCCCTAACAGCGCCGTGGTTGTACCTACACCACAAGGGACAAAATCCTGGAACTCCCGCCCTAACAGCGCTGTGGGTGTACCTACACCACAGGGGACAAAATACTGGGACTTCCTTTCTAAAAGCGCTGTGGGTGTACCTACACCACAAGGGAAAAAATCCTGGAACGTCCTCTCTAACAGGGCTGTGGGTATAACTAAATCACAGAGGACAAAATCCTGGAACTCGCTCCATATCAGCACCGTGTGTTTATCTACACAACACGGACAATATCCTGCAACTCCCTCCCTAACAGCGCTGTGGGTGTAACTACTCCACAGGGACAAAATCCTGGACCTCCCTCCCTAACAGTGCTGTGGGTGTAACTACTCCACGGGGACAAAATCCTGGAACTCCCTCCCTTAAAGGGCAGTGGGTGTACCTACACCACACAGGGGACAAAATCCTGGAACTCGCTCCATATCAGCACCGTGGGTGTACCAACACCAGAGAGGACAAAATCCTGGAACTCACTCCCTAACAGCGCTGTGGGGGTACATACAGCACAGGGGAAAAAATGCTGGAACTCGCTCCCTAACAGTGTTGTGGGTGTACCTATATCAAATGGGCAAAATCCTGGAACTCCCTCCCTAATAGAGCCGTGGGAATACCTATACCACATGGGCAAAATCCTGGAACTCCCTCCCAAACAGCGGCGTGGGTGTACCTATTCCATTGGGGACAAAATCCTGGAACTCACTCCCTAACAGCGCCGTGGGTGTACCTACACCACAGGGGACAAAATGCTGGAACTCCCTCCCTTATAGCGCTGTGGGTGTACCTACACCACACAGGGACAAAATCCTGGTACTCACTCCCTAAAAACACTGTGGGTGTACACACACCACACGGACAAAATCCTGGAACTCCCTCTCTAACATCACTGTGGGTGTACACACACCACAGGGACAAAATCCTGGAACTCCCTCCTTAACAGCGCTGTGGGTGCACCTACACCACAGTGGACAAAATCCTGGAACTCCAGCCCTAACAGCACTGTGGATGTACCTACACCACAGGGGACAAAATCCTGGAACTCCCTCCATAACAGCGCCGTGGGTGTACCTACACCACAGGGGACAAAATACTGGGACTCCCTTTCTAAAAGCGCTGTGGGTGTACCTACACCACAGAGGAAAAAATATTGGATCGCCTTCCCTAACAGGGCTGTGGGTATAACTAAATCACAGAGGACAAAATCCTGGAACACGCTCCATATCAGCACCGTGTGTTTATCTACACAACACGGACAATATCCTGGAACGCCCTTCCTAACAGGGCTGCGGGTATAACTAAATCACAGAGGACAAAATCCTGGAACACGCTCCATATCAGCACCGTGTGTTTATCTACACAACACGGACAATATCCTGGAACTCCCTCCCTAACAGCACCGTGGGCGTACCTACACCACAAGGGACAAAATCCTGGAACACCCTCCCTAACAGCGCTGTGGGTGTACCTACACAACAGGGGACAAAATCCTGGAAATCCCTCCCTAACAGCGCCGTGGGTGTACCTACACAACAGGGGACAAAATCCTGGAAAACACTGCCTAACAGCGCCGTGGGTGTAACTACACCACAGGGACAAAATCCTGGAACTCCCTCCCTAACAGCGCTGTGGGTGTACCTACACCACACAGGGACAAAATCCTGGTACTCACTCCCTAAAAACACTGTGGGTGTACACACACCACAGGGACAAAATACTGGAACTCCCTCTGTAACATCACTGTGGGTGTACCTACACCACACAGGGACAAAATCCTGGAACTCCCTCCCTAACAGTGCTGTGGGTGTATCTACACCACAGGGGACAAAATCCTGGAACTCCCTAACAGCGCCGTGGGTGTACCTACACCACAAGGGACAAAATCCTGGAACTCCCGCCCTATCAGCGCTGTGGGTGTACCTACACCACAGGGGACAAAATACTGGGACTCCCTTTCTAAAAGCGCTGTGGGTGTACCTACACCACAAGGGAAAAAATCCTGGAACGTCCTCCCTAACAGGGCTGTGGGTATAACTAAATCACAGAGGACAAAATCCTGGAACTCGCTCCATATCAGCACCGTGTGTTTATCTACACAACACGGACAATATCCTGCAACTCCCTCCCTAACAGCGCTGTGGGTGTAACTACTCCACAGGGACAAAATCCTGGACCTCCCTCCCTAACAGTGCTGTGGGTGTAACTACTCCACGGGGACAAAATCCTGGAACTCCCTCCCTAAAAGGGCAGTGGGTGTACCTACACCACAAAGGACAAAATCCTGGAACTCCCTCCCTAACAGCGCTGTGGGTGTACCTACACAACAGGGGACAAAATCCTGGAAATCCCTCCCTACCAGCGCTGTGGGTGTGCCTACACAACAGGAGACAAAATCCTGGAAATCGATCCCTAACAGCGCCGTGGGTGTACCTACACAACAGGGGACAAAATCCTGGAAATCCCTCCCTAACAGCGCCATGGGTGTACCTACACCACAGGGACAAAATCCTGGAACTCCCTCCCTAACAGCGCTGTGGGTGTACCTACACCACACAGGGACAAAATACTGGTACTCACTCCCTAAAAACACTGTGGGTGTACACACACCACAGGGACAAAATCCTGGAACTCCCTCTCTAACATCACTGTGGGTGTACCTACACCACACAGGGACAAAATCCTGGAACTCCCGCCCGAACAGTGCTGTGGGTGTATCTACACCACAGGGGACAAAATCCTGGAACTCCCTCCCTAACAGCGCTGTGGGTGTACCTACACCACAAGGGACAAAATCCTGGAACTCCCGCCCTAACAGCGCGGTGGGTGTACCTACACCACAGGGGACAAAATACTGGAACTCCCTTTCTAAAAGCGCTGTGGGTGTACCTACACCACAGGGTACAAAATCCTGGAACTCCCTCCTTAACAGCGCAGTGGGTGTACCTACACCACAGGGGACAAAATACTGGGACTCCCTTTCTAAAAGCGCTGTGGGTGTACCTACACCACAAGGGAAAAAATCCTGGAACGTCCTCCCTAACAGGGCTGTGGGTATAACTAAATCACAGAGGACAAAATCCTGGAACTCGCTCCATATCAGCACCGTGTGTTTATCTACACAACACGGACAATATCCTGGAACTCCCTCCCTAACAGCGCTGTGGGTGTACCTACACCACACAGGGGACAAAATCCTGGAACTCCCACCCTAACAGCGCTGTGGGTGTAACTACTCCACAGGGACAAAATCCTGGAACTCCCTCCCTAACAGGGCTGTGGCTGTAACTATATCACAGAGGACAAAATCCTGGAACTCGCTCCATATCAGCACCGTGGGTGTACCAACACCAGAGAGGACAAAATCCTGGAACTCACTCCCTAACAGCGCTGTGGGTGTACATACACCACAGGGACAAAATCCTGAAACTCCCTCCCTAACAGCGCTGTGGGTGTACCTACACCACATGGGAAAAAATCCTGGAACGTCCTCCCTAACAGGGCTGTGTGTATAACTAAATCAAAGAGGACAAAATCCTGGAACTCGCTCCATATCAGCACCGTGTGTTTATCTACACAACACGGACAATATCCTGGAACTCCCTCCCTAACAGCGCTGTGGGTGTAACTACTCCACAGGGACAAAATCCTGGAACTCACTCCCTAACAGCGCTGTGGGTGTAACTACTCCACAGGGACAAAATCCTGGAACTCCCTCCCTAACAGGGCTGTGGGTGTAACTATATCACAGAGGACAAAATCCTGGAACTCGCTCCATATCAGCACCGTGGGTGTACCAACACCAGAGAGGACAAAATCCTGGAACTCACTCCCTAACAGCGCTGTGGGTGTACATACAGCACCGGGGACAAAATGCTGGAACTCGCACCCTAACAGTGTTGTGGGTGTACCTATATCAAATGGGCAAAATCCTGGAACTCCCTCCCTAATAGAGCCGTGGGAATACCTATACCACATGGGCAAAATCCTGGAACTCCCTCCGGAACAGCGCCGTGGGTGTACCTATACCATAGGGGACAAAATCCTGGAACTCCCTCCCTAACAGCGCCGTGGGTGTACCTACACCACAGGGGACAAAATGCTGGAACTCCCCCCCTTATAGCGCTGTAGGTGCACCTACACCACACAGGGACAAAATCCTGGTACTCACTCCCTAAAAACACTGTGGGTGTACACACACCACACGGACAAAATCCTGGAACTCCCTCTCTAACATCACTGTGGGTGTACACACACCACAGGGACAAAATCCTGGAACTCCCTCCTTAACAGCTCTGTGGGTGCACCTACACAACAGTGGACAAAATCCTGGAACTCCAGCCCTAACAGCGCCGTGGGTGTACCTACACCACAGGGGACAAAATACTGGGACTCCCTTTCTAAAAGCGCTGTGGGTGTACCTACACCACAGGGGAAAAAATATTGGAACGCCTTCCCTAACAGGGCTGTGGGTATAACTAAATCACAGAGGACAAAATCCTGGAACACGCTCCATATCAGCACCGTGTGTTTATCTACACAACACGGACAATATCCTGGAACTCCCTCTCTAACAGCACCGTGGGCGTACCTACACCACAAGGGACAATTCCTGGAAATCCCTCCCTAACAGCGCTGTGGGTGTACCTACACAACAGGGGACAAAATCCTGGAAATCCCTCCCTAACAGCGCCGTGGGTGTACCTACACAACAGGGGACAAAATCCTGGAAATCCCTCCCTAACAGCGCTGTGGGTGTACCTACACCACACAGGGACAAAATCCTGGTACTTACTCCCTAAAAACACTGTGGGTGTACACACAACACAGGGACAAAATACTGGAACACCCTCTCTAACATCACTGTGGATGTACCTGCACCACACAGGGACAAAATCCTGGAACTCCCTCCCTAACAGTGCTGTGGGTGTATCTACACCACGGGGGACAAAATCCTGGAACTCCCGCCCTAACAGCGCTGTGGATGTACCTACACCACAGGGGACAAAATCCTGGAACTCCCTCCCGAACAGCGCTGTGGGTGTACCTACACCACAGGGGACAAAATACTGGGACTCCCTTTCTAAAAGCGCTGTGGGTGTACCGACACCACAGGGGAAAAAATATTGGAACGCCCTCCCTAACAGGGCTGTGGGTATAACTAAATCACAGAGGACAAAATCCTGGAACTCGCTCCATATCAGCACCGTGTGTTTATCTACACAACACGGACAATATCCTGGAACTCCCTCCCTAACAGCACCGTGGGCGTACCTACACCACAGGGACAAAATCCTGGAACGCCCTCCCTAACAGCGCTGTGGGTGTACCTACACCACAAGGGACATAATCCTGGAACTCCCTCCCTAACAGCACTGTGGGTGTGCCTACACCACAGGGGACAAAATCCTGGAACTCCATCGCTAACAGAGCCGTGGGTGTACCTACACCACAGGGGACAAAATCCTGGAACTCCATCCATAACAGCGCAGTGGGTGTACCTACACCACAGGGGACATAATCCTGGAAATCCCTCCCTAACAGCGCCGTGGGTGTACCTACACAACAGCGGACAAAATCCTGGAAATCCCTCCCTAACAGCGCTGTGGGTGTACCTACACCACAGGGACAAAGTCGTGGAACTCCCTCCCTAACAGCGCTGTGGGTGTACCTACACCACAGGGACAAAATCCTGGAACTCCCTCCCTAACAGCGCCGTGGGTGTACCTACAACACAGGGACAAAATCCTGGAACTCCCGCCCTAACAGCACTGTGGGTGTACCTACATCACAGGGACAAAATCCTGGAACTCCCTCCCTAACAGCGCTGTGGGTGTATCTACACCACACAGGGACAAAATCCTGGTACTCACTCCCTAAAAACACTCTGGGAGTACACACACCACAGGGACAAAATCCAGGAACTCCCTCTCTAACATCATTGTGGGTGTACCTACACCACACAGGGACAAAATCCTGGAACTCCCGCCCTAGCAGCGCAGTGGGTGTACCTACACCACAAGGGACCAAATCCTGGAACTCCCGCCCTAACAGCGCTGTGGGTGTACCTACACCACAGGGGACAAAATACTGGGACTCCCTTTCTAAAAGCACTGTGGGTGTACCTACACCACAAGGGAAAAAATCCTGGAACGTCCTCCCTAACAGGGCTGTGGGTATAACTATTTCACAGAGGACAAAATCCTGGAACTCGCTCCATATCAGCACCGTGTGTTTATCTACACAACACGGACAATGTCCTGCAACTCCCTCCCTAACAGCGCTGTGGGTGTAACTACTACACAGGGACAAAATCCTGGAACTCCCTCCCTAACAGTGCTGTGGGTGTACCTACACCACAGGAGACAAAATCCTGGAACTCCCGCCCTAACAGCGCTGTGGGTGTACCAACTCCACAGGGACAAAATCCTGGACTCCCTCCCTAACAGCGCTGTGGGTGTATCTACACCACAGGGGACAAAATCCTGGAACTCCCTACCTAACAGGGCTGTGGGTGTAACTATATCACAGAGGACAAAATCCTGGAACTCGCTCCATATCAGCACCGTGGGTGTACCAACACCAGAGAGGACAAAATCCAGGAACTCACTCCCTAACAGCGCTGTGGGTATACATACAGCACCGGGGACAAAATGCTGGAATTCGCACCCTAACAGTGTTGTGGGTGTACCTATATCAAATGGGCAAAATCCTGGAACTCCCTCCCTAATAGAGCCGTGGGAATACCTATACCACATGGGCAAAATCCTGGAACTCCCTCCGGAACAGCGCCGTGGGTGTACCTATACCATAGGGGACAAAATCCTGGAACTCCCTCCCTAACAGCGCCGTCAGTGTACCTACACCACAGGGGACAAAATGCTGGAACTTCCTCCCTAACAGCGCTGTGGGTGCACCTACACCACACAGGGACAAAATCCAGGTACTCACTCCCTAAAAACACTGTGGGTGTACACACACCACACGGACAAAATCCTGGAACTCCCTCTCTAACATCACTGTGGGTGTACACACACCACAGGGGACAAAATCCTGGAACTCCCTGCATAACAGCGCCGTGGGAGTACCTACACCACAGGGGACAAAATACTGGGACTCCCTTTCTAAAAGCGCTGTGGGTGTACCTACACCACAGGGGAAAAAATATTGGAACGCCTTCCCTAACAGGGCTGTGGGTATAACTAAATCACAGAGGACAAAATCCTGGAACACGCTCCATATCAGCACCGTGTGTTTATCTACACAACACGGACAATATCCTGGAACGCCCTCCCTAACAGGGCTGTGGGTATAACTAAATCACAGAGGACAAAATCCTGGAACACGCTCCATTTCAGCACCGTGTGTTTATCTACACAACACGGACAATATCCTGGAACTCCCTCCCTAACAGCACCGTGGGCGTACCTACACCACAAGGGACAAAATCCTGGAACACCCTCCCTAACAGCGCTGTGGGTGTACCTACACAACAGGGGACAAAATCCTGGAAATCCCTCCCTAACAGCGCCGTGGGTGTACCTACACAACAGGGGACAAAATCCTGGAAATCCCTCCCTAACAGCGCTGTGGGTGTACCTACACCACATGGGAAAAACTCCTGGAACGTCCTCCCAAACAGGGCTGTGTGTATAACTAAATCAAAGAGGACAAAATCCTGGAACTCGCTCCATATCAGCACCGTGTGTTTATCTACACAACACGGACAATATCCTGGAACTCCCTCCCTAACAGCGCTGTGGGTGTAACTACTGCACAGGGACAAAATCCTGGAACTCCCTCCCTAACAGCGCTGTGGGTGTAACTACTCCACAGGGACAAAATCCTGGAACTCCCTCCCTAACAGGGCTGTGGGTGTAACTATATCACAGAGGACAAAATCCTGGAACTCGCTCCATATCAGCACCGTGGGTGTACCAACACCAGAGAGGACAAAATCCTGGAACTCACTCCCTAACAGCGCTGTGGGTGTACATACAGCACCGGTGACAAAATGCTGGAACTTGCACCCTAACAGTGTTGTGGGTGTACCTATATCAAATGGGCAAAATCCTGGAACTCCCTCCCTGATAGAGCCGTGGGAATACCTATACCACATGGGCAAAATCCTGGAACTCCCTCCGGAACAGCGCCGTGGGTGTACCTATACCATAGGGGACAAAATCCTGGAACTCCTTCCCTAACAGCTCCGTGGGTGTACCTACACCACAGGGGACAAAATGCTGGAACTCCCCCCCTTATAGCGCTGTGGGTGCACCGACACCACACAGGGACAAAATCCTGGGACTCACTCCCTAAAAACACTGTGGGTGTACACACACCACACGGACAAAATCCTGGAACTCCCTCTCTAACATCACTGTGGGTGTACACACACCACAGGGACAAAATCCTGGAACTCCCTCCTTAACAGCGCTGTGGGTGCACCAACACCACAGTGGACAAAATCCTGGAACTCCAGCCCTAACAGCGCTGTGGATGTACCTACACCACAGGGGACAAAATCCTGGAACTCCCTCCATAACAGCGCCGTGGGTGTACCTACACCACAGGGGACAAAATACTGGGACACCCCTTTCTAAAAGCGCTGTGGGTGTACCTACACCACAGGGGAAAAAATATTGGAACGCCTTCCCTAACAGGGCTGTGGGTATAACTAAATCACAGAGGACAAAATCCTGGAACACGCTCCATATCAGCACCGTGTGTTTATCTACACAACACGGACAATATCCTGGAACTCCCTCCCTAACAGCACCGTGGGCGTACCTACACCACAAGGGACAAAATCCTGGAACACCCTCCCTAACAGCGCTGTGGGTGTACCTACACAACAGGGGACAAAATCCTGGAAATCCCTCCCTAACAGCGCCGTGGGTGTACCTACACAACAGGGGACAAAATCCTGGAAAACACTGCCTAACAGCGCTGTGGGTGTAACTACACCACAGGGACAAAATCCTGGAACTCCCTCCCTAACAGCGCTGTGGGTGTACCTACACCACACAGGGACAAAATCCTGGTACTCACTCCCTAAAAACACTGTGGGTGTACACACACCACAGGGACAAAATACTGGAACTCCCTCTGTAACATCACTGTGGGTGTACCTACACAACAGGGGACAAAATCCTGGAAATCCCTCCCTAACAGTGCTGTGGGTGTAACTACTCCACGGGGACAAAATCCTGGACCTCCCTCCCTAACAGTGCTGTGGGTGTAACTACTCCACGGGGACAAAATCCTGGAACTCCCTCCCTTAAAGGGCAGTGGGTGTACCTACACCACAAAGGACAAAATCCTGGAACTCCCGCCCTAACAGCGCGGTGGGTGTACCTACACCACAGGGGACAAAATACTGGAACTCCCTTTCTAAAAGCGCTGTGGGTGTACCTACACCACAGGGTACAAAATCCTGGAACTCCCTCCTTAACAGCGCAGTGGGTGTACCTACACCACAGGGGACAAAATACTGGGACTCCCTTTCTAAAAGCGCTGTGGGTGTACCTACACCACAAGGGAAAAAATCCTGGAACGTCCTCCCTAACAGGGCTGTGGGTATAACTAAATCACAGAGGACAAAATCCTGGAACTCGCTCCATATCAGCACCGTGTGTTTATCTACACAACACGGACAATATCCTGGAACTCCCTCCCTAACAGCGCTGTGGGTGTACCTACACCACACAGGGGACAAAATCCTGGAACTCCCACCCTAACAGCGCTGTGGGTGTAACTACTCCACAGGGACAAAATCCTGGAACTCCCTCCCTAACAGGGCTGTGGCTGTAACTATATCACAGAGGACAAAATCCTGGAACTCGCTCCATATCAGCACCGTGGGTGTACCAACACCAGAGAGGACAAAATCCTGGAACTCACTCCCTAACAGCGCTGTGGGTGTACATACACCACAGGGACAAAATCCTGAAACTCCCTCCCTAACAGCGCTGTGGGTGTACCTACACCACATGGGAAAAAATCCTGGAACGTCCTCCCTAACAGGGCTGTGTGTATAACTAAATCAAAGAGGACAAAATCCTGGAACTCGCTCCATATCAGCACCGTGTGTTTATCTACACAACACGGACAATATCCTGGAACTCCCTCCCTAACAGCGCTGTGGGTGTAACTACTCCACAGGGACAAAATCCTGGAACTCACTCCCTAACAGCGCTGTGGGTGTAACTACTCCACAGGGACAAAATCCTGGAACTCCCTCCCTAACAGGGCTGTGGGTGTAACTATATCACAGAGGACAAAATCCTGGAACTCGCTCCATATCAGCACCGTGGGTGTACCAACACCAGAGAGGACAAAATCCTGGAACTCACTCCCTAACAGCGCTGTGGGTGTACATACAGCACCGGGGACAAAATGCTGGAACTCGCACCCTAACAGTGTTGTGGGTGTACCTATATCAAATGGGCAAAATCCTGGAACTCCCTCCCTAATAGAGCCGTGGGAATACCTATACCACATGGGCAAAATCCTGGAACTCCCTCCGGAACAGCGCCGTGGGTGTACCTATACCATAGGGGACAAAATCCTGGAACTCCCTCCCTAACAGCGCCGTGGGTGTACCTACACCACAGGGGACAAAATGCTGGAACTCCCCCCCTTATAGCGCTGTAGGTGCACCTACACCACACAGGGACAAAATCCTGGTACTCACTCCCTAAAAACACTGTGGGTGTACACACACCACACGGACAAAATCCTGGAACTCCCTCTCTAACATCACTGTGGGTGTACACACACCACAGGGACAAAATCCTGGAACTCCCTCCTTAACAGCTCTGTGGGTGCACCTACACAACAGTGGACAAAATCCTGGAACTCCAGCCCTAACAGCGCCGTGGGTGTACCTACACCACAGGGGACAAAATACTGGGACTCCCTTTCTAAAAGCGCTGTGGGTGTACCTACACCACAGGGGAAAAAATATTGGAACGCCTTCCCTAACAGGGCTGTGGGTATAACTAAATCACAGAGGACAAAATCCTGGAACACGCTCCATATCAGCACCGTGTGTTTATCTACACAACACGGACAATATCCTGGAACTCCCTCTCTAACAGCACCGTGGGCGTACCTACACCACAAGGGACAATTCCTGGAAATCCCTCCCTAACAGCGCTGTGGGTGTACCTACACAACAGGGGACAAAATCCTGGAAATCCCTCCCTAACAGCGCCGTGGGTGTACCTACACAACAGGGGACAAAATCCTGGAAATCCCTCCCTAACAGCGCTGTGGGTGTACCTACACCACACAGGGACAAAATCCTGGTACTTACTCCCTAAAAACACTGTGGGTGTACACACAACACAGGGACAAAATACTGGAACACCCTCTCTAACATCACTGTGGATGTACCTGCACCACACAGGGACAAAATCCTGGAACTCCCTCCCTAACAGTGCTGTGGGTGTATCTACACCACGGGGGACAAAATCCTGGAACTCCCGCCCTAACAGCGCTGTGGATGTACCTACACCACAGGGGACAAAATCCTGGAACTCCCTCCCGAACAGCGCTGTGGGTGTACCTACACCACAGGGGACAAAATACTGGGACTCCCTTTCTAAAAGCGCTGTGGGTGTACCGACACCACAGGGGAAAAAATATTGGAACGCCCTCCCTAACAGGGCTGTGGGTATAACTAAATCACAGAGGACAAAATCCTGGAACTCGCTCCATATCAGCACCGTGTGTTTATCTACACAACACGGACAATATCCTGGAACTCCCTCCCTAACAGCACCGTGGGCGTACCTACACCACAGGGACAAAATCCTGGAACGCCCTCCCTAACAGCGCTGTGGGTGTACCTACACCACAAGGGACATAATCCTGGAACTCCCTCCCTAACAGCACTGTGGGTGTGCCTACACCACAGGGGACAAAATCCTGGAACTCCATCGCTAACAGAGCCGTGGGTGTACCTACACCACAGGGGACAAAATCCTGGAACTCCATCCATAACAGCGCAGTGGGTGTACCTACACCACAGGGGACATAATCCTGGAAATCCCTCCCTAACAGCGCCGTGGGTGTACCTACACAACAGCGGACAAAATCCTGGAAATCCCTCCCTAACAGCGCTGTGGGTGTACCTACACCACAGGGACAAAGTCGTGGAACTCCCTCCCTAACAGCGCTGTGGGTGTACCTACACCACAGGGACAAAATCCTGGAACTCCCTCCCTAACAGCGCCGTGGGTGTACCTACAACACAGGGACAAAATCCTGGAACTCCCGCCCTAACAGCACTGTGGGTGTACCTACATCACAGGGACAAAATCCTGGAACTCCCTCCCTAACAGCGCTGTGGGTGTATCTACACCACACAGGGACAAAATCCTGGTACTCACTCCCTAAAAACACTCTGGGAGTACACACACCACAGGGACAAAATCCAGGAACTCCCTCTCTAACATCATTGTGGGTGTACCTACACCACACAGGGACAAAATCCTGGAACTCCCGCCCTAGCAGCGCAGTGGGTGTACCTACACCACAAGGGACCAAATCCTGGAACTCCCGCCCTAACAGCGCTGTGGGTGTACCTACACCACAGGGGACAAAATACTGGGACTCCCTTTCTAAAAGCACTGTGGGTGTACCTACACCACAAGGGAAAAAATCCTGGAACGTCCTCCCTAACAGGGCTGTGGGTATAACTATTTCACAGAGGACAAAATCCTGGAACTCGCTCCATATCAGCACCGTGTGTTTATCTACACAACACGGACAATGTCCTGCAACTCCCTCCCTAACAGCGCTGTGGGTGTAACTACTCCACAGGGACAAAATCCTGGAACTCCCTCCCTAACAGTGCTGTGGGTGTACCTACACCACAGGAGACAAAATCCTGGAACTCCCGCCCTAACAGCGCTGTGGGTGTACCAACTCCACAGGGACAAAATCCTGGACTCCCTCCCTAACAGCGCTGTGGGTGTATCTACACCACAGGGGACAAAATCCTGGAACTCCCTACCTAACAGGGCTGTGGGTGTAACTATATCACAGAGGACAAAATCCTGGAACTCGCTCCATATCAGCACCGTGGGTGTACCAACACCAGAGAGGACAAAATCCAGGAACTCACTCCCTAACAGCGCTGTGGGTATACATACAGCACCGGGGACAAAATGCTGGAATTCGCACCCTAACAGTGTTGTGGGTGTACCTATATCAAATGGGCAAAATCCTGGAACTCCCTCCCTAATAGAGCCGTGGGAATACCTATACCACATGGGCAAAATCCTGGAACTCCCTCCGGAACAGCGCCGTGGGTGTACCTATACCATAGGGGACAAAATCCTGGAACTCCCTCCCTAACAGCGCCGTCAGTGTACCTACACCACAGGGGACAAAATGCTGGAACTTCCTCCCTAACAGCGCTGTGGGTGCACCTACACCACACAGGGACAAAATCCAGGTACTCACTCCCTAAAAACACTGTGGGTGTACACACACCACACGGACAAAATCCTGGAACTCCCTCTCTAACATCACTGTGGGTGTACACACACCACAGGGGACAAAATCCTGGAACTCCCTGCATAACAGCGCCGTGGGAGTACCTACACCACAGGGGACAAAATACTGGGACTCCCTTTCTAAAAGCGCTGTGGGTGTACCTACACCACAGGGGAAAAAATATTGGAACGCCTTCCCTAACAGGGCTGTGGGTATAACTAAATCACAGAGGACAAAATCCTGGAACACGCTCCATATCAGCACCGTGTGTTTATCTACACAACACGGACAATATCCTGGAACGCCCTCCCTAACAGGGCTGTGGGTATAACTAAATCACAGAGGACAAAATCCTGGAACACGCTCCATTTCAGCACCGTGTGTTTTATCTACACAACACGGACAATATCCTGGAACTCCCTCCCTAACAGCACCGTGGGGCGTACCTACACCACAAGGGACAAAATCCTGGAACACCCTCCCTAACAGCGCTGTGGGTGTACCTACACAACAGGGGACAAAATCCTGGAAATCCCTCCCTAACAGCGCCGTGGGTGTACCTACACAACAGGGGGACAAAATCCTGGAAATCCCTCCCTAACAGCGCTGTGGGTGTACCTACACCACATGGGAAAAACTCCTGGAACGTCCTCCCAAACAGGGCTGTGTGTATAACTAAATCAAAGAGGACAAAATCCTGGAACTCGCTCCATATCAGCACCGTGTGTTTATCTACACAACACGGACAATATCCTGAGAACTCCCTCCCTAACAGCGCTGTGGGTGTAACTACTGCACAGGGACAAAATCCTGGAACTCTCCCTCCCTAACAGCGCTGTGGGGTGTAACTACTTCCACAGGGACAAAATCCTGGAACTCCCTCCCTAACAGGGCTGTGGGTGTAACTATATCACAGAGGACAAAATCCTGGAACTCGCTCCATATCAGCACCGTGGGGTGTACCAACACCAGAGAGGACAAAATCCTGGAACTCACTCCCTAACAGCGCTGTGGGTGTACATACAGCACCGCGTGACAAAATGCTGAGAACTTGCACCCTAACAGTGTTGTGGGGTGTACCTATATCAAATGGGCAAAATCCTGGAACTCCCTCCCTGATAGAGCCGTGGGAATACCTATACCACATGGGCAAAATCCTGGAACTCCCTCCGGAACAGCGCCGTGGGTGTACCTATACCATAGGGGACAAAATCCTGGAACTCCTTCCCTAACAGCTCCGTGGGTGTACCTACACCACAGGGGACAAAATGCTGGAACTCCCCCCCTTATAGCGCTGTGGGGTGCACCGACACCACACAGGGACAAAATCCTGGGACTCACTCCCTAAAAACACTGTGGGTGGTACACACACCACACGGACAAAATCCGGAACTCCCTCTCTAACATCACTGTGGGTGTACACACACCACAGGGACAAAAATCCTGGAAACTCCCCTCCTTAACAGCGCTGTGGGTGCACCAACACCACAGTGGACAAAATCCTGGAACTCCAGCCCTAACAGCGCTGTGGATGTACCTACACCACAGGGGACAAAATCCTGGAACTCCCTCCATAACAGCGCCGTGGGTGTACCTACACCACAGGGGACAAAATACTGGGGACACCCCTTTCTAAAAGCGCTGTGGGTTGTACCTACACCACAGGGGAAAAAAATATTGGAACGCCTTCCCTAACAGGGCTGTGGGTATAACTAAATCACAGAGGACAAAATCCTGGAACACGCTCCATATCAGCACCGTGTGTTTATCTACACAACACGGACAATATCCTGGAACTCCCTCCCTAACAGCACCGTGGGCGTACCTACACCACAAGGGACAAAATCCTGGAACACCCTCCCTAACAGCGCTGTGGGTGTACCTACACAACAGGGGACAAAAATCCTGGAAATCCCTCCCTAACAGCGCCGTGGGGTGTACCTACACAACAGGGGACAAAATCCTGGAAAACACTGCCTAACAGCGCTGTGGGTGTAACTACACCACAGGGACAAAATCCTGGAACTCCCTCCCTAACAGCGCTGTGGGGTGTACCTACACCACACAGGGACAAAATCCTGGTACTCACTCCCTAAAAAACACTGTGGGTGTACACACACCACAGGGACAAAATACTGGAACTCCCTCTGTAACATCACTGTGGGTGTACCTACACAACAGGGGACAAAATCCTGTGGGTGTAACTACTCCACGGGGACAAAATCCTGGAACTCCCTCCCTTAAAGGGCAGTGGGTGTACCTACACCACAAAGGACAAAATCCTGGAACTCCCTCCCTAACAGCGCTGTGGGTGTACCTACACAACAGGGGACAAAATCCTGGAAATCCCTCCCTAACAGCGCCGTGGGTGTACCTACACAACAGGGGACAAAATCCTGGAAATCCCTCCCTAACAGCGCCGTGGGTGTACCTACACCACAGGGACAAAATCCTGGAACTCCCTCCCTAACAGCACTGTGGGTGTACCTACACCACACAGGGACAAAATCCTGGTACTCACTCCCTAAAAACACTGTGGGTGTACACACACCACAGGGACAAAATCCTGGAACTCCCTCTCTGACATCACTGTGGGTGTACCTACACCACACAGGGACAAAATCCTGGAACTCCCTCCCTAACAGTGCTGTGGGTGTATCTACACCACAGGGGACAAAATCCTGGAACTCCCTCCCTAACAGCGCTGTGGGTGTACCTACACAACAGGGGACAATATCCTGGAAATCCCTCCCTAACAGCGCTGTGGGTGTACCTACACAACAGGAGACAAAATCCTGGAAATCCCTCCCTAACAGCGCCGTGGGTGTACCTACACAACAGGGGACAAAATCCTGGAAATCCCTCCCTAACAGCGCCGTGGGTGTACCTACACCACAGGGACAAAATCCTGGAACTCCCTCCCTAACAGCGCTGTGGGTGTACCTACACCACACAGGGACAAAATCCTGGAACTCCCGCCCGAACAGTGCTGTGGGTGTATCTACACCACAGGGGACAAAATCCAGGAACTCCCTCCCTAACAGCGCCGTGGGTGTACCTACACCACAAGGGACAAAATCCTGGAACTCCCGCCCTAACAGCACTGTGGGTGTACCTACACCACAGGGGACAAAATACTGGAACTCCCTTTCTAAAAGCGCTGTGGGTGTACCTACACCACAGGGTACAAAATCCTGGAACTCCCTCCCTAACAGCGCCGTGGGTGTACCTACACCACAGGGGACAAAATACTGGGACTCCCTTTCTAAAAGTGCTGTGGGTGTACCTACACCACAAGGGAAAAAATCCTGGAACGTCCTCCCTAACAGGGCTGTGGGTATAACTAAATCACAGAGGACAAAATCCTGGAACTCGCTCCATATCAGCACCGTGTGTTTATCTACACAACACGGACAATATCCTGGAACTCCCTCCCTAACAGCGCTGTGGGTGTACCTACACCACACAGGGGACAAAATCCTGGAACTCCCTCCCTAACAGCGCTGTGGGTGTAACTACTCCACAGGGACAAAATCCTGGAACTCCCTCCCTAACAGGGCTGTGGGTGTAACTATATCACAGAGGACAAAATCCTGGAACTCGCTCCATATCAGCACCGTGGGTGTACCAAGACCAGAGAGGACAAAATCCTGGAACTCACTCCCTAACAGCACTGTGGGTGTACATACACCACAGGGACAAAATCCTGAAACTCCCTCCCTAACAGCGCTGTGGGTGTACCTACACCACATGGGAAAAACTCCTGGAACGTCCTCCCAAACAGGGCTGTGTGTATAACTAAATCAAAGAGGACGAAATCCTGGAACTCGCTCCATATCAGCACCGTGTGTTTATCTACACAACACGGACAATATCCTGGAACTCCCTCCCTAACAGCGCTGTGGGTGTAACTACTGCACAGGGACAAAATCCTGGAACTCCCTCCCTAACAGCGCTGTGGGTGTAACTACTCCACAGGGACAAAATCCTGGAACTCCCTCCCTAACAGGGCTGTGGGTGTAACTATATCACAGAGGACAAAATCCTGGAACTCGCTCCATATCAGCACCGTGGGTGTACCAACACCAGAGAGGACAAAATCCTGGAACTCACTCCCTAACAGCGCTGTGGGTGTACATACAGCACCGGTGACAAAATGCTGGAACTTGCACCCTAACAGTGTTGTGGGTGTACCTATATCAAATGGGCAAAATCCTGGAACTCCCTCCCTGATAGAGCCGTGGGAATACCTATACCACATGGGCAAAATCCTGGAACTCCCTCCCGAACAGCGCCGTGGGTGTACCTATACCATAGGGGACAAAATCCTGGAACTCCTTCCCTAACAGCTCCGTGGGTGTACCTACACCACAGGGGACAAAATGCTGGAACTCCCCCCCTTATAGCGCTGTGGGTGCACCGACACCACACAGGGACAAAATCCTGGGACTCACTCCCTAAAAACACTGTGGGTGTACACACACCACACGGACAAAATCCTGGAACACCCTCTCTAACATCACTGTGGGTGTACACACACCACAGGGACAAAATCCTGGAACTCCCTCCTTAACAGCGCTGTGGGTGCACCAACACCACAGTGGACAAAATCCTGGAACTCCAGCCCTAACAGCGCTGTGGATGTACCTACACCACAGGGGACAAAATCCTGGAACTCCCTCCATAACAGCGCCGTGGGTGTACCTACACCACAGGGGACAAAATACTGGGACTCCCTTTCTAAAAGCGCTGTGGGTGTACCTACACCACAGGGGAAAAAATATTGGAACGCCTTCCCTAACAGGGCTGTGGGTATAACTAAATCACAGAGGACAAAATCCTGGAACACGCTCCATATCAGCACCGTGTGTTTATCTACACAACACGGACAATATCCTGGAACTCCCTCCCTAACAGCACCGTGGGCGTACCTACACCACAAGGGACAAAATCCTGGAACACCCTCCCTAACAGCGCTGTGGGTGTACCTACACAACAGGGGACAAAATCCTGGAAATCCCTCCCTAACAGCGCCGTGGGTGTACCTACACAACAGGGGACAAAATCCTGGAAAACACTGCCTAACAGCGCCGTGGGTGTAACTACACCACAGGGACAAAATCCTGGAACTCCCTCCCTAACAGCGCTGTGGGTGTACCTACACCACACAGGGACAAAATCCTGGTACTCACAACCTAAAAACACTGTGGGTGTACACACACCACAGGGACAATATACTGGAACTCCCTCTGTAACATCACTGTGGGTGTACCTACACAACAGGGGACAAAATCCTGGAAATCCCTCCCTAACAGTGCTGTGGGTGCAACTACTCCACGGGGACAAAATCCTGGACCTCCCTCCCTAACAGTGCTGTGGGTGTAACTACTCCACGGGGACAAAATCCTGGAACTCCCTCCCTTAAAGGGCAGTGGGTGTACCTACACCACAAAGGACAAAATCCTGGAACTCCCTCCCTAACAGCGCTGTGGGTGTACCTACACAACAGGGGACAAAATCCTGGAAATCCCTCCCTAACAGCGCCGTGGGTGTACCTACACAACAGGGGACAAAATCCTGGAAATCCCTCCCTAACAGCGCCGTGGGTGTACCTACACCACAGGGACAAAATCCTGGAACTCCCTCCCTAACAGCACTGTGGGTGTACCTACACCACACAGGGACAAAATCCTGGTACTCACTCCCTAAAAACACTGTGGGTGTACACACACCACAGGGACAAAATCCTGGAACTCCCTCTCTGACATCACTGTGGGTGTACCTACACCACACAGGGACAAAATCCTGGAACTCCCTCCCTAAAAGTGCTGTGGGTGTATCTACACCACAGGGGACAAAATCCTGGAACTCCCTCCCTAACAGCGCTGTGGGTGTACCTACACAACAGGGGACAAAATCCTGGAAATCCCTCCCTAACAGCGCTGTGGGTGTACCGACACAACAGGAGACAAAATCCTGGAAATCCCTCCCTAACAGCGCCGTGGGTGTACCTACACAACAGGGGACAAAATCCTGGAAATCCCTCCCTAACAGCGCCGTGGGTGTACCTACACCACAGGGACAAAATCCTGGAACTCCCTCCCTAACAGCGCTGTGGGTGTACCTACACCACACAGGGACAAAATCCTGGAACTCCCGCCCGAACAGTGCTGTGGGTGTATCTACACCACAGGGGACAAAATCCTGGAACTCCCTCCCTAACAGCGCCGTGGGTGTACCTACACCACAAGGGACAAAATCCTGGAACTCCCGCCCTAACAGCACTGTGGGTGTACCTACACCACAGGGGACAAAATACTGGAACTCACTTTCTAAAAGCGCTGTGGGTGTACCTACACCACAGGGTACAAAATCCTGGAACTCCCTCCCTAACAGCGCCGTGGGTGTACCTACACCACAGGGGACAAAATACTGGGACTCCCTTTCTAAAAGTGCTGTGGGTGTACCTACACCACAAGGGAAAAAATCCTGGAACGTCCTCCCTAACAGGGCTGTGGGTATAACTAAATCACAGAGGACAAAATCCTGGAACTCGCTCCATATCAGCACCGTGTGTTTATCTACACAACACGGACAATATCCTGGAACTCCCTCCCTAACAGCGCTGTGGGTGTACCTACACCACACAGGGGACAAAATCCTGGAACTCCCTCCCTAACAGCGCTGTGGGTGTAACTACTCCACAGGGACAAAATCCTGGAACTCCCTCCCTAACAGGGCTGTGGGTGTAACTATATCACAGAGGACAAAATCCTGGAACTCGCTCCATATCAGCACCGTGGGTGTACCAAGACCAGAGAGGACAAAATCCTGGAACTCACTCCCTAACAGCACTGTGGGTGTACATACACCACAGGGACAAAATCCTGAAACTCCCTCCCTAACAGCGCTGTGGGTGTACCTACACCACATGGGAAAAACTCCTGGAACGTCCTCCCAAACAGGGCTGTGTGTATAACTAAATCAAAGAGGACAAAATCCTGGAACTCGCTCCATATCAGCACCGTGTGTTTATCTACACAACACGGACAATATCCTGGAACTCCCTCCCTAACAGCGCTGTGGGTGTAACTACTGCACAGGGACAAAATCCTGGAACTCCCTCCCTAACAGCGCTGTGGGTGTAACTACTCCACAGGGACAAAATCCTGGAACTCCCTCCCTAGCAGGGCTGTGGGTGTAACTATATCACAGAGGACAAAATCCTGGAACTCGCTCCATATCAGCACCGTGGGTGTACCAACACCAGAGAGGACAAAATCCTGGAACTCACTCCCTAACAGTGCTGTGGGTGTACATACAGCACCGGTGACAAAATGCTGGAACTTGCACCCTAACAGTGTTGTGGGTGTACCTATATCAAATGGGCAAAATCCTGGAACTCCCTCCCTGATAGAGCCGTGGGAATACCTATACCACATGGGCAAAATCCTGGAACTCCCTCCGGAACAGCGCCGTGGGTGTACCTATACCATAGGGGACAAAATCCTGGAACTCCTTCCCTAACAGCTCCGTGGGTGTACCTACACCACAGGGGACAAAATGCTGGAACTCCCCCCCTTATAGCGCTGTGGGTGCACCGACACCACACAGGGACAAAATCCTGGGACTCACTCCCTAAAAACACTGTGGGTGTACACACACCACACGGACAAAATCCTGGAACTCCCTCTCTAACATCACTGTGGGTGTACACACACCACAGGGACAAAATCCTGGAACTCCCTCCTTAACAGCGCTGTGGGTGCACCAACACCACAGTGGACAAAATCCTGGAACTCCAGCCCTAACAGCGCTGTGGATGTACCTACACAACAGGGGACAAAATCCTGGAACTCCCTCCATAACAGCGCCGTGGGTGTACCTACACCACAGGGGACAAAATACTGGGACTCCCTTTCTAAAAGCGCTGTGGGTGTACCTACACCACAGGGGAAAAAATATTGGAACGCCTTCCCTAACAGGGCTGTGGGTATAACTAAATCACAGAGGACAAAATCCTGGAACACGCTCCATATCAGCACCGTGTGTTTATCTACACAACACGGACAATATCCTGGAACTCCCTCCCTAACAGCACCGTGGGCGTACCTACACCACAAGGGACAAAATCCTGGAACACCCTCCCTAACAGCGCTGTGGGTGTACCTACACAACAGGGGACAAAATCCTGGAAATCCCTCCCTAACAGCGTCGTGGGTGTACCTACACAACAGGGGACAAAATCCTGGAAAACACTGCCTAACAGCGCCGTGGGTGTAACTACACCACAGGGACAAAATCCTGGAACTCCCTCCCTAACAGCGCTGTGGGTGTACCTACACCACACAGGGACAAAATCCTGGTACTCACTCCCTAAAAACACTGTGGGTGTACACACACCACAGGGACAAAATACTGGAACTCCCTCTGTAACATCACTGTGGGTGTACCTACACCACACAGGGACAAAATCCTGGAACTCCCTCCCTAACAGGGCTGTGGGTGTAACTATATCACAGAGGACAAAATCCTGGAACTCGCTCCATATCGCACCGTGGGTGTACCAAGACCAGAGAGGACAAAATCCTGGAACTCACTCCCTAACAGCACTGTGGGTGTACATACACCACAGGGACAAAATCCTGAAACTCCCTCCCTAACAGCGCTGTGGGTGTACCTACACCACATGGGAAAAACTCCTGGAACGTCCTCCCAAACAGGGCTGTGTGTATAACTAAATCAAAGAGGACAAAATCCTGGAACTCGCTCCATATCAGCACCGTGTGTTTATCTACACAACACGGACAATATCCTGGAACTCCCTCCCTAACAGCGCTGTGGGTGTAACTACTGCACAGGGACAAAATCCTGGAACTCCCTCCCTAACAGCGCTGTGGGTGTAACTACTCCACAGGGACAAAATCCTGGAACTCCCTCCCTAACAGGGCTGTGGGTGTAACTATATCACAGAGGACAAAATCCTGGAACTCGCTCCATATCAGCACCGTGGGTGTACCAACACCAGAGAGGACAAAATCCTGGAACTCACTCCCTAACAGCGCTGTGGGTGTACATACAGCACCGGTGACAAAATGCTGGAACTTGCACCCTAACAGTGTTGTGGGTGTACCTATATCAAATGGGCAAAATCCTGGAACTCCCTCCCTGATAGAGCCGTGGGAATACCTATACCACATGGGCAAAATCCTGGAACTCCCTCCGGAACAGCGCCGTGGGTGTACCTATACCATAGGGGACAAAATCCTGGAACTCCTTCCCTAACAGCTCCGTGGGTGTACCTACACCACAGGGGACAAAATGCTGGAACTCCCCCCCTTATAGCGCTGTGGGTGCACCGACACCACACAGGGACAAAATCCTGGGACTCACTCCCTAAAAACACTGTGGGTGTACACACACCACACGGACAAAATCCTGGAACTCCCTCTCTAACATCACTGTGGGTGTACACACACCACAGGGACAAAATCCTGGAACTCCCTCCTTAACAGCGCTGTGGGTGCACCAACACCACAGTGGACAAAATCCTGGAACTCCAGCCCTAACAGCGCTGTGGATGTACCTACACCACAGGGGACAAAATCCTGGAACTCCCTCCATAACAGCGCCGTGGGTGTACCTACACCACAGGGGACAAAATACTGGGACTCCCTTTCTAAAAGCGCTGTGGGTGTACCTACACCACAGGGGAAAAAATATTGGAACGCCTTCCCTAACAGGGCTGTGGGTATATCTAAATCACAGAGGACAAAATCCTGGAACACGCTCCATATCAGCACCGTGTGTTTATCTACACAACACGGACAATATCCTGGAACTCCCTCCCTAACAGCACCGTGGGCGTACCTACACCACAAGGGACAAAATCCTGGAACACCCTCCCTAACAGCGCTGTGGGTGTACCTACACAACAGGGGACAAAATCCTGGAAATCCCTCCCTAACAGCGCCGTGGGTGTACCTACACAACAGGGGACAAAATCCTGGAAAACACTGCCTAACAGCGCCGTGGGTGTAACTACACCACAGGGACAAAATCCTGGAACTCCCTCCCTAACAGCGCTGTGGGTGTACCTACACCACACAGGGACAAAATCCTGGTACTCACTCCCTAAAAACACTGTGGGTGTACACACACCACAGGGACAATATACTGGAACTCCCTCTGTAACATCACTGTGGGTGTACCTACACAACAGGGGACAAAATCCTGGAAATCCCTCCCTAACAGTGCTGTGGGTGCAACTACTCCACGGGGACAAAATCCTGGACCTCCCTCCCTAACAGTGCTGTGGGTGTAACTACTCCACGGGGACAAAATCCTGGAACTCCCTCCCTTAAAGGGCAGTGGGTGTACCTACACCACAAAGGACAAAATCCTGGAACTCCCTCCCTAACAGCGCTGTGGGTGTACCTACACAACAGGGGACAAAATCCTGGAAATCCCTCCCTAACAGCGCCGTGGGTGTACCTACACAACAGGGGACAAAATCCTGGAAATCCCTCCCTAACAGCGCCGTGGGTGTACCTACACCACAGGGACAAAATCCTGGAACTCCCTCCCTAACAGCACTGTGGGTGTACCTACACCACACAGGGACAAAATCCTGGTACTCACTCCCTAAAAACACTGTGGGTGTACACACACCACAGGGACAAAATCCTGGAACTCCCTCTCTGACATCACTGTGGGTGTACCTACACCACACAGGGACAAAATCCTGGAACTCCCTCCCTAACAGTGCTGTGGGTGTATCTACACCACAGGGGACAAAATCCTGGAACTCCCTCCCTAACAGCGCTGTGGGTGTACCTACACAACAGGGGACAAAATCCTGGAAATCCCTCCCTAACAGCGCTGTGGGTGTACCTACACAACAGGAGACAAAATCCTGGAAATCCCTCCCTAACAGCGCCGTGGGTGTACCTACACAACAGGGGACAAAATCCTGGAAATCCCTCCCTAACAGCGCCGTGGGTGTACCTACACCACAGGGACAAAATCCTGGAACTCCTTCCCTAACAGCGCTGTGGGTGTACCTACACCACACAGGGACAAAATCCTGGAACTCCCGCCCGAACAGTGCTGTGGGTGTATCTACACCACAGGGGACAAAATCCTGGAACTCCCTCCCTAACAGCGCCGTGGGTGTACCTACACCACAAGGGACAAAATCCTGGAACTCCCGCCCTAACAGCACTGTGGGTGTACCTACACCACAGGGGACAAAATACTGGAACTCCCTTTCTAAAAGCGCTGTGGGTGTACCTACACCACAGGGTACAAAATCCTGGAACTCCCTCCCTAACAGCGCCGTGGGTGTACCTACACCACAGGGGACAAAATACTGGGACTCCCTTTCTAAAAGTGCTGTGGGTGTACCCACACCACAAGGGAAAAAATCCTGGAACGTCCTCCCTAACAGGGCTGTGGGTATAACTAAATCACAGAGGACAAAATCCTGGAACTCGCTCCATATCAGCACCGTGTGTTTATCTACACAACACGGACAATATCCTGGAACTCCCTCCCTAACAGCGCTGTGGGTGTACCTACACCACACAGGGGACAAAATCCTGGAACTCCCTCCCTAACAGCGCTGTGGGTGTAACTACTCCACAGGGACAAAATCCTGGAACTCCCTCCCTAACAGGGCTGTGGGTGTAACTATATCACAGAGGACAAAATCCTGGAACTCGCTCCATATCAGCACCGTGGGTGTACCAAGACCAGAGAGGACAAAATCCTGGAACTCACTCCCTAACAGCACTGTGGGTGTACATACACCACAGGGACAAAATCCTGAAACTCCCTCCCTAACAGCGCTGTGGGTGTACCTACACCACATGGGAAAAACTCCTGGAACGTCCTCCCAAACAGGGCTGTGTGTATAACTAAATCAAAGAGGACAAAATCCTGGAACTCGCTCCATATCAGCACCGTGTGTTTATCTACACAACACGGACAATATCCTGGAACTCACTCCCTAACAGCGCTGTGGGTGTAACTACTGCACAGGGACAAAATCCTGGAACTCCCTCCCTAACAGCGCTGTGGGTGTAACTACTCCACAGGGACAAAATCCTGGAACTCCCTCCCTAACAGGGCTGTGGGTGTAACTATATCACAGAGGACAAAATCCTGGAACTCGCTCCATATCAGCACCGTGGGTGTACCAACACCAGAGAGGACAAAATCCTGGAACTCACTCCCTAACAGCGCTGTGGGTGTACATACAGCACCGGTGACAAAATGCTGGAACTTGCACCCTAACAGTGTTGTGGGTGTACCTATATCAAATGGGCAAAATCCTGGAACTCCCTCCCTGATAGAGCCGTGGGAATACCTATACCACATGGGCAAAATCCTGGAACTCCCTCCGGAACAGCGCCGTGGGTGTACCTATACCATAGGGGACAAAATCCTGGAACTCCTTCCCTAACAGCTCCGTGGGTGTACCTACACCACAGGGGACAAAATGCTGGAACTCCCCCCCTTATAGCGCTGTGGGTGCACCGACACCACACAGGGACAAAATCCTGGGACTCACTCCCTAAAAACACTGTGGGTGTACACACACCACACGGACAAAATCCTGGAACTCCCTCTCTAACATCACTGTGGGTGTACACACACCACAGGGACAAAATCCTGGAACTCCCTCCTTAACAGCGCTGTGGGTGCACCAACACCACAGTGGACAAAATCCTGGAACTCCAGCCCTAACAGCGCTGTGGATGTACCTACACCACAGGGGACAAAATCCTGGAACTCCCTCCATAACAGCGCCGTGGGTGTACCTACACCACAGGGGACAAAATACTGGGACTCCCTTTCTAAAAGCGCTGTGGGTGTACCTACACCACAGGGGAAAAAATATTGGAACGCCTTCCCTAACAGGGCTGTGGGTATAACTAAATCACAGAGGACAAAATCCTGGAACACGCTCCATATCAGCACCGTGTGTTTATCTACACAACACGGACAATATCCTGGAACTCCCTCCCTAACAGCACCGTGGGCGTACCTACACCACAAGGGACAAAATCCTGGAACACCCTCCCTAACAGCGCTGTGGGTGTACCTACACAACAGGGGACAAAATCCTGGAAATCCCTCCCTAACAGCGTCGTGGGTGTACCTACACAACAGGGGACAAAATCCTGGAAAACACTGCCTAACAGCGCCGTGGGTGTAACTACACCACAGGGACAAAATCCTGGAACTCCCTCCCTAACAGCGCTGTGGGTGTACCTACACCACACAGGGACAAAATCCTGGTACTCACTCCCTAAAAACACTGTGGGTGTACACACACCACAGGGACAAAATACTGGAACTCCCTCTGTAACATCACTGTGGGTGTACCTACACAACAGGGGACAAAATCCTGGAAATCCCTCCCTAACAGTGCTGTGGGTGTAACTACTCCACGGGGACAAAATCCTGGACCTCCCTCCCTAACAGTGCTGTGGGTGTAACTACTCCACGGGGACAAAATCCTGGAACTCCCTCCCTTAAAGGGCAGTGGGTGTACCTACACCACAAAGGACAAAATCCTGGAACTCCCTCCCTAACAGCGCTGTGGGTGTACCTACACAACAGGGGACAAAATCCTGGAAATCCCTCCCTAACAGCGCTGTGGGTGTGCCTACACAACAGGAGACAAAATCCTGGAAATCCCTCCCTAACAGCGCCGTGGGTGTACCTACACAACAGGGGACAAAATCCTGGAAATCCCTCCCTAACAGCGCCGTGGGTGTACCTACACCACAAGGGAAAAAATCCTGGAACGTCCTCCCTAACAGGGCTGTGGGTATAACTAAATCACAGAGGACAAAATCCTGGAACTCGCTCCATATCAGCACCGTGTGTTTATCTACACAACACGGACAATATCCTGCAACTCCCTCCCTAACAGCGCTGTGGGTGTAACTACTCCACAGGGACAAAATCCTGGACCTCCCTCCCTAACAGTGCTGTGGGTGTAACTACTCCACGGGGACAAAATCCTGGAACTCCCTCCCTTAAAGGGCAGTGGGTGTACCTACACCACAAAGGACAAAATCCTGGAACTCCCTCCCTAACAGCGCTGTGGGTGTACCTACACAACAGGGGACAAAATCCTGGAAATCCCTCCCTAACAGCGCTGTGGGTGTGCCTACACAACAGGAGACAAAATCCTGGAAATCCCTCCCTAACAGCGCCGTGGGTGTACCTACACAACAGGGGACAAAATCCTGGAAATCCCTCCCTAACAGCGCCGTGGGTGTACCTAAACCACAGGGACAAAATCCTGGAACTCCCTCCCTAACAGCGCTGTGGGTGTACCTACACCACACAGGGACAAAATACTGGTACTCACTCCCTAAAAACACTGTGGGTGTACACACACCACAGGGACAAAATCCTGGAACTCCCTCTCTAACATCACTGTGGGTGTACCTACACCACACAGGGACAAAATCCTGGAACTCCCGCCCGAACAGTGCTGTGGGTGTATCTACACCACAGGGGACAAAATCCTGGAACTCCCTCCCTAACAGCGCCGTGGGTGTACCTACACCACAAGGGACAAAATCCTGGAACTCCCGCCCTAACAGCGCTGTGGGTGTACCTACACCACAGGGGACAAAATACCGGAACTCCCTTTCTAAAAGCGCTGTGGGTGTACCTACACCACAGGGTACAAAATCCTGGAACTCCCTCCCAAACAGCGCAGTGGGTGTACCTACACCACAGGGGACAAAATACTGGGACTCCCTTTCTAAAAGCACCGTGGGTGTACCTACAACACAGGGACAAAATCCTGGAACTCCCTCCCTAACAGCACTCTGGGTGTACCTACACCACAGGGACAAAATCCTGGAACTCCCTCTCTAACATCACTGTGGGTGTACCTACACCACACAGGGACAAAATACTGGAACACCCGCCCTAACAGCGCTGTGGATGTACCTACACAACAGGGGACAAAATACTGGGACTCCCTTTCTAAAAGCGCTGTGGGTGTACCTACACCACAGGGGAAAAAATATTGGAACGCCCTCCCTAACAAGGCTGTGGGTATAACTAAATCACAGAGGACAAAATCCTGGAACTCGCTCCATATCAGCACCGTGTGTTTATCTACACAACACGGACAATATCCTGGAACTCCCTCCCTAACAGCACCGTGGGCGTACCTACACCACAGGGACAAAATCCTGGAACGCCCTCCCTAACAGCGCTGTGGGTGTACCTACACCACAAGGGACAAAATCCTGGAACTCCCTCCCTAACAGCACTGTGGGTGTACCTACACCACAGGGGACAAAATACTGGGACTCCCTTTCTAAAAGCACTGTGGGTGTACCTACACCACAAGGGAAAATTTCCTGGAACGTCCTCCCTAACAGGGCTGTGGGTATAACTAAATCACAGAGGACAAAATCCTGGAATTCGCTCCATATCAGCACCGTGTGTTTATCTACACAACACGGACAATATCCTGCAACTCCCTCCCTAACAGCGCTGTGGGTGTAACTACTCCACAGGGACAAAATCCTGGAACTCCCTCCCTAACAGTGCTGTGGGTGTACCTGCACCACAGGAGACAAAATCCTGGAACTCCCGCCCTAACAGCGCTGTGGGTGTACCTACTCCACAGGGACAAAATCCTGGACTCCCTCCCTAACAGCGCTGTGGGTGTATCTACACCACAGGGGACAAAATCCTGGAACTACCTCCCTAACAGGGCAGTGGGTGTACCTACACCACACAGGGGACAAAATCCTGGAACTCCCTCCCTAACAGCGCTGTGGGTGGAACTACTCCACAGGGACAAAATCCTGGAACGCCCTCCCTAACAGGGCTGTGGGTATAACTAAATCACAGAGGACAAAATCCTGGAACACGCTCCATATCAGCACCGTGTGTTTATATACACAACACGGACAATATCCTGGAACTCCCTCCCTAACAGCACCGTGGGCGTACCAACACCACAAGGGACAAAATCCTGGAACACCCTCCCTAACAGGGCTGTGGGTGTACCTACACCACAGGGACAAAATCCTGGAACTCCCTCCCTAACAGTGCTGTGGGTGTACCTACACCACACAGGGACCAAATCCTGGTACTCACTCCCTAAAAACACTGTGGGTGTACACAGACCACAGGGACAAAATCCTGGAACTCCCTCTCTAACATCACTGTGGGTGTACCTACACCACACAGGGACAAAATCCTGGAACTCCCTCCCTAACAGGGCTGTGGGTGTATCTACACCACAGGGGACAAAATCCTGGAACTCCCTCCCTAACAGCGCCGTGGGTGTACCTACACCACAAGGGACAAAATCCTGGAACTCCCTCGCTAACAGTGCTGTGGGTGTAACTACTCCACAGGGACAAAATCCTGGAACTCCCTCCCTAACAGGGCTGTGGGTGTACCTACACCACACAGGGGACAAAATCCTGGAACTCCCTCCCTAACAGCGCTGTGGGTGTAACTACTCCACAAGGACAAAATCCTGGAACTCCCTCCCGAACAGGGCTGTGGGTGTAACTATATCACAGATGACAAAATCCCGGAACTCGCTCCATATCAGCACCGTGGGTGTACCAACACCAGAGAGGACAAAATCCTGGAACTCCCTCCCTAACAGCGCTGTGGGTGTACATACACCACAGGGACAAAATCCTGGAACTCCCTCCCTAACAGCGCTGTGGGTGTACATACACCACAGGGGACAAAATCCTGGAACGTCCTCCCTCACAGGGCTGTGTGTATAACTAAATCACAGAGGACAACATCCTGGAACTCGCTCCATATCAGCACCGTGTGTTTATCTACACAACACGGACAATATCCTGGAACTTCCTCCCTAACAGCGCTGTGGGTGTAACTACTCCACAGGGACAAAATCCTGGAACTCCCTCCATAACAGTGCTGTGGGTGTACCTACACGACAGGAGACAAAATCCTGGAACTCCCGCCCTAACATCGCTGTGGGTGTACCTACTCCACAGGGACAAAATCCTGGAACTCCCTCTCTAACATCACTCTGGGAGTACACACACCACAGGGACAAAATCCTGGAACTCCCTCCTTAACTGCGCTGTGGGGGCACCTACACCACAGTGGACAAAATCCTGGAACTCCAGCCCTAACATCGCTGTGGATTTACCTACACCACAGGGGACAAAATCCTGGAACTCCCTCCTTAACAGTGCCGTGGGTGTACCTACACCACAGGGGACAAAATACTGGGACTGCCTTTCTAACAGCGCTGTGGGTGTACCTACACCACAGGGGAAAAAATATTGGAACGCCCTCCCTAACAGGGCTGTGGGTATAACTAAATCACAGAGGACAAAATCCTGGAACTCGCTCCATATCAGCACCGTGTGTTTATCTACACAACACGGACAATATCCTGGAACTCCCTCCCTAACAGCGCTGTGGGTGTAACTACACCACAGGAGACAAAATCCTGGAACTCCCTCCCTAACAGTGCTGTGGGTGTACCTACACCACACGGGACAAAATCCTGGAACTCCCTCCCTAACAGTGCTGTGGGTGTAACTACTCCACAGGGACAAAATCCTGGAACTCCCTCCCTAACAGCGCTGTGGGCGTACATACACCACACAGGGGACAAAATCCTGGAACTCCCTCCCTAACAGCGCTGTGGGCGTACATACACCACACAGGGGACAAAATCCTGGAACTCCCTCCCTAACAGCGCTGTGGGTGTAACTACTCCACAGGGACAAAATCCTGGAACTCCCTCCCTAACAGCGCTGTGGGTGTACATACACCACAGGGACAAAATCCTGGAACTCCCTCCCTAACAGCGCTGTGGGTGTACATACACCACAGGGGACAAAATCCTGGAACGTCCTCCCTAACAGGGCTGTGTGTATAACTAAATCACAGAGGACAACATCCTGGAACTCGCTCCATATCAGCACCGTGTGTTTATCTACACAACACGGACAATATCCTGGAACGTCCTCCCTATCAGCGCTGTGGGTGTAACTACTCCACAGGAACAAAATCCTGGAACTCCCTCCCTAACAGTGCTGTGGGTGTACCTATACGACAGGAGACAAAATCCTGGAACTCCCGCCCTAACAGCGCTGTGGGTGTACCTACTCCACAGGGACAAAATCCTGGAACTCCCTCTCTAACATCACTGTGGGTGTACACACACCACTGGGACAAAATCCTGGAACTCCCTCCTTAACAGCGCTGTGGGTGCACCTACACCACAGTGGACAAAATCCTGGAACTCCAGCCCTAACAGCGCTGTGGATTTACCTACACCACAGGGGACAAAATCCTGGAACTCCCTCCATAACAGCGCCGTGGGTGTACCTACACCACAGGGGACAAAATACTGGGACTCCCTTTCTAAAAGCGCTGTGGGTGTACCTACACCACAGGGGAAAAAATATTGGAACGCCTTCCCTAACAGGGCTGTGGGTATAACTAAATCACAGAGGACAAAATCCTGGAACACGCTCCATATCAGCACCGTGTGTTTATCTACACAACACGGACAACATCCTGGAACTCCCTCCCTAACAGCACCGTGGGCGTACCTACACCACAAGGGACAAAACCCTGGAACACCCGCCCTAACAGCGCTGTGGGTGTACCTACACAACAGGGGACTAAATCCTGGAAATCCCTCCCTAACAGCGCCGTGGGTGTACCTACACCACAGGGGACAAAATACTGGGACTCCCTTTCTAAAAGCGCTGTGGGTGTACCTACACCACAAGGGAAAAAATCCTGGAACGTCCTCCCTAATAGGGCTGTGGCTATAACTAAATCACAGAGGACAAAATCCTGGAACTCGCTCCATATCAGCACCGTGTGTTTATCTACACAACACGGACAATATCCTGGAACTCGCTCCCTAACAGCGCTGTGGGTGTAACTTCTCCACAGGGACAAAATCCTGGAACTCCCTCCCTAACAGTGCTGTGGGTGTAACTACTCCACAGGGACAAAATCCTGGAACTTCCTCCCTAACAGGGCTGTGGGTGTACCTACACCACACAGGGGACAAAATCCTGGAACTCCCACCCTAACAGCACTGTTGGTGTAACTACTCCACAGGGACAAAATCCTGGAACTCCCTCCCTAACAGGGCTGTGGGTGTAACTATATCACAGAGGATAAAATCCTGGAACTCGCTCCATATCAGCACCGTGCTTGTACCAACACCAGAGAGGACAAAATCCTGGAACTCACTCCCTAACAGCGCTGTGGGTGTACATACACCACAGGGACAAAATCCTGGAACTCCCTCCCTAACAGCGCTGTGGGTGTACCTACACCAAAAGGGAAAAAGTCCTGGAATGTCCTCCCTAACAGGGCTGTGTGTATAACTAAATCACAGAGGACAAAATCCTGGAAATCGCTCCATATCAGCACCGTGTGTTTATCTACACAACACGGACAATATCCTGGAACTCCCTCCCTAACAGCGCTGTGGGTGTAACTACTCCACAGGGACAAAATCCTGGAACTCCCTCCCTAACAGTGCTGTGGGTGTACCTACACCACAGGAGACAAAATCCTGGAACTCCGGCCCTAACAGCGCTGTGGGTGTACCTACTCCACAGGGACAAAATCCTGGAACTCCCTCCCTAACAGGGCTGTGGGTGTATCTACACCACAGGGGACAAAATCCTGGAACTCCCTCCCTAACAGCGCTGTGGGTGTAACTACTCCACAGGGACAAAATCCTGGAACTCCCTCCCTAACAGGGCTGTGTGTGTACCTACACCACACAGAGGACAAAATCCTGGAACTCGCTCCATATCAGCACCATGGGTGTGCCAACACCAGAGAGGTCAAAATCCTGGAACTCACTCCCTAACAGCGCTGTGGGTGAACATACAGCACCGGGGACAAAATGCTGGAGCTCGCTCCCTAACAGTGTTGTGGGTGTACCTATATCAAATGGGCAAAATCCTGGAACTCCCTCCCTAATAGAGCCGTGGGAATACCTATACAACATGGGCAAAATCCTGGAACTCCCTCCCTAACAGCGCCGTAGGTGTACCTATACCATAGGGTTAAAATCCTGGAACTCCCTCCCTAACAGCGCCGTGCGTGTACCTACAAGACAGGGGACAAAATACTGGGACTCCCTTGCTAAAAGCGCTATGGGTGTACCTACACCACAAGGGAAAAATCCTGGAACGCCCGCCCTAACAGCGCTGTGGGTGTACCTACACCACAGGGGACAAAATACTGGGACTCCCTTTCTAAAAGCGCTATGGGTATACCTACACCACAAGGGAAAAATCCTGGAACGTCCTCCCTAACAGGGCTGTGGGTATAACGAAATCACAGAGGACAAAATCCTGGAACTCGCTCCATATCAGCACCGTGTGTTTATCTACACAACACGGACAATATCCTGCAACTCCCTCCCTAACAGCGCTGTGGGTGTAACTACTCCACAGGGACAAAATCCTGGAACTCCCTCCCGAACAGGGCTGTGGGTGCAACTATATCACAGAGGACAAAATCCTGGAACTCGCTCCATATCAGCACCGTGGGTGTACCAACACCAGAGAGGACAAAATCCTGGAACTCCCTTCCTAACAGCGCTGTGGGTGTACATACACCACAGGGACAAAATCCTGGAACTCCCTCCCTAACAGCGCTGTGGGTGTACCTACACCACAAGGGACAAAATCCTGGAACTCCCGCCCTAACAGCGCTGTGGGTGTACCTACACCACAGGGGACAAAATACTGGGACTCCCTTTCTAAAAGCGCTGTGGGTGTACCTACACCACAAGGGAAAAAATCCTGGAACGTCCTCCCTAATAGGGCTGTGGGTATAACTAAATCACAGAGGACAAAATCCTGGAACTCGCTCCATATCAGCACCGTGTGTTTATCTACACAACACGGACAATATCCTGGAACTCGCTCCCTAACAGCGCTGTGGGTGTAACTTCTCCACAGGGACAAAATCCTGGAACTCCCTCCCTAACAGTGCTGTGGGTGTAACTACTCCACAGGGACAAAATCCTGGAACTCCCTCCCTAATAGGGCTGTGGGTGTACCTACACCACACAGGGGACAAAATCCTGGAACTCCCCCCCTAACAGCGCTGTTGGTGTAACTACTCCACAGGGACAAAATCCTGGAACTCCCTCCCTAACAGGGCTGTGGGTGTAACTATATCACAGAGGATAAAATCCTGGAACTCGATCCATATCAGCACCGTGCTTGTACCAACACCAGAGAGGAAAAAATCCTGGAACTCACTCCCTAACAGCGCTGTGGGTGTACATACACCACAGGGACAAAATCCTGGAACTCCCTCCCTAACAGCGCTGTGGGTGTACCTACACCAAAAGGGAAAAAGTCCAGGAATGTCCTCCCTAACAGGGCTGTGTGTATAACTAAATCACAGAGGACAAAATCCTGGAAATCGCTCCATATCAGCACCGTGTGTTTATCTACACAACACGGACAATATCCTGGAACTCCCTCCCTAACAGCGCTGTGGGTGTAACTACTCCACAGGGACAAAATCCTGGAACTCCCTCCCTAACAGTGCTGTGGGTGTACCTACACTACAGGAGACAAAATCCTGGAACTCCGGCCCTAACAGCGCTGTGGGTGTACCTACTCCACAGGGACAAAATCCTGGAACTCCCTCCCTAACAGGGCTGTGGGTGTATCTACACCACAGGGGACAAAATCCTGGAACTCCCTCCCTAACAGCGCTGTGGGTGTAACTACTCCACAGGGACAAAATCCTGGAACTCCCTCCCTAACAGGGCTGTGGGAGTACCTACACCACACAGGAGACAAAATCCAGGAACACCCTCCCTAACAGCGCTGTGGGTGTAACTACTCCACAGGGACAAAATCCTGGAACTCCCTCCCTAACAGGGCTGTGGGTGAACATACAGCACCGGGGACAAAATGCTGGAACTCGCTCCCTAACAGTGTTGTGGGTGTACCTATATCAAATGGGCAAAATCCTGGAACTCCCTCCCTAATAGAGCCGTGGGAATACCTATACAACATGGGCAAAATCCTGGAACTCCCTCCCTAACAGCGCCGTAGGTGTACCTATACCATAGGGTTAAAATCCTGGAACTCCCTCCCTAACAGCGCCGTGGGTGTACCTACAAGACAGGGGACAAAATACTGGGACTCCATTGCTAAAAGCGCTATGGGTGTACCTACACCACAAGGGAAAAATCCTGGAACGCCCGCCCTAACAGCGCTGTGGGTGTACCTACACCACAGGGGACAAAATACTGGGACTCCCTTTCTAAAAGCGCTATGGGTGTACCTACACCACAAGGGAAAAATCCTGGAACGTCCTCCCTAACAGGGCTGTGGGTATAACGAAATCACAGAGGACAAAATCCTGGAACTCGCTCCATATCAGCACCGTGTGTTTATCTACACAACACGGACAATATCCTGCAACTCCCTCCCTAACAGCGCTGTGGGTGTAACTACTCCACAGGGACAAAATCCTGGAACTCCCTCCCGAACAGGGCTGTGGGTGCAACTATATCACAGAGGACAAAATCCTGGAACTCGCTCCATATCAGCACCGTGGGTGTACCAACACCAGAGAGGACAAAATCCTGGAACTCCCTCCCTAACAGCGCTGTGGGTGTACATACACCAAAGGGACAAAATCCTGGAACTCCCTCCCTAACAGCACTGTGGGTGTACATACACCACAGGGGACAAAATCCTGGAACGTCCTCCCTAACAGGGCTGTGTGTATAACTAAATCACAGAGGACAACATCCTGGAACTCGCTCCATATCAGCACCGTGTGTTTATCTACACAACACGGACAATATCCTGGAACTTCCTCCCTAACAGCGCTGTGGGTGTAACTACTCCACAGGGACAAAATCCTGGAACTCCCTCCCTAACAGTGCTGTGGGTGTACCTATACGACAGGAGACAAAATCCTGGAACTCCCGCCCTAACAGCGCTGTGGGTGTACCTACTCCACAGGGACAAAATCCTGGAACTCCCTCTCTAACATCACTGTGGGTGTACACACACCACAGGGACAAAATCCTGGAACTCCCTCCTTAACAGCGCTGTGGGTGCACCTACACCACAGTGGACAAAATCCTGGAACTCCAGCCCTAACAGCGCTGTGGATTTACCTACACCACAGGGGACAAAATCCTGGAACTCCCTCCATAACAGCGCCGTGGGTGTACCTACACCACAGGGGACAAAATACTGGGACTCCCTTTCTAAAAGCGCTGTGGGTGTACCTACACCACAGGGGAAAAAATATTGGAACGCCTTCCCTAACAGGGCTGTGGGTATAACTAAATCACAGAGGACAAAATCCTGGAACACGCTCCATATCAGCACCGTGTGTTTATCTACACAACACGGACAATATCCTGGAACTCCCTCCCTAACAGCACCGTGGGCGTACCTACACCACAAGGGACAAAATCCTGGAACTCCCTCCCTAACAGCGCTGTGGGTGTACCTACACCACACAGGGACAAAATCCTGGTACTCACTCCCAAAAAACACTGTGGGTGTACACACACCACAGGGACAAAATCCTGGAACTCCCTCTCTAACATCACTGTGGGTGTACCTACACCACACAGGGACAAAATCCTGGAACTCCCTCCCGAACAGCGCTGTGGATGTACCTACACCACAGGGGACAAAATCCTGGAACTCCCTCCCTAACAGCGCTGTGGATGTACCTACACCACAGGGGACAAAATCCTGGAAATCCCTCCCTAACAGCACTGTGGGTGTATCTACACCACAGGGGACAAAATCGTGGAACTCCTTCCCTAACAGCGCCGCGGGTGTACCTACACCACAGGGGACAAAATCCTGGAACTCCCTCCCTAACAGCGCTGTGGGTGTACCTACACCACAAGGGAAAAAATCCTGGAACGTCCTCCCTAACAGGGCTGTGTGTATAACTAAATCACAGAGGACAAAATCCTGGAACTCGCTCCATATCAGCACTGTGTGTTTATCTACACAACACGGACAATATCCTGGAACTCCCTCCCTAACAGCGCTGTGGGTGTAAGTACTCCACAGGGACAAAATCCTGGAACTCCCTCCCTAACAGTGCTGTGGGTGTACCTACACGACAGCAGACAAAATCCTGGAACTCCCGCCCTAACAGCGCTGTGGGTGTATCTACTCCACAGGGACAAAATCCTGGAACTCCCTCCCTAACAGCGCTGTGGGTGTATCTAAACCACAGGGGACAAAATCCTGGAACTCCCTCCCTAACAGCGCTGTGGGTGTAACTACTCCACAGGGACAAAATCCTGGAACTCCCTCCCTAACAGGGCTGTGGGTGTAACTATATCACAGAGGACAAAATCCTGGAACTCGCTCCATATCAGCGCTGTGGGTGTACCTACACCACACAGGGACAAAATCCTGGTACTCACTCCCTAAAAACATTGTGAGTGTACACACACCACACGGACAAAATCCTGGAACTCCCTCTCTAACATCACTGTGGGTGTACACGCACCACAGGGACAAAATCCTGGAACTCCCTCCCTAACAGGGCTGTGGATGTACCTACACCACAGGGGACAAAATACTGGGACTCCCTTTCTAAAAGCGCTGTGGGTGTACCTACACCACAGGGGAAAAAATATTGGAACGCCCTCCCTAACAGGGCTGTGGGTATAACTAAATCACAGAGGACAAAATCCTGGAACTCGCTCCACATCAGCACCGTGTGTTTATCTACACAACACGGACAATATCTTGGAACTCCCTCCCTAACAGCACCGTGGGCGTACCTACAACACAAGGGACAAAATCCTGGAACTCCCTCCCTAACAGGGCTGTGGGTGTACCTACACCACATCGGGACAAAATCCTGGAAATACCTCCCTAATAGCGCCGTGGGTGTACCTACACCACAGCGACAAAATCCTGGAACTCCCTCCCTAACAGCGCCGTGGGTGTACCTACACCACAGGGGACAAAATCCTGGAAATCCCTCCCAAACAGCGTCGTGGGTGTACCTACACAACAGGGGACAAAATCCTGGAACTTCCTCCCTAACAGCGCCGTGGGTGTACTTACACCACACAGGGGACAAAATCCTGGAAATCCTTCCCTAACAGCGCTGTGGGTGTACCTACACCACAGGGATAAAATCCTGGAACTCCCTCCCAAACAGCACTGTGGGTGTACCTACACCACAGGGGACAAAATCCTGGAACTCCCTCCCTAACAGCGCTGTGGGTGTACCTACACCACAGGAGACAAAATCCTGGAACTCCCTCCCTAACAGCGCCGCGGGTGTACCTACACCACACAGGGGACAAAATCCTGGAAATCCTTCCCTAACAGCGCTGTGGGTGTACCTACACCACAGGGATAAAATCCTGGAACTCCCTCCCTAACAGCACTGTGGGTGAACCTACACCACAGGGGACAAAATCCTGGAACTCCCTCCCTAACAACGCTGTGGGTGTACCTACACCACAGGGGACAAAATACTGGGACTCCCTTTCTAAAAGCGCTGTGGGTGTACCTACACCACAGGGGAAAAAATGTTGGAACGCCCTCCCTAACAGGGCTGCGGGTATAACTAAATCACAGAGGAAAAATCCTGGAACTCGCTCCATATCAGCCCCGTGTGTTTATCTACACAATACGGACAATATCCTGGAACTCTCTCCCTAACAGCACCGTGGGCGTACCTACACCACAGGAACAAAATCATGGAACGCACTCCCGAACAGCGCTGTGGGAGTACCTACACCACAGGGGACAAAATGCTGGAACTCCCTCCCTAACAGCACTGTGGGTGTACCTACACCACTGGGGACAAAATCCTGGAAATACCTCCCTAATAGCGCCGTGGGTGTACCTACACCACAGCGACAAAATCCTGGAACTACCCCCCCAACAGCGCCGTGGGTGTATCAACAAAACAGGGAACAAAATCCTGGAAATCCGTCCCCAACAGCACTGTGGGTGTACCTACACCACAGGGGACAAAATCCTGGAACTCCCTCCCTAACAGTGCTGTGGGTGTACCTACACCACAGGGGACAAAATCCTGGAACTCCCTCCCTAACAGCACTGTGGGTGTACCTACACCACAGGGGACAAAATCCTGGAACTCCCTCCCTAACAGCGCTGTGGGTGTACCTACACCACAGGGACAAAATCCTGGAACACCCTCCCTAACAGCGCTGTGGGTGTACCTACACCACAGGGACAAAATACTGGTACTCACTCCCGAAAAACACTGTGGGTGTACACACATCACAGGGACAAATTCCTGGAACTCCCTCTCTAACATCACTGTGGGTGTACCTACACCACACAGGGACAAAATCCTGGAACTCCCGCCCTAACAGCGCTGTGGATGTACCTACACCACAGGGGACAAAATCCTGGAACTCCCTCCCTGACAGCGCTGTGGGAGTAACTACACCACAGGGGACAAAATAATGGGACTCTCTTTCTAAAAGCGCTGTGGGTGTACCTACACCACAGGGGAAAAAATATTGGAACGCCCTCCCTAACAGGGCTGTGGGTATAACTAAATCACAGAGCACAAAATCCTGGAACTCGCTCCATATCAGCACCGTGTGTTTATCTACACAACACGGACAATATCCTGGAACTCCCTCCAGCAGCACCGTGGGCGTACCTACACCACAGGGACAAAATCCTGGAACGCCCTCCCTAACAGCGCTGTGGGTGTACCTACACAAGGGACAAAATCCTGGAACTCCCTCCCTAACAGCGCTGTGGGTGTCCCTTGGCCACAGGGGACAAAATGCTGGAACTCCATCCCTAACAGCGCCGTGGGTGTACCTACACCACAGGGGACAAAATCCTGGAACTCCATCCCTAACAGCGCCGTGGGTGTATATACACCACAGGGGACAAAATCCTGGAAATCCCTCCCTAACAGCGCCGTGGGTGTACCTACACAACAGGGGACAAAATCCTGGAACTCCCTCCCTAACAGCGCTGTGGGTGTATCTACACCACAGGGACAAAATCCTGGAACTCCCTCCCTAACAGCGCTGTGGGTGTACCTACACCACACAGGGACAAAATCCTGGTACTCACTCCCTAAAAACACTGTGGGTGTGCACACACCACAGGGACAAAATCCTGGAACTCCCTCTCTAACATCACCGTGGGTGTATCTACACCACACAGGGACAAAATCCTGGAACTCCCGCCCGAACAGCGCAGTGGGTGTACCTACACCACAAGGGACAAATCCTGGAACTCCCGCCCTAACAGCGCTGTGGGTGTACCAACACCACAGGGGACAAAATACTGGGACTCCCTTTCTAAAAGCGCTGTGGGTGTACCTACACAAGGGAAAAAATCCTGGAACGTCCTCCCTAACAGGGCTGTGGGTATAACTAAATCACAGAGGACAAAATCCTGGAACTCGCTCCATATCAGCACCATGTGTTTATCTACACAACACGGACAATATCCTGGAACTCCATCCCTAACAGCGCTGTGGGTGTAGCTACTCCACAGGGATAAAATCCTGGAACTCCCTCCCTAACAGTGCTGTGGGTGTACCTACACCACAGGAGACAAAATCCTGGAACTCCCGCCCTAACAGCGCTGTGGGTGTACCTACTCCACAGGGACAAAATCCTGGACTCCCTCCCTAACAGCGCTGTGGGTGTATCTACACCACAGGGGACAAAATCCTGGAACTACCTCCCTAACAGGGCTGTGGGTGTACCTACACCACACAGGGGACAAAATCCTGGAACTCCCTCCCTAACAGCGCTGTGGGTGTAACTACTCCACAGGGACAAAATCCTGGAACTCCCTCCCTAACAGGGCTGTGGGTGTACCTACACCACACAGGGGACAAAATCCTGGAACTCCCTCCCTAACAGCGCTGTGGGTCTAACTACTCCACAGGGACAAAATCCTGGAACTCCCTCCCTAACAGGGCTGTGGGTGTAACTATATCACAGAGGACAAAATCCTGGAACTCGCTCCATATCAGCACCGTGGGTGTACCAACACCAGAGAGGACAAAATCCTGGAATTCACTCCCTAACAGCGCTGTGGGTGTACATACAGCACAGGGGAAAAAATGCTGGAACTCGCTTCCTAACATTGTTGTGGGGGTACCTATATCAAATGGGCAAAATCCTGGAACTCCCTCCCTAATAGAGCCGTGGGAATACCCATACCACATGGGCAAAATCCTGGAACTCCCTCCCTAACAGCGCCGTGGGTGTACCTATACCATAGGGGACAATATCCTGGAACTCACTCCCTAACAGCGCCGTGGGTGTACCTACACCACAGGGGACAAAATGCTGGAACTCCCTCCCTTATAGCACTGTGGGTGTACCTACACCACACAGGGACAAAATCCTGGTACTCACTCCCAAAAAACACTGTGGGTGTACACACACCACACGGACAAAATCCTGGAACTCCCTCCTTAAAAGCGCTGTGGGTGCACCTACACCACAGTGGACAAAGTCCTGGAAATCCAGCCCTAACAGCGCTGTGGATGTACCTACACCACAGGGGACAAAATCCTGGAACTCCCTCCATAACAGCGCCGTGGGTGTACCTACACCACAGGGGACAAAATACTGGGACTCCCTTTCTAAAAGCGCTGTGGGTGTACCTACACCACAGGGGAAAAAATATTGGAACGCCTTCCCTAACAGGGCTGTGGGTATAACTAAATCACAGAGGACAAAATCCTGGAACACGCTCCATATCAGCACCGTGTGTTTATCTACACAACACGGACAATATCCTGGAACGTCCTCCCTAACAGGGCTGTGGGTATAACTAAATCACAGAGGACAAAATCCTGGAACACGCTCCATATCAGCACCGTGTGTTTATCTACACAACACGGACAATATCCTGGAACTCCCTCCCTAACAGCACCGTGGGCGTACCTACACCACCAGGGACAAAATCCTGGAACACGCTCCATAAAAGCACCGTGTGTTTATCTACACAACACGGACAATATCCTGGAACTCCCTCCAGCAGCACCGTGGGCGTACCTACACCACAGGGACAAAATCCTGGAACGCCCTCCCTAACAGCGCTGTGGGTGTACCTACACAAGGGACAAAATCCTGGAACTCCCTCCCTAACAGCACTGTGGGTGTCCCTTGGCCACAGGGGACAAAATCCTGGAACTCCATCCCTAACAGCGCCGTGGGTGTACCTACACCACAGGGGACAAAATCCTGGAACTCCATCCCTAACAGCGCCGTGGGTGTATATACACCACAGGGGACAAAATCCTGGAAATCCCTCCCTAACAGCGCCGTGGGTGTACCTACACAACAGGGGACAAAATCCTGGAACTCCCTCCCTAACAGCGCTGTGGGTGTATCTACACCACAGGGACAAAATCCTGGAACTCCCTCCCTAACAGCGCTGTGGGTGTACCTACACCACACAGGGACAAAATCCTGGTACTCACTCCCTAAAAACACTGAGGGTGTGCACACACCACAGGGACAAAATCCTGGAACTCCCTCTCTAACATCACCGTGGGTGTATCTACACCACACAGGGACAAAATCCTGGAACTCCCGCCCGAACAGCGCAGTGGGTGTACCTACACCACAAGGGACAAATCCTGGAACTCCCGCCCTAACAGCGCTGTGGGTGTACCAACACCACAGGGGACAAAATACTGGGACTCCCTTTCTTAAAGCGCTGTGGGTGTACCTACACAAGGGAAAAAATCCTGGAACGTCCTCCCTAACAGGGCTGTGGGTATAACTAAATCACAGAGGACAAAATCCTGGAACTCGCTCCATATCAGCACCATGTGTTTATCTACACAACACGGACAATATCCTGCAACTCCCTCCCTAACAGCGCTGTGGGTGTAGCTACTCCACAGGGACAAAATCCTGGAACTCCCTCCCTAACAGTGCTGTGGGTGTACCTACACCACAGGAGACAAAATCCTGGAACTCCCGCCCTAACAGCGCTGTGGGTGTACCTACTCCACAGGGACAAAATCCTGGACTCCCTCCCTAACAGCGCTGTGGGTGTATCTACACCACAGGGGACAAAATCCTGGAACTACCTCCCTAACAGGGCTGTGGGTGTACCTACACCACACAGGGGACAAAATCCTGGAACTCCCTCCCTAACAGCGCTGTGGGTGTAACTACTCCACAGGGACAAAATCCTGGAACTCCCTCCCTAACAGGGCTGTGGGTGTACCTACACCACACAGGGGACAAAATCCTGGAACTCCCTCCCTAACAGCGCTGTGGGTCTAACTACTCCACAGGGACAAAATCCTGGAACTCCCTCCCTAACAGGGCTGTGGGTGTAACTATATCACAGAGGACAAAATCCTGGAACTCGCTCCATATCAGCACCGTGGGTGTACCAACACCAGAGAGGACAAAATCCTGGAATTCACTCCCTAACAGCGCTGTGGGTGTACATACAGCACAGGGGAAAAAATGCTGGAACTCGCTTCCGAACATTGTTGTGGGGGTACCTATATCAAATGGGCAAAATCCTGGAACTCACTCCCTAATAGAGCCGTGGGAATACCCATACCACATGGGCAAAATCCTGGAACTCCCTCCCTAACAGCGCCGTGGGTGTACCTATACCATAGGGGACAATATCCTGGAACTCACTCCCTAACAGCGCCGTGGGTGTACCTATACCACAGGGGACAAAATGCTGAAACTCCCTCCCTTATAGCACTGTGGGTGTACCTACACCACACAGGGACAAAATCCTGGTACTCACTCCCAAAAAACACTGTGGGTGTACACACACCACACGGACAAAATCCTGGAACTCCCTCCTTAACAGCGCTGTGGGTGCACCTACACCACAGTGGACAAAGTCCTGGAACTCCAGCCCTAACAGCGCTGTGGATGTACCTACACCACAGGGACAAAATCCTGGAACTCCCTCCATAACAGCGCCGTGGGTGTACCTACACCACAGGGGACAAAATACTGGGACTCCCTTTCTAAAAGCGCTGTGGGTGTACCTACACCACAGGGGAAAAAATATTGGAACGCCTTCCCTAACAGGGCTGTGGGTATAACTAAATCACAGAGGACAAAATCCTGGAACACGCTCCATATCAGCACCGTGTGTTTATCTACACAACACGGACAATATCCTGGAACGTCCTCTCTAACAGGGCTGTGGGTATAACTAAATCACAGAGGACAAAATCCTGGAACACGCTCCATCTCAGCACCGTGTGTTTATCTACACAACACGGACAATATCCTGGAACTCCCTCCCTAACAGCACCGTGGGCGTACCTACACCACAAGGGACAAAATCCTGGAACACCCTCCCTAACAGCGCTGTGGGTGTACCTACACAACAGGGGACAAAATCCTGGAAATCCCTCCCTAACAGCGCCGTGGGTGTACCTACACAACAGGGGACAAAATCCTGGAAATCCCTCCCTAACAGCGCCGTGGGTGTAACTACACCACAGGGACAAAATCCTGGAACTCCCGCCCTAACAGCGCTGTGGGTGTACCTACACCACACCGGGGACAAAATCCTGGAACTCCCTCCCTAACAGCACTGTGGGTGTACCTACACCACAGGGGACAAAATCCAGGAACACCCTCCCTAACAGCGCTGTGGGTGTACCTACACCACAGAGACAAAATCCTGGAACTTCCTCCCCAACAGCGCCGTGGGTGTACCAACAAAACAGGGAACAAAATCCTGGAACTCAATCCCTAAGAGCGCTGTGGGTGTACCTACACCACAGGGGACAAAATCCTGGATCTCCCTCCCTAACAGCACTGTGCGTGTACCTACACCACAGGGGACAAAATCCTGGAACTCCCTCCCTAACAGCACTGTGGGTGTACCTACACCACAGGAACAAAATCCTGGAACTCAATCCCTAACAGCGCTGTGGGTGTACCCACACCACAGGGGACAAAATCCTGGAACTCCCTTCCTAACAGCGCCATGGGTGTACCTACACCACAGGGACAAAATCCTGGAACTCCCTCCTGAACAGCGCTGTGGGTGCACCTACACCACAGTGGACAAAATCCTGGAACTCCAGCCCTGACAGCGCTGTGGATGTACCTACACCACAGGGGACAAAATCCTGGAACTCCCTCCATAACAGCGCCGTGGGTGTACCTACACCACAGGGGACAAAATCCTGGAACTCCCTATCTAAAAGCGCTGTGGGTGTACCTACACAACAGGGGAATAAATATTGGAACGCCTTCCCTAACAGGGCTGTGGGTATAACTAAATCACAGAGGACAAAATCCTGGAACTCGCTCCACATCAGCACCGTGTGTTTATCTACACAACACGGACAATATCTTGGAACTCCCTCCCTAACAGCACCGTGGGCGTACCTACAACACAAGGGACAAAATCCTGGAACTCCCTCCCTAACAGCGCTGTGGGTGTACCTACACCACATCGGGACAAAATCCTGGAAATACCTCCCTAATAGCGCCGTGGGTGTACCTACACCACAGCGACAAAATCCTGGAACTCCCTCCCTAACAGCGCCGTGGGTGTACCTACACCACAGGGGACAAAATCCTGGAAATCCCTCCCAAACAGCGTCGTGGGTGTACCTACACAACAGGGGACAAAATCCTGGAACTTCCTCCCTAACAGCGCTGTGGGTGTACTTACACCACACAGGGGACAAAATCCTGGAAATCCTTCCCTAACAGCGCTGTGGGTGTACCTACACCACAGGGATAAAATCCTGGAACTCCCTCCCTAACAGCACTGTGGGTGTACCTACACCACAGGGGACAAAATCCTGGAACTCCCTCCCTAACAGCGCTGTGGGTGCACCTACACCACAGGGGACAAAATCCTGGAACTCCCTCCCTAACAGCGCCGCAGGTGTACCTACACCACACAGGGGACAAAATCCTGGAAATCCTTCCCTAACAGCGCTGTGGGTGTACCTACACCACAGGGATAAAATCCTGGAACTCCCTCCCTAACAGCACTGTGGGTGTACCTACACCACAGGGGACAAAATCCTGGAACTCCCTCCCTAACAGCGCTGTGGGTGTACCTACACCACAGGGGACAAAATACTGGGACTCCCTTTCTAAAAGCGCTGTGGGTGTACCTACACCACAGGGGAAAAAATGTTGGAACGCGCTCCCTAACAGGGCTGCGGGTATAACTAAATCACAGAGGAAAAATCCTGGAACTCGCTCCATATCAGCCCAGTGTGTTTATCTACACAACACGGACAATATCCTGGAACTCTCTCCCGAACAGCACCGTGGGCGTACCTACACCACAGGAACAAATTCATGGAACGCATTCCCGAACAGCGCTGTGGGAGTACCTACACCACAGGGGACAAAATGCTGGAACTCCCTCCCTAACAGCACTGTGGGTGTACCTACACCACTGGGGACAAAATCCTGGAAATACCTCCCTAATAGCGCCGTGGGTGTACCTACACCACAGTGACAAAATCCTGGAACTACCCCCCCAACAGCGCCGTGGGTGTATCAACAAAACAGGGAACAAAATCCTGGAAATCAGTCCCCAACAGCACTGTGGGTGTACCTACACCACAGGGGACAAAATCCTGGAACTCCCTCCCTAACAGTGCTGTGGGTGTACCTACACCACAGGGGACAAAATCCTGGAACTCCCTCCCTAACAGCACTGTGGGTGTACCTACACCACAGGGGACAAAATCCTGGAACTCCCTCCCTAACAGCACTGTGGGTGTACCTACACCACAGGAACAAAATCCTGGAACTCCCTCCCTAACAGCGCTGTGGGTGTACATACACCACAGGGACAAAATCCTGGAACTCCCTCCCTAATAGCGCCGTGGGTGTACCTACACCACAGGGACAAAATCCTGGAACTCCCTCCCTAACAGCACTGTGGGTGTACCTACACCACAGGGACAAAATCCTGGTACTCACTCCCGAAAAACACTGTGGGTGTACACACACCACATGGACAAAATCCTGGAACTCCCTCTCTAACATCACTGTGGGTGTACCTACACCACACAGGGACAAAATCCTGGAACTCCCGCCCTAACAGCGCTGTGGATGTACCTACACCACAGGGGACAAAATCCTGGAACTCCCTCCCTGACAGCGCTGTGGGTGTAACTACACCACAGGGGACAAAATAATGGGACTCTCTTTCCAAAAGCGCTGTGGGTGTACCTACACCACAGGGGAAAAAATATTGGAACGCCCTCCCTAACAGGGCTGTGGGTATAACTAAATCACAGAGGACAAAATCCTGGAACTCGCTCCATATCAGCACCGTGTGTTTATCTACACAACACGGACAATATCCTGGAACTCCCTCCCTAACAGCACCGTGGGCGTACCTACACCACAGGGACAAAATCCTGGAACGCCCTCCCTAACAGCGCTGTGGGTGTACCTACACAAGGGACAAAATCCTGGAACTCCCTCCCTAACAGCACTGTGGGTGTCCCTTGGCCACAGGGGACAAAATCCTGGAACTCCATCCCTAACAGCGCCGTGGGTGTACCTACACCACAGGAGACAAAATCCTGGAACTCCATCCCTAACAGCACCGTGGGTGTATATACACCACAGGGGACAAAATCCTGGAAATCCCTCCCTAACAGCGCCGTGGGTGTACCTACACAACAGGGGACAAAATCCTGGAACTCCCTCCCTAACAGCGCTGTGGGTGTATCTACACCACAGGGACAAAATCCTGGAACTCCCTGCCTAACAGCGCTGTGGGTGTACCTACACCACACAGGGACAAAATCCTGGTACTCACTCCCTAAAAACACTGTGGGTGTGCACACACCACAGGGACAAAATCCTGGAACTCCCTCTCTAACATCACTGTGGGTGTATCTACACCACACAGGGACAAAATCCTGGAACTCCCGCCCGAACAGCGCAGTGGGTGTACCTACACCACAAGGGACAAATCCTGGAACTCGCGCCCTAACAGCGCTGTGGGTGTACCAACACCACAGGGGACAAAATCCTGGAACTCCCTCCCTAACAGCGCTGTGGGTGTAACTACTCCACAGGGACAAAATCCTGGAACTCCCTCCCTAACAGGGCTGTGGGTGTACCTACACCACACAGGGGACAAAATCCTGGAACTCCCTCCCTAACAGCGCTGTGGGTCTAACTACTCCACAGGGACAAAATCCTGGAACTCCCTCCCTAACAGGGCTGTGGGTGTAACTATATCACAGAGGACAAAATCCTGGAACTCGCTCCATATCAGCACCGTGGGTGTACCAACACCAGAGAGGACAAAATCCTGGAATTCACTCCCTAACAGCGCTGTGGGTGTACATACAGCACAGGGGAAAAAATGCTGGAACTCGCTTCCTAACATTGTTGTGGGGGTACCTATATCAAATGGGCAAAATCCTGGAACTCACTCCCTAATAGAGCCGTGGGAATACCCATACCACATGGGCAAAATCCTGGAACTCCCTCCCTAACAGCGCCGTGGGTGTACCTATACCATAGGGGACAATATCCTGGAACTCACTCCCTAACAGCGCCGTGGGTGTACCTACACCACAGGGGACAAAATGCTGGAACTCCCTCCCTTATAGCACTGTGGGTGTACCTACACCACACAGGGACAAAATCCTGGTACTCACTCCCAAAAAACACTGTGGGTGTACACACACCACACGGACAAAATCCTGGAACTCCCTCCTTAACAGCGCTGTGGGTGCACCTACACCACAGTGGACAAAGTCCTGGAACTCCAGCCCTAACAGCGCCGTGGGTGTACCTACACCACAGGGGACAAAATACTGGGACTCCCTTTCTAAAAGCGCTGTGGGTGTACCTACACCACAGGGGAAAAAATATTGGAACGCCTTCCCTAACAGGGCTGTGGGTATAACTAAATCACAGAGGACAAAATCCTGGAACACGCTCCATATCAGCACCGTGTGTTTATCTACACAACACGGACAATATCCTGGAACGCCCTCCCTAACAGGGCTGTGGGTATAACTAAATCACAGAGGACAAAATCCTGGAACACGCTCCATATCAGCACCGTGTGTTTATCTACACAACACGGACAATATCCTGGAACTCCCTCCCTAACAGCACCGTGGGCGTACCTACACCACAAGGGACAAAATCCTGGAACACCCTCCCTAACAGCGCTGTGGGTGTACCTACACAACAGGGGACAAAATCCTGGAAATCCCTCCCTAACAGTGCCGTGGGTGTACCTACACAACAGGGGACAAAATCCTGGAAATCCCTCCCTAACAGCGCCGTGGGTGTAACTACACCACAGGGACAAAATCCTGGAACTCCCGCCCTAACAGCGCTGTGGGTGTACCTACACCACACCGGGGACAAAATCCTGGAACTCCCTCCCTAACAGCACTGTGGGTGTACCTACACCACAGGGGACAAAATCCTGGAACACCCTCCCTAACAGCGCTGTGGGTGTACCTACACCACAGAGACAAAATCCTGGAACTTCCTCCCCAACAGCGCCGTGGGTGTACCAACAAAACAGGGAACAAAATCCTGGAACTCAATCCCTAAGAGCGCTGTTGGTGTACATACACCACAGGGGACAAAATCCTGGAACTCCCTCCCTAACAGCACTGTGGGTGTACCTACTCCACAGGAACAAAATCCTGGAACTCAATCCCTAACAGCGCTGTGGGTGTACCTACACCACAGGGGACAAAATCCTGGAACTCCCTTCCTAACAGCGCCATGGGTGTACCTACACCACAGGGACAAAATCCTGGAACTCCCTCCTTAACAGCGCTGTGGGTGCACCTACACCACAGTGGACAAAATCCTGGAACTCAATCCCTAACAGCGCTGTGGGTGTACCTACACCACAGGGGACAAAATCCTGGAACTCCCTTCCTAACAGCGCCATGGGTGTACCTACACCACAGGGACAAAATCCTGGAACTCCCTCCTTAACAGCGCTGTGGGTGCACCTACACCACAGTGGACAAAATCCTGGAACTCCAGCCCTGACAGCGCTGTGGATGTACCTACACCACAGAGGACAAAATCCTGGAACTCCCTCGATAACAGCGCCGTGGGTGTACCTACACCACAGGGGACAAAATCCTGGAACTCCCTATCTAAAAGCGCTGTGGGTGTACCTACACAACAGGGGAATAAATATTGGAACGCCTTCCCTAACAGGGCTGTGGGTATAACTAAATCACAGAGAACCAAATCCTGAAACACGCTCCATATCAGCACCGTGTGTTTATCTACACAACACGGACAATATCCTGGAACTCCCTCCCTAACAGCACCGTGGGCGTACCTACACCACAAGGGACAAAATCCTGGAACACACTCCCTAACAGCGCCGTGGGTGTACCTACACAACAGGGGACAAAATCCTGGAAATCCCTCCCTAACAGCGCCGTGGGTGTAACTACACCACAGGGACAAAATCCTGGAACTCCCTCCCGAACAGCGCCGTGGGTGTAACTACACCACAGGGACAAAATCCTGGAACTCCCTCCCTAACAGCGCTGTGGGTGTACCTACACCACACAGGGACAAAATCCTGGCACTCACTCCCTAAAAACACTGTGGGTGTACACACACCACAGGGACAAAATACTGGAACTCCCTCTGTAACAGCGCTGTGGGTGTACCTACACCACAGGGGACAAAATACTGGGACTCCCTTTCTAAAAGCGCTGTGGGTGTACCTACACCACAAGGGAAAAAATCCTGGAACGTCCTCCCTAATAGGGCTGTGGGTATAACTAAATCACAGAGGACAAAATCCTGGAACTCGCTCCATATCAGCACCGTGTGTTTATCTACACAACACGGACAATATCCTGGAACTCGCTCCCTAACAGCGCTGTGGGTGTAACTTCTCCACAGGGACAAAATCCTGGAACTCCCTCCCTAACAGTGCTGTGGGTGTAACTACTCCACAGGGACAAAATCCTGGAACTCCCTCCCTAACAGGGCTGTGGGTGTACCTACACCACACAGGGGACAAAATCCTGGAACTCCCACCCTAACAGCGCTGTTGGTGTAAATACTCCACAGGGACAAAATCCTGGAACTCCCTCCCTAACAGGGCTGTGGGTGTAACTATATCACAGAGGATAAAATCCTGGAACTCGCTCCATATCAGCACCGTGCTTGTACCAACACCAGAGAGGACAAAATCCTGGAACTCACTCCCTAACAGCGCTGTGGGGGTACATACACCACAGGGACAAAATCCTGGAACTCCCTCCCTAACAGCGCTGTGGGTGTACCTACACCACAAGGGAAAAAGTCCTGGAATGTCCTCCCTAACAGGGCTGTGTGTATAACTAAATCACAGAGGACAAAATCCTGGAAATCGCTCCATATCAGCACCGTGTGTTTATCTACACAACACGGACAATATCCTGGAACTCCCTCCCTAACAGCGCTGTGGGTGTAACTACTCCACAGGGACAAAATCCTGGAACTCCCTCCCTAACAGTGCTGTGGGTGTACCTACACCACAGGAGACAAAATCCTGGAACTCCGGCCCTAACAGCGCTGTGGGTGTACCTACTCCACAGGGACAAAATCCTGGAACTCCCTCCCTAACAGGGCTGTGGGTGTATCTACACCACAGGGGACAAAATCCTGGAACTCCCTCCCTAACAGCGCTGTGGGTGTAACTACTCCACAGGGACAAAATCCTGGAACTCCCTCCCTAACAGGGCTGTGGGAGTACCTACACCACACAGGAGACAAAATCCTGGAACTCCCTCCCTAACAGCGCTGTGGGTGTAACTACTCCACAGGGACAAAATCCTGGAACTCCCTCCCTAACAGGGCTGTGTGTGTACCTACACCACACAGAGGACAAAATCCTGGAACTCGCTCCATATCAGCACCATGGGTGTGCCAACACCAGAGAGGTCAAAATCCTGGAACTCACTCCCTCACAGCGCTGTGGGTGAACATACAGCACCGGGGACAAAATGCTGGAACTCGCTCCCTAACAGTGTTGTGGGTGTACCTATATCAAATGGGCAAAATCCTGGAACTCCCTCCCTAATAGAGCCGTGGGAATACCTATACAACATGGGCAAAATCCTGGAACTCCCTCCCTAACAGCGCCGTAGGTGTACCTATACCATAGGGTTAAAATCCTGGAACTCCCTCCCTAACAGCGCCGTGGGTGTACCTACATGACAGGGGACAAAATACTGGGACTCCCTTGCTAAAAGCGCTATGGGTGTACCTACACCACAAGGGAAAAATCCTGGAACGCCCGCCCTAACAGCGCTGTGCGTGTCCCTACACCACAGGGGACAAAATACTGGGACTCCCTTTCTAAAAGCGCTATGGGTGTACCTACACCATAAGGGAAAAATCCTGGAACGTCCTCCCTAACAGGGCTGTGTGTATAACTAAATCACAGAGGACAAAATCCTGGAACTCGCTCCATATCAGCACCGTGTGTTTATCTACACAACACGGACAATATCCTGGAACTCCCTCCCTAACAGCGCTGTGGGTGTAACTACACCACAGGGACAAAATCCTGGAACTCCCTCCCAAACAGTGCTGTGGGTGTAACTACTCCACAGGGACAAAATCCTGGAACTCCCTCCATAAAAGTGCTGTGGGTGTACCTACACCACAGCGACAAAATCCTGGAACTCCCTCCCTAACAGCACCGTGGGCGGACCTACACCACACAGGGGACAAAATCCTGGAACTCCCTCCCTAACAGCGCTGTGGGTGTAACTACTCCACAGGGACAAAATCCTGGAACTCCCTCCCTAACAGGACTGTGGGTGTAACTATATCACAGAGGACAAAATCCTGAAACTCGCTCCATTTCAGCACCGTTGGTGTACCAACACCAGAGAGGACAAAATCCTGGAACTCACTCCCTAACAGCGCTGTGGGTGTACATACACCACAGGGACAAAATCCTGGAACTCCCTCCTTAACAGCGCCATGGGTGCACCTACACAACAGGGGACAAAATCCTGGAAATCCCTCCCTAACAGCGCCGTGGGTGTACCTACACAACAGGGGACAAAATCGTGGAAATCCTTCCCTAATAGCGCCGTGGGTGTACCTACAACACAGGGACAAAATCCTGGAACTCCCTCCCAAACAGCACTGTGGGTGTACCGACACCACGGAGGACAAATTCCTGGAAATACCCTCCCTAACAGCGTCGTGGGTGTACCTGCACCACAGGGACATAGTCCCAGAATGCTCTCCCTAAACAGCACTGTGGGTGTATCTACACAACACGGACAATATCCTGGAACAACCCACCTAACAGCGCTGTGGATGTACCAACACCACAGGCGACAAAATCCTGGAACTCCGTCCCTAACAGCGCTGTGGGTGTACCTACACCACAGGGGACAAAATACTGGGACTCCCATTCTAAAAGCGCTGTGGGTGTACCTACACCACAGGGGAAAAAATATTGGAACGCCCTCCCTAACAGGGCTGTGGGTATAACTAAATCACAGAGGACAAAATCCTGGAACTCGCTCCATATCAGCACCGTGTGTTTATCTACACAACACGGACAATATCCTGGAACTCCCTCCCTATAAGCACCGAGGGCGTACCTACACCACAGGGACAAAATCCTGGATCGCCCTCCCTAACAGCGCTGTAGGTGTACCTACACCACAAGGGACAAAATCCTGGAAATACCTCCCTAATAGCGCCGTGGGTGTACCTACACCACAGGGACAAAATCCTGGAATTCCCTCCCCAACAGCGGCGTGGGTGTATCAACAAAACAGGGAACAAAATCCTGGAACTCCCTCCCTAACAGCGCTGTGGGTGTACCTACACCACAGGGGACAAAATCCTGGAACTCCCTCCCGAACAGCGCCGTGGGTGTACCTACACCACAGGGACAAAATCCTGGAACGCACTCCCTAACAGCGCTGTGGGTGTACCTACACCGCAGCGACAAAATCCTGGAACTCCCTCCCCAACAGCGCTGTGGGTGTACCAACAAAACAGGGAACAAAATCCTGGAACTCCCTCCCTAACAGCGCCGTGGGTGTACCTACACCACAAGGGACAAAATCCTGGAAATCCCTCCCGAACAGCGCTGTGGGTGTACCTACACCACAGGGGACAAAATGCTGGAACTCCCTACCTAACAGCACTGTGGGTGTACCTATACCACTGGGGACAAAATACTGGAAATACCTCCCTAATAGCGCCGTGGGTGTACCTACACCACAGCGACAAAATCCTGGAAATCCCTCCTCAACAGCGCCGTGGGTGTATCAACAAAACAGGGAACAAAATCCTGGAAATCCGTCCCCAACAGCACTGTGGGTGTACCTACACCACAGGGGACAAAATCCTGGAACTCCCTCCCTAACAGCGCTGTGGGTGTACACACACCACAGGGACAAAATCCTGGAAATCCCTCCCTAACAGCGCTGTGGGTGTACCTACACCACAGGGACAAAATCCTGGAACTCCCTCCCTAACAGCACTGTGGGTGTACCTACACCACAGGGACAAAATCCTGGTACTCACTCCCGAAAAACACTGTGGGTGTACACACACCACAGGGACAAAATCCTGGAACTCCCTCTCTAACATCACTGTGGGTGTACCTACACCACACAGGGACAAAATCCTGGAACTCGCGCCCTAACAACGCTGTGGATGTACCTACACCACAGGGGACAAAATCCTGGAACTCCCTCCCTAACAGCGCTGTGGGTGTACCTACACCACAGGGGACAAAATACTGGGACTCCCTTTCTAAAAGCGCTGTGGGTGTACCTACACCACAGGGGAAAAAATATTGGAACGCCCTCCCTAACAGGGCTGTGGGTATAACTAAATCACAGAGGACAAAATCCTGGAACACGCTCCATATCAGCACCGTGTGTTCATATACACAACACGGACAATATCCTGGAACTCCCTCCCTATAAGCACCGAGGGCGTACCTACACCACAGGGACAAAATCCTGGATCGCCCTCCCTAACAGCGCTGTAGGTGTACCTACACCACAAGGGACAAAATCCTGGAAATACCTCCCTAATAGCGCCGTGGGTGTACCTACACCACAGGGACAAAATCCTGGAATTCCCTCCCCAACAGCGCCGTGGGTGTATCAACAAAACAGGGAATAAAATCCTGGAACTCCCTCCCTAACAGCGCTGTGGGTGTACCTACACCACAGGGGACAAAATCCTGGAACTCCCTCCCGAACAGCGCCGTGGGTGTACCTACACCACAGGGACAAAATCCTGGAACGCCCTCCCTAACAGCGCTGTGGGTGTACCTACACCACAGCGACAAAATCCTGGAACTCCCTCCCCAACAGCGCTGTGGGTGTACCAACAAAACAGGGAACAAAATCCTGGAACTCCCTCCCTAACAGCGCCGTGGGTGTACCTACACCACAAGGGACAAAATCCTGGAAATCCCTCCCGAACAGCGCTGTGGGTGTACCTACACCACAGGGGACAAAATGCTGGAACTCCTTTCCTAACAGCACTGTGGGTGTACCTATACCACTGGGGACAAAATACTGGAAATACCTCCCTAATAGCGCCGTGGGTGTACCTACACCACAGCGACAAAATCCTGGAAATCCCTCCTCAACAGCGCCGTGGGTGTATCAACAAAACAGGGAACAAAATCCTGGAAGTCCGTCCCCAAGAGCACTGTGGGTGTACCTACACCACAGGGGACAAAATCCTGGAACTCCCTCCCTAACAGCGCTGTGGGTGTACACACACCACAGGGACAAAATCCTGGAAATCCCTCCCTAACAGCGCTGTGGGTGTACCTACACCACAGGGACAAAATCCTGGAACTCCCTCCCTAACAGCACTGTGGGTGTACCTACACCACAGGGACAAAATCCTGGTACTCACTCCCGAAAAACACTGTGGGTGTACACACACCACAGGGACAAAATCCTGGAACTCCCTCTCTAACATCACTGTGGGTGTACCTACACCACACAGGGACAAAATCCTGGAACTCCCGCCCTAACAGCGCTGTGGATGTACCTACACCACAGGGGACAAAAACCTGGAACTCCCTCCCTAACAGCGCTGTGGGTGTACCTACACCACAGGGGACAAAATACTGGGACTCCCTTTCTAAAAGCGCTGTGGGTGTACCTACACCACAGGGGAAAAAATATTGGAACGCCCTCCCTAACAGGGCTGTGGGTATAACTAAATCACAGAGGACAAAATCCTGGAACACGCTCCCTATCAGCACCGTGTGTTCATATACACAACACGGACAATATCCTGGAACTCCCTCCCTAACTGCACCGTGGGCGTACCTACACCACAAGGGACAAAATCCTGGAACACCCTCCCTAACAGCGCTGTGGGTGTACCTACACAACAGGGGACAAAATCGTGGAAATCCTTCCCTAATAGCGCCGTGGGTGTACCTACAACACAGGGACAAAATCCTGGAACTCCCTCCCAAACAGCACTGTGGGTGTACCGACACCACGGAGGACAAATTCCTGGAAATACCCTCCCTAACAGCTTCGTGGGTGTACCTGCACCACAGGGACATAGTCCCAGAATGCTCTCCCTAAACAGCACTGTGGGTGTATCTACACAACACGGACAATATCCTGGAACAACCCACCTAACAGCGCTGTGGATGTACCAACACCACAGGGGACAAAATCCTGGAACTCCGTCCCTAACAGCGCTGTGGGTGTACCTACACCACAGGGGTCAAAATACTGGGACTCCCATTCTAAAAGCGCTGTGGGTGTACCTACACCACAGGGGAAAAAATATTGGAACGCCCTCCCTAACAGGGCTGTGTGTATAACTAAATCACAGAGGACAAAATCCTGGAACTCGCTCCATATCAGCACCGTGTGTTTATCTACACAACACGGACAATATCCTGGAACTCCCTCCCTATAAGCACCGAGGGCGTACCTACACCACAGGGACAAAATCCTGGATCGCCCTCCCTAACAGCGCTGTAGGTGTACCTACACCACAAGGGACAAAATCCTGGAAATACCTCCCTAATAGCGCCGTGGGTGTACCTACACCACAGGGACAAAATCCTGGAATTCCCTCCCCAACAGCGGCGTGGGTGTATCAACAAAACAGGGAACAAAATCCTGGAACTCCCTCCCTAACAGCGCTGTGGGTGTACCTACACCACAGGGGACAAAATCCTGGAACTCCCTCCCGAACAGCGCCGTAGGTGTACCTACACCACAGGGACAAAATCCTGGAACGCCCTCCCTAACAGCGCTGTGGGTGTACCTACACCGCAGCGACAAAATCCTGGAACTCCCTCCCCAACAGCGCTGTGGGTGTACCAACAAAACAGGGAACAAAATCCTGGAACTCCCTCCCTAACAGCGCCGTGGGTGTACCTACACCACAAGGGACAAAATCCTGGAAATCCCTCCCGAACAGCGCTGTGGGTGTACCTACACCACAGGGGACAAAATGCTGGAACTCCCTACCTAACAGCACTGTGGGTGTACCTATACCACTGGGGACAAAATACTGGAAATACCTCCCTAATAGCGCCGTGGGTGTACCTACACCACAGCAACAAAATCCTGGAAATCCCTCCTCAACAGCGCCGTGGGTGTATCAACAAAACAGGGAACAAAATCCTGGAAATCCGTCCCCAACAGCACTGTGGGTGTACCTACACCACAGGGGACAAAATCCTGGAACTCCCTCCCTAACAGCGCTGTGGGTGTACACACACCACAGGGACAAAATCCTGGAAATCCCTCCCTAACAGCGCTGTGGGTGTACCTACACCACAGGGACAAAATCCTGGAACTCCCTCCCTAACAGCACTGTGGGTGTACCTACACCACAGGGACAAAATCCTGGTACTCACTCCCGAAAAACACTGTGGGTGTACACACACCACAGGGACAAAATCCTGGAACTCCCTCTCTAACATCACTGTGGGTGTACCTACACCACACAGGGACAAAATCCTGGAACTCCCGCCCTAACAGCGCTGTGGATGTACCTACACCACAGGGGACAAAATCCTGGAACTCCCTCCCTAACAGCGCTGTGGGTGTACCTACACCACAGGGGACAAAATACTGGGACTCCCTTTCTAAAAGCGCTGTGGGTGTACCTACACCACAGGGGAAAAAATATTGGAACGCCCTCCCTAACAGGGCTGTGGGTATAACTAAATCACAGAGGACAAAATCCTGGAACACGCTCCATATCAGCACCGTGTGTTCATATACACAACACGGACAATATCCTGGAACTCCCACCCTATAAGCACCGAGGGCGTACCTACACCACAGGGACAAAATCCTGGATCGCCCTCCCTAACAGCGCTGTAGGTGTACCTACACCACAAGGGACAAAATCCTGGAAATACCTCCCTAATAGCGCCGTGGGTGTACCTACACGACAGGGACAAAATCCTGGAATTCCCTCCCCAACAGCGCCGTGGGTGTATCAACAAAACAGGGAATAAAATCCTGGAACTCCCTCCCTAACAGCGCTGTGGGTGTACCTACACCACAAGGGACAAAATCCTGGAAATCCCTCCCGAACAGCGCTGTGGGTGTACCTACACCACAGGGGACAAAATGCTGGAACTCCTTTCCTAACAGCACTGTGGGTGTACCTATACCACTGGGGACAAAATACTGGAAATACCTCCCTAATAGCGCCGTGGGTGTACCTACACCACAGCGACAAAATCCTGGAAATCCCTCCTCAACAGCGCCGTGGGTGTATCAACAAAACAGGGAACAAAATCCTGGAAGTCCGTCCCCAAGAGCACTGTGGGTGTACCTACACCACAGGGGACAAAATCCTGGAACTCCCTCCCTAACAGCGCTGTGGGTGTACACACACCACAGGGACAAAATCCTGGAAATCCCTCCCTAACAGCGCTGTGGGTGTACCTACACCACAGGGACAAAATCCTGGAACTCCCTCCCTAACAGCACTGTGGGTGTACCTACAGCACAGGGACAAAATCCTGGTACTCACTCCCGAAAAACACTGTGGGTGTACACACACCACAGGGACAAAATCCTGGAACTCCCTCTCTAACATCACTGTGGGTGTACCTACACCACACAGGGACAAAATCCTGGAACTCCCGCCCTAACAGCGCTGTGGATGTACCTACACCACAGGGGACAAAAACCTGGAACTCCCTCCCTAACAGCGCTGTGGGTGTACCTACACCACAGGGGACAAAATACTGGGACTCCCTTTCTAAAAGCGCTGTGGGTGTACCTACACCACAGGGGAAAAAATATTGGAACGCCCTCCCTAACAGGGCTGTGGGTATAACTAAATCACAGAGGACAAAATCCTGGAACACGCTCCCTATCAGCACCGTGTGTTCATATACACAACACGGACAATATCCTGGAACTCCCTCCCTAACTGCACCGTGGGCGTACCTACACCACAAGGGACAAAATCCTGGAACACCCTCCCTAACAGCGCTGTGGGTGTACCTACACAACAGGGGACAAAATCCTGGAAATCCCTCCCTAACAGCGCCGTGGGTGTACCTACACCACACAGGGACAAAATCCTGGAACTCCCTCCCCAACAGCGCTGTGGGTGTATCTACACCACAGGGGACAAAATCCTGGAACTCCCTCCCTAACAGCGCCGTGGGTGTACCTACACCACAAGGGACAAAATCCTGGAACTCCCGCCCTAACAGCGCTGTGGGTGTACCTACACCACAGGGGACAAAATACTGGGACTCCCTCCCTAAAAGCGCTGTGGGTGTAGCTACACCACAGGGGAAAAAATATTGGAACGCCCTCCCTAACAGGGCTGTGGGTATAACTAAATCACAGAGGACAAAATCCTGGAACTCGCTCCATATCAGCACCGTGCGTTTATCTACACAACACGGACAATATCCTGGAACTCCCTCCCTAACAGCGCTGTGGGTGTAACTACTCCACATGGACAAAATCCTGGAACTCCCTCCCTAACAGTGCTGTGGGTGTACCTACACCACACGGGACAAAATCCTGGAACTCCCTCCCTAACAGTGCTGTGGGTGTAACTACTACACAGGGACAAAATCCTGGAACTCCCTCCCTAACAGCGCTGTGGGCGTACATACACCACACAGGGGACAAAATCCTGGAACTCCCTCCCTAACAGCGCTGTGGGTGTAACTACTCCACAGGGACAAAATCCTGGAACTCCCTCCCTAACAGGGCTGTGGGTGTAACTATATCACAGAGGACAAAATCCTGGAACTCGCTCAATATCAGCACCATGGGTGTACCAACACCAGAGAGGACAAAATCCTGGAACTCACTCCCTAACAGCGCTGTGGGTGTACATACACCACAGGGATAAAATCCTGGAACTCCCTCCCTAACAGCGCTGTGGGTGTACCTACACCACAAGGGAAAAAATCCTGGAACGTCCTCCCTAACAGGGCTGTGTGTATAACTAAATCACAGAGGACAAAATCCTGGAACTCGCTCCATATCAGCACCGTGTGTTTATCTACACAACACGGACAATATCCTGGAACTCCCTCCCTAACAGCGCTGTGGGTGTAACTACTCCACAGGGACAAAATCCTGGAACTCCCTCCCTAACAGTGCTGTGGGTGTACCTACACCACAGGAGACAAAATCCTGGAACTCCCACCCTAACAGCGCTGTGGGTGTACCTACTCCACAGGGGACAAAATCCTGGAACTCCCTCTCAAACATCACTGTGGGTGTACACACACCACAGGGACAAAATCCTGGAACTCCCTCCTTAACAGCGCTGTGGGTGCACCTACACCACAGTGGACAAAATCCTGGAACTCCAGCCCTAACAGCGCTGTGGATGTACCTTCACCACAGGGGACAAAATCCTGGAACTCCCTCCATAACTGCGCCGTGGGTGTACGTACACCACAGGGGACAAAATACTGGGAGTCCCTTTCTAAAAGCGCTGTGGGTGTACCTACACCACAGGGGAAAAAATATTGGAAAGCCTTCCCTAACAGGGCTGTGGGTATAACTAAATCACAGAGGACAAAATCCTGGAACACGCTCCATATCAGCACCGTGTGTTTATCTACACAACACGGACAATATCCTGGAACGCCCTCCCTAACAGGGCTGTGGGTATAACTAAATCACAGAGGACAAAATCCTGGAACACGCTCCATATCAGCACCGTGTGTTTATCTACACAACACGGACAATATCCTGGAACTCCCTCCCTAACAGCACCGTGGGCGTACCTACACCACAAGGGACAAAATCCTGGAACACCCTCCCTAACAGCGCTGTGGGTGTACCTACACCACAGGGACAAAATCCTGGAAATCCCTCCCGAACAGCGCCGTGGGTGTACCTACACCACACAGGGACAAAATCCTGGAACTCCCTCCCCAACAGCGCTGTGGGTGTATCTACACCACAGGGGACAAAATCCTGGAACTCCCTCCCTAACAGCGCTGTGGGTGTACCTACACCACAAGGGACAAAATCCTGGAACTCCCGCCCTAACAGCGCTGTGGGTGTACCTACACCACAGGGGACAAAATACTGGGACTCCCTCCCTAAAAGCGCTGTGGGTGTAGCTACACCACAGGGGAAAAAATATTGGAACGCCCTCCCTAACAGGGCTGTGGGTATAACTAAATCACAGAGGACAAAATCCTGGAACTCGCTCCATATCAGCACCGTGTGCTAATCTACACAACACGGACAATATCCTGGAACTCCCTCCCTAACAGCGCTGTGGGTGTAACTACTCCACATGGACAAAATCCTGGAACTCCCACCCTAACAGTGCTGTGGGTGTACCTACACCACACGGGACAAAATCCTGGAACTCCCTCCCTAACAGTGCTGTGGGTGTAACTACTACACAGGGACAAAATCCTGGAACTCCCTCCCTAACAGCGCTGTGGGCGTACATACACCACACAGGGGACAAAATCCTGGAACTCCCTCCCTAACAGGGCTGTGGGTGTAACTATATCACAGAGGACAAAATCCTGGAACTCGCTCAATATCAGCACCATGGGTGTACCAACACCAGAGAGGACAAAATCCTGGAACTCACTCCCTAACAGCGCTGTGGGTGTACATACACCACAGGGATAAAATCCTGGAACTCCCTCCCTAACAGCGCTGTGGGTGTACCTACACCACAAGGGAAAAAATCCTGGAACGTCCTCCCTAACAGGGCTGTGTGTATAACTAAATCACAGAGGACAAAATCCTGGAACTCGCTCCATATCAGCACCGTGTGTTTATCTACACAACACGGACAATATCCTGGAACTCCCTCCCTAACAGCGCTGTGGGTGTAACTACTCCACAGGGACAAAATCCTGGAACTCCCTCCCTAACAGTGCTGTGGGTGTACCTACACCACAGGAGACAAAATCCTGGAACTCCCACCCTAACAGCGCTGTGGGTGTACCTACTCCACAGGGGACAAAATCCTGGAACTCCCTCTCAAACATCACTGTGGGTGTACACACACCACAGGGACAAAATCCTGGAACTCCCTCCTTAACAGCGCTGTGGGTGCACCTACACCACAGTGGACAAAATCCTGGAACTCCAGCCCTAACAGCGCTGTGGATGTACCTACACCACAGGGGACAAAATCCTGGAACTCTCTCCATAACTGCGCCGTGGGTGTACGTACACCACAGGGGACAAAATACTGGGAGTCCCTTTCTAAAAGCGCTGTGGGTGTACCTACACCACAGGGGAAAAAATATTGGAAAGCCTTCCCTAACAGGGCTGTGGGTATAACTAAATCACAGAGGACAAAATCCTGGAACACGCTCCATATCAGCACCGTGTGTTTATCTACACAACACGGACAATATCCTGGAACGCCCTCCCTAACAGGGCTGTGGGTATAACTAAATCACAGAGGACAAAATCCTGGAACACGCTCCATATCAGCACCGTGTGTTTATCTACACAACACGGACAATATCCTGGAACTCCCTCCCTAACAGCACCGTGGGCGTACCTACACCACAAGGGACAAAATCCTGGAACACCCTCCCTAACAGCGCTGTGGGTGTACCTACACCACAGGGACAAAATCCTGGAACTCCCTCCCTAACAGCGCTGTGGGTGTACCTACACCACACAGGGACAAAATCCTGGTACTCACTCCCAAAAAACACTGTGGGTGTACACACACCACAGGGACAAAATCCTGGAACTCCCTCTCTAACATCACTGTGGGTGTACCTACACCACACAGGGACAAAATCCTGGAACTCCCTCCCTAACAGTGCTGTGGGTGTATCTACACCACAAGGGACAAAATCCTGGAACTCCCTCCCTAACAGCGCTGTGGGTGTAACTACTCCACAGGGACAAAATCCTGGAACTCCCTCCCTAACAGTGCTGTGGGTGTACCTACACCACAGGAGACAAAATCCTGGAACTCCGGCCCTAACAGCGCTGTGGGTGTACCTACTCCACAGGGACAAAATCCTGGAACTCGCTCCCTAACAGGGCTGTGGGTGTATCTACACCACAGGGGACAAAATCCTGGAACTCCCTCCCTAACAGCGCTGTGGGTGTAACTACTCCACAGGGACAAAATCCTGGAACTCCCTCCCTAACAGGGCTGTGGGAGTACCTACACCACACAGGAGACAAAATCCTGGAACTCCCTCCCTAACAGCGCTGTGGGTGTAACTACTCCACAGGGACAAAATCCTGGAACTCCCTCCCTAACAGGGCTGTGTGTGTACCTACACCACACAGAGGACAAAATCCTGGAACTCGCTCCATATCAGCACCATGGGTGTGCCAACACCAGAGAGGTCAAAATCCTGGAACTCACTCCCTCACAGCGCTGTGGGTGAACATACAGCACCGGGGACAAAATGCTGGAACTCGCTCCCTAACAGTGTTGTGGGTGTACCTATATCAAATGGGCAAAATCCTGGAACTCCCTCCCTAATAGAGCCGTGGGAATACCTATACAACATGGGCAAAATCCTGGAACTCCCTCCCTAACAGCGCCGTAGGTGTACCTATACCATAGGGTTAAAATCCTGGAACTCCCTCCCTAACAGCGCCGTGGGTGTACCTACATGACAGGGGACAAAATACTGGGACTCCCTTGCTAAAAGCGCTATGGGTGTACCTACACCACAAGGGAAAAATCCTGGAACGCCCGCCCTAACAGCGCTGTGCGTGTCCCTACACCACAGGGGACAAAATACTGGGACTCCCTTTCTAAAAGCGCTATGGGTGTACCTACACCACAAGGGAAAAATCCTGGAACGTCCTCCCTAACAGGGCTGTGTGTATAACTAAATCACAGAGGACAAAATCCTGGAACTCGCTCCATATCAGCACCGTGTGTTTATCTACACAACACGGACAATATCCTGGAACTCCCTCCCTAACAGCGCTGTGGGTGTAACTACACCACAGGGACAAAATCCTGGAACTCCCTCCCTAACAGTGCTGTGGGTGTAACTACTCCACAGGGACAAAATCCTGGAACTCCCTCCATAAAAGTGCTGTGGGTGTACCTACACCACAGCGACAAAATCCTGGAACTCCCTCCCTAACAGCACCGTGGGCGGACCTACACCACACAGGGGACAAAATCCTGGAACTCCCTCCCTAACAGCGCTGTGGGTGTAACTACTCCACAGGGACAAAATCCTGGAACTCCCTCCCTAACAGGACTGTGGGTGTAACTATATCACAGAGGACAAAATCCTGAAACTCGCTCCATTTCAGCACCGTTGGTGTACCAACACCAGAGAGGACAAAATCCTGGAACTCACTCCATAACAGCGCTGTGGGTGTACATACACCACAGGGACAAAATCCTGGAACTCCCTCCTTAACAGCGCCATGGGTGCACCTACACAACAGGGGACAAAATCCTGGAAATCCCTCCCTAACAGCGCCGTGGGTGTACCTACACAACAGGGGACAAAATCGTGGAAATCCTTCCCTAATAGCGCCGTGGGTGTACCTACAACACAGGGACAAAATCCTGGAACTCCCTCCCAAACAGCACTGTGGGTGTACCGACACCACGGAGGACAAATTCCTGGAAATACCCTCCCTAACAGCGTCGTGGGTGTACCTGCACCACAGGGACATAGTCCCAGAATGCTCTCCCTAAACAGCACTGTGGGTGTATCTACACAACACGGACAATATCCTGGAACAACCCACCTAACAGCGCTGTGGATGTACCAACACCACAGGGGACAAAATCCTGGAACTCCGTCCCTAACAGTGCTGTGGGTGTACCTACACCACAGGGGACAAAATACTGGGACTCCCATTCTAAAAGCGCTGTGGGTGTACCTACACCACAGGGGAAAAAATATTGGAACGCCCTCCCTAACAGGGCTGTGGGTATAACTAAATCACAGAGGACAAAATCCTGGAACTCGCTCCATATCAGCACCGTGTGTTTATCTACACAACACGGACAATATCCTGGAACTCCCTCCCTATAAGCACCGAGGGCGTACCTACACCACAGGGACAAAATCCTGGATCGCCCTCCCTAACAGCGCTGTAGGTGTACCTACACCACAAGGGACAAAATCCTGGAAATACCTCCCTAATAGCGCCGTGGGTGTACCTACACCACAGGGACAAAATCCTGGAATTCCCTCCCCAACAGCGGCGTGGGTGTATCAACAAAACAGGGAACAAAATCCTGGAACTCCCTCCCTAACAGCGCTGTGGGTGTACCTACACCACAGGGGACAAAATCCTGGAACTCCCTCCCGAACAGCGCCGTGGGTGTACCTACACCACAGGGACAAAATCCTGGAACGCCCTCCCTAACAGCGCTGTGGGTGTACCTACACCGCAGCGACAAAATCCTGGAACTCCCTCCCCAACAGCGCTGTGGGTGTACCAACAAAACAGGGAACAAAATCCTGGAACTCCCTCCCTAACAGCGCCGTGGGTGTACCTACACCACAAGGGACAAAATCCTGGAAATCCCTCCCGAACAGCGCTGTGGGTGTACCTACACCACAGGGGACAAAATGCTGGAACTCCCTACCTAACAGCACTGTGGGTGTACCTATACCACTGGGGACAAAATACTGGAAATACCTCCCTAATAGCGCCGTGGGTGTACCTACACCACAGCGACAAAATCCTGGAAATCCCTCCTCAACAGCGCCGTGGGTGTATCAACAAAACAGGGAACAAAATCCTGGAAATCCGTCCCCAACAGCACTGTGGGTGTACCTACACCACAGGGGACAAAATCCTGGAACTCCCTCCCTAACAGCGCTGTGGGTGTAACACACACCACAGGGACAAAATCCTGGAAATCCCTCCCTAACAGCGCTGTGGGTGTACCTACACCACAGGGACAAAATCCTGGAACTCCCTCCCTAACAGCACTGTGGGTGTACCTACACCACAGGGACAAAATCCTGGTACTCACTCCCGAAAAACACTGTGGGTGTACACACACCACAGGGACAAAATCCTGGAACTCCCTCTCTAACATCACTGTGGGTGTACCTACACCACACAGGGACAAAATCCTGGAACTCCCGCCCTAACAGCGCTGTGGATGTACCTACACCACAGGGGACAAAATCCTGGAACTCCCTCCCTAACAGCGCTGTGGGTGTACCTACACCACAGGGGACAAAATACTGGGACTCCCTTTCTAAAAGCGCTGTGGGTGTACCTACACCACAGGGGAAAAAATATTGGAACGCCCTCCCTAACAGGGCTGTGGGTATAACTAAATCACAGAGGACAAAATCCTGGAACACGCTCCATATCAGCACCGTGTGTTCATATACACAACACGGACAATATCCTGGAACTCCCTCCCTATAAGCACCGAGGGCGTACCTACACCACAGGGACAAAATCCTGGATCGCCCTCCCTAACAGCGCTGTAGGTGTACCTACACCACAAGGGACAAAATCCTGGAAATACCTCCCTAATAGCGCCGTGGGTGTACCTACACCACAGGGACAAAATCCTGGAATTCCCTCCCCAACAGCGCCGTGGGTGTATCAACAAAACAGGGAATAAAATCCTGGAACTCCCTCCCTAACAGCGCTGTGGGTGTACCTACACCACAGGGGACAAAATCCTGGAACTCCCTCCCGAACAGCGCCGTGGGTGTACCTACACCACAGGGACAAAATCCTGGAACGCCCTCCCTAACAGCGCTGTGGGTGTACCTACACCACAGCGACAAAATCCTGGAACTCCCTCCCCAACAGCGCTGTGGGTGTACCAACAAAACAGGGAACAAAATCCTGGAACTCCCTCCCTAACAGCGCCGTGGGTGTACCTACACCACAAGGGACAAAATCCTGGAAATCCCTCCCGAACAGCGCTGTGGGTGTACCTACACCACAGGGGACAAAATGCTGGAACTCCCTTCCTAACAGCACTGTGGGTGTACCTATACCACTGGGGACAAAATACTGGAAATACCTCCCTAATAGCGCCGTGGGTGTACCTACACCACAGCGACAAAATCCTGGAAATCCCTCCTCAACAGCGCCGTGGGTGTATCAACAAAACAGGGAACAAAATCCTGGAAGTCCGTCCCCAAGAGCACTGTGGGTGTACCTACACCACAGGGGACAAAATCCTGGAACTCCCTCCCTAACAGCGCTGTGGGTGTACACACACCACAGGGACAAAATCCTGGAAATCCCTCCCTAACAGCGCTGTGGGTGTACCTACACCACAGGGACAAAATCCTGGAACTCCCTCCCTAACAGCACTGTGGGTGTACCTACACCACAGGGACAAAATCCTGGTACTCACTCCCGAAAAACACTGTGGGTGTACACACACCACAGGGACAAAATCCTGGAACTCCCTCTCTAACATCACTGTGGGTGTACCTACACCACACAGGGACAAAATCCTGGAACTCCCGCCCTAACAGCGCTGTGGATGTACCTACACCACAGGGGACAAAAACCTGGAACTCCCTCCCTAACAGCGCTGTGGGTGTACCTACACCACAGGGGACAAAATACTGGGACTCCCTTTCTAAAAGCGCTGTGGGTGTACCTACACCACAGGGGAAAAAATATTGGAACGCCCTCCCTAACAGGGCTGTGGGTATAACTAAATCACAGAGGACAAAATCCTGGAACACGCTCCCTATCAGCACCGTGTGTTCATATACACAACACGGACAATATCCTGGAACTCCCTCCCTAACTGCACCGTGGGTGTACCTACACCACAAGGGACAAAATCCTGGAACACCCTCCCTAACAGCGCTGTGGGTGTACCTACACAACAGGGGACAAAATCCTGGAAATCCCTCCCTAACAGCGCCGTGGGTGTACCTACACCACACAGGGACAAAATCCTGGAACTCCCTCCCCAACAGCGCTGTGGGTGTATCTACACCACAGGGGACAAAATCCTGGAACTCCCTCCCTAACAGCGCCGTGGGTGTACCTACACCACAAGGGACAAAATCCTGGAACTCCCGCCCTAACAGCGCTGTGGGTGTACCTACACCACAGGGGACAAAATACTGGGACTCCCTCCCTAAAAGCGCTGTGGGTGTAGCTACACCACAGGGGAAAAAATATTGGAACGCCCTCCCTAACAGGGCTGTGGGTATAACTAAATCACAGAGGACAAAATCCTGGAACTCGCTCCATATCAGCACCGTGTGTTTATCTACACAACACGGACAATATCCTGGAACTCCCTCCCTAACAGCGCTGTGGGTGTAACTACTCCACATGGACAAAATCCTGGAACTCCCTCCCTAACAGTGCTGTGGGTGTACCTACACCACACGGGACAAAATCCTGGAACTCCCTCCCTAACAGTGCTGTGGGTGTAACTACTACACAGGGACAAAATCCTGGAACTCCCTCCCTAACAGCGCTGTGGGCGTACATACACCACACAGGGGACAAAATCCTGGAACTCCCTCCCTAACAGCGCTGTGGGTGTAACTACTCCACAGGGACAAAATCCTGGAACTCCCTCCCTAACAGGGCTGTGGGTGTAACTATATCACAGAGGACAAAATCCTGGAACTCGCTCAATATCAGCACCATGGGTGTACCAACACCAGAGAGGACAAAATCCTGGAACTCACTCCCTAACAGCGCTGTGGGTGTACATACACCACAGGGATAAAATCCTGGAACTCCCTCCCTAACAGCGCTGTGGGTGTACCTACACCACAAGGGAAAAAATCCTGGAACGTCCTCCCTAACAGGGCTGTGTGTATAACTAAATCACAGAGGACAAAATCCTGGAACTCGCTCCATATCAGCACCGTGTGTTTATCTACACAACACGGACAATATCCTGGAACTCCCTCCCTAACAGCGCTGTGGGTGTAACTACTCCACAGGGACAAAATCCTGGAACTCCCTCCCTAACAGTGCTGTGGGTGTACCTACACCACAGGAGACAAAATCCTGGAACTCCCACCCTAACAGCGCTGTGGGTGTACCTACTCCACAGGGGACAAAATCCTGGAACTCCCTCTCAAACATCACTGTGGGTGTACACACACCACAGGGACAAAATCCTGGAACTCCCTCCTTAACAGCGCTGTGGGTGCACCTACACCACAGTGGACAAAATCCTGGAACTCCAGCCCTAACAGCGCTGTGGATGTACCTACACCACAGGGGACAAAATCCTGGAACTCCCTCCATAACTGCGCCGTGGGTGTACGTACACCACAGGGGACAAAATACTGGGAGTCCCTTTCTAAAAGCGCAGTGGGTGTACCTACACCACAGGGGAAAAAATATTGGAAAGCCTTCCCTAACAGGGCTGTGGGTATAACTAAATCACAGAGGATAAAATCCTGGAACACGCTCCATATCAGCACCGTGTGTTTATCTACACAACACGGACAATATCCTGGAACGCCCTCCCTAACAGGGCTGTGGGTATAACTAAATCACAGAGGACAAAATCCTGGAACACGCTCCATATCAGCACCGTGTGTTTATCTACACAACACGGACAATATCCTGGAACTCCCTCCCTAACAGCACCGTGGGCGTACCTACACCACAAGGGACAAAATCCTGGAACACCCTCCCTAACAGCGCTGTGGGTGTACCTACACCACAGGGACAAAATCCTGGAACTCCCTCCCTAACAGCGCCGTGGGTGTACCTACACCACACAGGGACAAAATCCTGGAAATCCCTCCCCAACAGCGCTGTGGGTGTATCTACACCACAGGGGACAAAATCCTGGAACTCCCTCCCTAACAGCGCCGTGGGTGTACCTACACCACAAGGGACAAAATCCCGGAACTCCCGCCCTAACAGCGCTGTGGGTGTACCTACACCACAGGGGACAAAATACTGGGACTCCCTCCCTAAAAGCGCTGTGGGTGTAGCTACACCACAGGGGAAAAAATATTGGAACGCCCTCCCTAACAGGGCTGTGGGTATAACTAAATCACAGAGGACAAAATCCTGGAACTCGCTCCATATCAGCACCGTGTGTTTATCTACACAACACGGACAATATCCTGGAACTCCCTCCCTAACAGCGCTGTGGGTGTAACTACTCCACATGGACAAAATCCTGGAACTCCCTCCCTAACAGTGCTGTGGGTGTACCTACACCACACGGGACAAAATCCTGGAACTCCCTCCCTAACAGTGCTGTGGGTGTAACTACTACACAGGGACAAAATCCTGGAACTCCCTCCCTAACAGCGCTGTGGGCGTACATACACCACACAGGGGACAAAATCCTGGAACTCCCTCCCTAACAGCGCTGTGGGTGTAACTACTCCACAGGGACAAAATCCTGGAACTCCCTCCCTAACAGGGCTGTGGGTGTAACTATATCACAGAGGACAAAATCCTGGAACTCGCTCAATATCAGCACCATGGGTGTACCAACACCAGAGAGGACAAAATCCTGGAACTCACTCCCTAACAGCGCTGTGGGTGTACATACACCACAGGGATAAAATCCTGGAACTCCCTCCCTAACAGCGCTGTGGGTGTACCTACACCACAAGGGAAAAAATCCTGGAACGTCCTCCCTAACAGGGCTGTGTGTATAACTAAATCACAGAGGACAAAATCCTGGAACTCGCTCCATATCAGCACCGTGTGTTTATCTACACAACACGGACAATATCCTGGAACTCCCTCCCTAACAGCGCTGTGGGTGTAACTACTCCACAGGGACAAAATCCTGGAACTCCCTCCCTAACAGTGCTGTGGGTGTACCTACACCACAGGAGACAAAATCCTGGAACTCCCACCCTAACAGCGCTGTGGGTGTACCTACTCCACAGGGGACAAAATCCTGGAACTCCCTCTCAAACATCACTGTGGGTGTACACACACCACAGGGACAAAATCCTGGAACTCCCTCCTTAACAGCGCTGTGGGTGCACCTACACCACAGTGGACAAAATCCTGGAACTCCAGCCCTAACAGCGCTGTGGATGTACCTACACCACAGGGGACAAAATCCTGGAACTCCCTCCATAACTGCGCCGTGGGTGTACGTACACCACAGGGGACAAAATACTGGGAGTCCCTTTCTAAAAGCGCTGTGGGTGTACCTACACCACAGGGGAAAAAATATTGGAAAGCCTTCCCTAACAGGGCTGTGGGTATAACTAAATCACAGAGGACAAAATCCTGGAACACGCTCCATATCAGCACCGTGTGTTTATCTACACAACACGGACAATATCCTGGAACGCCCTCCCTAACAGGGCTGTGGGTATAACTAAATCACAGAGGACAAAATCCTGGAACACGCTCCATATCAGCACCGTGTGTTTATCTACACAACACGGACAATATCCTGGAACTCCCTCCCTAACAGCACCGTGGGCGTACCTACACCACAAGGGACAAAATCCTGGAACACCCTCCCTAACAGCGCTGTGGGTGTACCTACACCACAGGGACAAAATCCTGGAACTCCCTCCCTAACAGCGCCGTGGGTGTACCTACACCACACAGGGACAAAATCCTGGAACTACCTCCCCAACAGCGCTGTGGGTGTATCTACACCACAGGGGACAAAATCCTGGAACTCCCTCCCTAACAGCGCCGTGGGTGTACCTACACCACAAGGGACAAAATCCTGGAACTCCCGCCCTAACAGCGCTGTGGGTGTACCTACACCACAGGGGACAAAATACTGGGACTCCCTCCCTAAAAGCGCTGTGGGTGTAGCTACACCACAGGGGAAAAAATATTGGAACGCCCTCCCTAACAGGGCTGTGGGTATAACTAAATCACAGAGGACAAAATCCTGGAACTCGCTCCATATCAGCACCGTGTGTTTATCTACACAACACGGACAATATCCTGGAACTCCCTCCCTAACAGCGCTGTGGGTGTAACTACTCCACATGGACAAAATCCTGGAACTCCCTCCCTAACAGTGCTGTGGGAGTACCTACACCACACGGGACAAAATCCTGGAACTCCCTCCCTAACAGTGCTGTGGGTGTAACTACTACACAGGGACAAAATCCTGGAACTCCCTCCCTAACAGCGCTGTGGGCGTACATACACCACACAGGGGACAAAATCCTGGAACTCCCTCCCTAACAGCGCTGTGGGTGTAACTACTCCACAGGGACAAAATCCTGGAACTCCCTCCCTAACAGGGCTGTGGGTGTAACTATATCACAGAGGACAAAATCCTGGAACTCGCTCAATATCAGCACCATGGGTGTACCAACACCAGAGAGGACAAAATCCTGGAACTCACTCCCTAACAGCGCTGTGGGTGTACATACACCACAGGGATAAAATCCTGGAACTCCCTCCCTAACAGCGCTGTGGGTGTACCTACACCACAAGGGAAAAAATCCTGGAACGTCCTCCCTAACAGGGCTGTGTGTATAACTAAATCACAGAGGACAAAATCCTGGAACTCGCTCCATATCAGCACCGTGTGTTTATCTACACAACACGGACAATATCCTGGAACTCCCTCCCTAACAGCGCTGTGGGTGTAACTACTCCACAGGGACAAAATCCTGGAACTCCCTCCCTAACAGTGCTGTGGGTGTACCTACACCACAGGAGACAAAATCCTGGAACTCCCACCCTAACAGCGCTGTGGGTGTACCTACTCCACAGGGGACAAAATCCTGGAACTCCCTCTCAAACATCACTGTGGGTGTACACACACCACAGGGACAAAATCCTGGAACTCCCTCCTTAACAGCGCTGTGGGTGCACCTACACCACAGTGGACAAAATCCTGGAACTCCAGCCCTAACAGCGCTGTGGATGTACCTACACCACAGGGGACAAAATCCTGGAACTCCCTCCATAACTGCGCCGTGGGTGTACGTACACCACAGGGGACAAAATACTGGGAGTCCCTTTCTAAAAGCGCTGTGGGTGTACCTACACCACAGGGGAAAAAATATTGGAAAGCCTTCCCTAACAGGGCTGTGGGTATAACTAAATCACAGAGGACAAAATCCTGGAACACGCTCCATATCAGCACCGTGTGTTTATCTACACAACACGGACAATATCCTGGAACGCCCTCCCTAACAGGGCTGTGGGTATAACTAAATCACAGAGGACAAAATCCTGGAACACGCTCCATATCAGCACCGTGTGTTTATCTACACAACACGGACAATATCCTGGAACTCCCTCCCTAACAGCACCGTGGGCGTACCTACACCACAAGGGACAAAATCCTGGAACACCCTCCCTAACAGCGCTGTGGTTGTACCTACACCACAGGGACAAAATCCTGGAACTCCCTAACAGCGCTGTGGGTGTACCTACACCACACAGGGACAAAATCCTGGTACTCACTCCCAAAAAACACTGTGGGTGTACACACACCACAGGGACAAAATCCTGGAACTCCCTCTCTAACATCACTGTGGGTGTACCTACACCACACAGGGACAAAATCCTGGAACTCCCTCCCTAACAGTGCTGTGGGTGTATCTACACCACAAGGGACAAAATCCTGGAACTCCCTCCATAACAGCACCGTGGGCGTGCCTACACCACAAGGGACAAAATCCTGGAACTCCCTCCCTAACAGCGCTGTGGGTGTACCTACACAACAGGTGACAAAATCCTGGAAATCCCTCCCTAACAGCGCCGTGGGTGTACCTACACAACAGGGGACAAAATCCTGGAAATCCCTCCCTAACAGCGCCGTGGGTGTACCTACACCACAGGGACAAAATCCTGGAACTCCCTCCCTAACAGCGCTGTGGGTGTACCTACACCACACAGGGACAAAATCCTGGTACTCACTCCCTAAAAACACTGTGGGTGCACACACACCACAGGGACAAAATCCTGGAACTCCCTCTCTAACATCACTGTGGGTGTACCTGCACCACACAGGGACAAATCCTGGAACTCCCGCTCTAACAGTGCTGTGGGTGTATCTACACCACAGGGGACAAAATCCTGGAACTCCCTCCCTAACAGCGCCGTGAGTGTACCTACACCACAGGGGACAACATCCTGGAACTCCCGCCCAAACAGCGCTGTGGGTGTACCTTCACCACAGGGGACAAAATACTGGGACTCCCTTTCTAAAAGCACTGTGGGTGTACCTACACCACAAGGGAAAAAATCCTGGAACGTCCTCCCTAACAGGGCTGTGTGTATAACTAAATCACTGAGGACAAAATCCTGGAACTCGCTCCATATCAGCACCGTGTGTTTATCTACACAACACGGACAATATCCTGGAACTCCCTCCCTAACAGCGCTGTGGGTGTAACTACACCACAAGGGACAAAATCCTGGAACTCCCTCCCTAACAGTGCTGTGGGTGTAACTACTCCACAGGGACAAAATCCTGGAACTCCCTCCCTAAAAGTGCTATGGGTGTACCTACACCACAGCGACAAAATCCTGGAACTCCCTCCCTAACAGCACCGTGGGCGGACCTACACCACACAGGGGACAAAATCCTGGAACTCCCTCCCTAACAGCGCTGTGGGTGTAACTACTCCACAGGGACAAAATCCTGGAACTCCCTCCCTAACAGGACTGTTGGTGTAACTATATCACAGAGGACAAAATCCTGAAACTCGCTCCATTTCAGCACCGTGGGTGTACCAACACCAGAGAGGACAAAATCCTGGAACTCACTCCCTAACAGCGCTGTGGGTGTACATACACCACAGGGACAAAATCCTGGAACTCCCTCCCTAACAGCGCCGTGGGTGCACCTACACAACAGGGGACAAAATCCTGGAAATCCCTCCGTAACAGCGCCGTGGGTGTACCTACACAACAGGGGACAAAATCCTGGAAATCCTTCCCTAATAGCACCATGGGTGTACCTACAACACAGGGACAAAATCCTGGAACTCCCTCCCAAACAGCACTGTGGGTGTACCTACACCATGGAGGACAAATTCCTGGAAATACCCTCCCTGACAGCGTCCTGGGTGTACCTGCACCACCCGGACATAGTCCCAGTATGCTCTCCCTAAACAGCACTGTGGGTTTATCTACACAACACGGACAATATCCTGGAACAACCCACCTAACAGCGCTGTGGATGTACCTACACCACAGGGGACAAAATCCTGGAACTCCCTCCCTAACAGCGCTGTGGGTGTACCTACACCACAGGGGACAAAATACTGGGACCCCCTTTCTAAAAGCGCTGTGGGTGTACCTACACCACAGGGGAAAAAATATTGGAACGCCCTCCCTAACAGGGCTGTGTGTATAACTAAATGACAGAGGACAAAATCCTGGAACTCGCTCCATATCAGCACCGTGTGTTTATCTACACAACACGGACAATATCCTGGAACTCCCTCCCTATAAGCACCGAGGGCGTACCTACACCACAGGGACAAAATCCTGGATCGCCCTCCCTAACAGCGCTGTAGGTGTACCTACACCACAAGGGACAAAATCCTGGAAATACCTCCCTAATAGCGCCGTGGGTGTACCTACACCACAGGGACAAAATCCTGGAATTCGCTCCCCAACAGCGCCGTGGGTCTATCAACAAAACAGGGAACAAAATCCTGGAACTCCCTCCCTAACAGCACTGTGGGTGTACCTACACCACAGGGGACAAAATCCTGGAACTCCCTCCCGAACAGCGCCGTGAGTGTACCTACACCGCAGCGACAAAATCCTCGAACTCCCTCCCCAACAGCGCTGTGGGTGTACCAACAAAACAGGGAACAAAATCCTGGAACTCCCTCCATATCAGCACCGTGTGTTTATCTACACAACAGGGGACAAAATCCTGGAAATCCCTCCCTAACAGCGCCGTGGGTGTACCTACACCACAAGGGACAAAATCCTGGAACTCCCGCCCTAACATCGCTGTGGGTGTACCTACACCACAGGGGACAAAATACTGGGACTCCCTTTTAAAAGCGCTGTGGGTGTACCTACACCACAAGGGAAAAATCCTGGAACGTCCTCCCTAACAGGGCTGTGTGTATAACTAAATCACAGAGGACAAAATCCTGGAACTCGCTCCATATCAGCACCGTGTCTTTATCTACACAACACGGACAATATCCTGGAACTCCCTCACTAACAGCGCTGTGGGTGTAACTACTCCACAGGGACAAAATCCTGGAACTCCCTCCCCAACAGTGCTGTGGGTGTAACTACTCCACAGGGACAAAATCCTGGAACTCCCTCCCAAACAGGGCTGTGGGTGTACCTACACCACACAGGGGACCAAATCCTGGAACTCCCTCCATAACAGCGCTGTGGGAGTAACTACTCCACAGGGACAAAATCCTGGAACTCCCTCCCTAACAGGGCTGTGGGTGTAACCATATCACATAGGACAAAATCCTGGAACTCACTCCATATCAGCACCGTGGGTGTACCAACACCAGAGAGGACAAAATCCTGGAACTGACTCCCTAACAGCGCTGTGGGTGTACATACACCACAGGGACAAAATCCTGGAACTCCGTCCCTAACAGCGCTGTGGGTGTACCTACACCACAAGGGAAAAAATCCTGGAACGTCCTCCCTAACAGGGCTGTGTGTATAACTAAATCACAGAGGACAAAATCCTGGAACTCGCTCCATATCAGCACCGTGTGTTTATCTACACAACACGGACAATATCCCGGAACTCCCTCACTAACAGCGCTGTGGGTGTAACTACTCCACAGGGACAAAATCCTGGAACTCCCTCCCTAACATTGCTGTGGGCGTACCTACACCACAGGAGACAAAATCCTGGAACTCCCGCCCTAACAGCGTTGCGGGTGTACCTACTCCACAGGGACAAAATCCTGGAACTCCCTCCCTAACAGCGCTGTGGGTGTATCTACACCACAGGGGACAAAATCCTGGAACTCCCTCCCTAACAGCGCTGTGGGTGTAACTACTCCACAGGGACAAAATCCTGGAACTCCCTCCCTAACAGGGCTGTGGGAGTACCTACACCACACAGGGGACAAAATCCTGGAACTCCCTCCCTAACAGCGCTGTGGGTGTAACTACTCCACAGGGACAAAATCCTGGAACTCCCTCCCTAACAGGGCTGTGGGTGTACCTACACCACACAGGGGACAAAATCCTCGAACTCCCTCCCTAACAGCGCTGTGGGTGTAACTACTCCACAGGGACAAAATCCTGGAACTCCCTCCCTAACAGGGCTGTGGGTGTAACTATATCACAGAGGACAAAATCCTGGAACTCGCTCCATATCAGCACCGTGGGTGTACCAACACCAGAGAGGACAAAATCCTGGAACTCACTCCCTAACAGCGCTGTGGGTGTACCTACAACACAAGGGACAAAATCCTGGAACTCCCTCCCTAACAGCACTGTGGGTGTACCTACACCACAGGGGACAAAATCCTGGAACTCCCTCCCTAACAGCGCCGTGGGTGTACCTACACCACAGGGGACAAAATCCTGGAAATACCTCCCTAATAGCGCCGTGGGTGTACCTACACAACAGCGACAAAATCCTGGAACTCCCTCCCCAACAGCGCCGTGGGTGTACCTACTCCACAGGGACAAAATCCTGGACTCCCTCCCTAACAGCGCTGTGGGTGTATCTACACCACAGGGGACAAATTCCTGTAACTACCTCCCTAACAGGGCTGTGGGTGTACCTACACCACACAGGGTCAAAATCCTGCAACTCCCTCCCTAACAGTGCTGTGGGTGTAACTACTCCACAGGGACAAAATCCTGGAACTCCCTCCCTAACAGCGCTGTGGGTGCAGCTACACCACAGGGGACATAATCCTGGAAATCCCTCCAGATCAGAGCTGTGGGTGTCCCTATATCACAGGGACAAAAACGTGGAACTCCCTCCCTAAAAGCACTGTGGTGTACCTACACCACAGGGACAAAATCCTGGAACTCCCTCCCGAACAGCGCTGTGGGTGTACGCACACCACAGGGACAAAATCCTGGAACTCCCTCCCTAACAGTACTGTGTGTTTATCTATACAACACGGACAATATCCTGGAACTCATTCGCCAACAGCACCGTGGGTATACCTACAAAAAGGGGGACAAAATCCAGGAACTCCCTCCCTGGCATCACCGTGAGTGTACATACACCAAAAGGAACAAAATCCTGGAAGTCCCTCCCTAACAGCACTGTGGGTGTATCTACACCACAGGGGACAAAATCCTGGAAATCCCTCCCTAACAGCACCATGGGTGTAGCTACACCACAGGGACAAAATCCTGGATCTCGCTCCTAACAGCGCTGTGGGTGTACCTACACCAGAGAGGGGACAATATCCTGGAACTCCTCGCGAACAGCGCTGTGGGTGTACCTACACCACAGGGACAAAATCCTGGAACTCCCACCCTAACAGCGCCGTGGGGGTACCTACACCACAGGGACAAAATCCTGGAACTCCCTCCCTAACAGCGCTGTGGGTGTACCTACACCACAGGGGACAAAATCCTGAACTCCCTCCCTAACAGCACTGTGGGTGTACCTACACCACAGGGGACAAAATCCTGAACTCCCTCCCTAACAGCGCTGTGGGTGTACCTACACCACAGGGGAAAAAATTCTGGGACTCCCTCCCTAAAAGCACTGAGGATGTACCTACACCACAGAGGACAAATTCCTGGAACTCCCTCCCTAACAGCGCTGTGGGCGTACCGACACCACAGGGACAAAATCCCAGAACGCTCTCCCTAAACAGCACCGTGGGTTTATCTACACAACACGGACAATATCCTGGAACTCCCACCCTAACAGTGCTGTGGATGTACCTGCACCACAGGGGACAAAATTCCAGCTCAACCTCCCTAACAGCACTGTGGGTGTCAGTACACCATGCGGACAAAATCCTGGAACTCACTCCCTAACAGCACTGTGGGTGTACCTACACCACATGGGCAAAATCCAGGAACTCCCTGCCTAACAGCACTGTGGGTGTACCTACACCACAGAGGGGGCAAAATCCTGGAACTCCCTGCCTAACAGCACTGTGGGTGTACCTACACCACAGAGGGGACAAAATCCTGGAACACCCTAACTAACAGCGCCGTGCGTGTACATACACCAAAGGGAACAAAATCCTGGAACTCCCTCCCTAACAGCGCTGTGGGTGTACCTACACCACACAGGGACAAAATCCTCGTACTCACTCCCTAATAACACTGTGGGTGTACACACACCACAGGGACAAAATCCTGGAACTCCCTCTCTAACAACACTGTGGGTGTACCTACACCACACAGGGACAAAATCCTGGAACTCCCGCCCTAACAGTGCTGTGGGTGTATCTACACCACAGGGGACAAAATCCTGGGACTCCCTTTTAAAAGCGCTGTGGGTGTACCTACACCACAAGGGAAAAATCCTGGAACGTCCTCCCTAACAGGGCTGTGTGTATAACTAAATCACAGAGGACAAAATCCTGGAACTCGCTCCATATCAGCACCGTGTCTTTATCTACACAACACGGACAATATCCTGGAACTCCCTCACTAACAGCGCTGTGGGTGTAACTACTCCACAGGGACAAAATCCTGGAACTCCCTCCCCAACAGTGCTGTGGGTGTAACTACTCCACAGGGACAAAATCCTGGAACTCCCTCCCTAACAGGGCTGTGGGTGTACCTACACCACACAGGGGACCAAATCCTGGAACTCCCTCCCTAACAGCGCTGTGGGAGTAACTACTCCACAGGGACAAAATCCTGGAACTCCCTCCCTAACAGGGCTGTGGGTGTAACCATATTTCATAGGACAAAATCCTGGAACTCACTCCATATCAGCACCGTGGGTGTACCAACACCAGAGAGGACAAAATCCTGGAACTGACTCCCTAACAGCGCTGTGGGTGTACATACACCACAGGGACAAAATCCTGGAACTCCGTCCCTAACAGCGCTGTGGGTGTACCTACACCACAAGGGAAAAAATCCTGGAACGTCCTCCCTAACAGGGCTGTGTGTATAACTAAATCACAGAGGACAAAATCCTGGAACTCGCTCCATATCAGCACCGTGTGTTTATCTACACAACACGGACAATATCCCGGAACTCCCTCACTAACAGCGCTGTGGGTGTAACTACTCCACAGGGACAAAATCCTGGAACTCCCTCCCTAACATTGCTGTGGGCGTACCTACACCACAGGAGACAAAATCCTGGAACTCCCGCCCTAACAGCGTTGCGGGTGTACCTACTCCACAGGGACAAAATCCTGGAACTCCCACCCTAACAGCGCTGTGGGTGTATCTACACCACAGGGGACAAAATCCTGGAACTCCCTCCCTAACAGCGCTGTGGGTGTAACTACTCCACAGGGACAAAATCCTGGAACTCCCTCGCTAACAGGGCTGTGGGAGTACCTACACCACACAGGGGACAAAATCCTGGAACTCCCTCCCTAACAGCGCTGTGGGTGTAACTACTCCACAGGGACAAAATCCTGGAACTCCCTCCCTAACAGGGCTGTGGGTGTACCTACACCACACAGGGGACAAAATCCTCGAACTCCCTCCCTAACAGCGCTGTGGGCGTAACTACTCCACAGGGACAAAATCCTGGAACTCCCTCCCTAACAGGGCTGTGGGTGTAACTATATCACAGAGGACAAAATCCTGGAACTCGCTCCATATCAGCACCGTGGGTGTACCAACACCAGAGAGGACAAAATCCTGGAACTCACTCCCTAACAGCGCTGTGGGTGTACCTACAACACAAGGGACAAAATCCTGGAACTCCCTCCCTAACAGCACTGTGGGTGTACCTACACCACAGGGGACAAAATCCTGGAACTCCCTCCCTAACAGCGCTGTGGGTGCAGCTACACCACAGGGGACATAATCCTGGAAATCCCTCCAGATCAGAGCTGTGGGTGTCCCTATATCACAGGGACAAAAACGTGGAACTCCCTCCCTAAAAGCACTGTGGTGTACCTACACCACAGGGACAAAATCCTGGAACTCCCTCCCGAACAGCGCTGTGGGTGTACGCACACCACAGGGACAAAATCCTGGAACTCCCTCCCTAACAGTACTGTGTGTTTATCTATACAACACGGACAATATCCTGGAACTCATTCGCCAACAGCACCGTGGGTATACCTACAAAAAGGGGGACAAAATCCAGGAACTCCCTCCCTGGCATCACCGTGAGTGTACATACACCAAAAGGAACAAAATCCTGGAAGTCCCTCCCTAACAGCACTGTGGGTGTATCTACACCACAGGGGACAAAATCCTGGAAATCCCTCCCTAACAGCACCATGGGTGTAGCTACACCACAGGGACAAAATCCTGGATCTCGCTCCTAACAGCGCTGTGGGTGTACCTACACCAGAGAGGGGACAATATCCTGGAACTCCTCGCGAACAGCGCTGTGGGTGTACCTACACCACAGGGACAAAATCCTGGAACTCCCACCCTAACAGCGCCGTGGGGGTACCTACACCACAGGGACAAAATCCTGGAACTCCCTCCCTAACAGCGCTGTGGGTGTACCTACACCACAGGGGACAAAATCCTGAACTCCCTCCCTAACAGCACTGTGGGTGTACCTACACCACAGGGGACAAAATCCTGAACTCCCTCCCTAACAGCGCTGTGGGTGTACCTACACCACAGGGGAAAAAATTCTGGGACTCCCTCCCTAAAAGCACTGAGGATGTACCTACACCACAGAGGACAAATTCCTGGAACTCCCTCCCTAACAGCGCTGTGGGCGTACCGACACCACAGGGACAAAATCCCAGAACGCTCTCCCTAAACAGCACCGTGGGTTTATCTACACAACACGGACAATATCCTGGAACTCCCACCCTAACAGTGCTGTGGATGTACCTGCACCACAGGGGACAAAATTCCAGCTCAACCTCCCTAACAGCACTGTGGGTGTCAGTACACCATGCGGACAAAATCCTGGAACTCACTCCCTAACAGCACTGTGGGTGTACCTACACCACATGGGCAAAATCCAGGAACTCCCTGCCTAACAGCACTGTGGGTGTACCTACACCACAGAGGGGGCAAAATCCTGGAACTCCCTGCCTAACAGCACTGTGGGTGTACCTACACCACAGAGGGGACAAAATCCTGGAACACCCTAACTAACAGCGCCGTGCGTGTACATACACCAAAGGGAACAAAATCCTGGAACTCCCTCCCTAACAGCGCTGTGGGTGTACCTACACCACACAGGGACAAAATCCTCGTACTCACTCCCTAATAACACTGTGGGTGTACACACACCACAGGGACAAAATCCTGGAACTCCCTCTCTAACAACACTGTGGGTGTACCTACACCACACAGGGACAAAATCCTGGAACTCCCGCCCTAACAGTGCTGTGGGTGTATCTACACCACAGGGGACAAAATCCTGGGACTCCCTTTTAAAAGCGCTGTGGGTGTACCTACACCACAAGGGAAAAATCCTGGAACGTCCTCCCTAACAGGGCTGTGTGTATAACTAAATCACAGAGGACATAATCCTGGAACTCGCTCCATATCAGCACCGTGTCTTTATCTACACAACACGGACAATATCCTGGAACTCCCTCACTAACAGCGCTGTGGGTGTAACTACTCCACAGGGACAAAATCCTGGAACTCCCTCCCCAACAGTGCTGTGGGTGTAACTACTCCACAGGGACAAAATCCTGGAACTCCCTCCCTAACAGGGCTGTGGGTGTACCTACACCACACAGGGGACCAAATCCTGGAACTCCCTCCCTAACAGCGCTGTGGGAGTAACTACTCCACAGGGACAAAATCCTGGAACTCCCTCCCTAACAGGGCTGTGGGTGTAACCATATTTCATAGGACAAAATCCTGGAACTCACTCCATATCAGCACCGTGGGTGTACCAACACCAGAGAGGACAAAATCCTGGAACTGACTCCCTAACAGCGCTGTGGGTGTACATACACCACAGGGACAAAATCCTGGAACTCCGTCCCTAACAGCGCTGTGGGTGTACCTACACCACAAGGGAAAAAATCCTGGAACGTCCTCCCTAACAGGGCTGTGTGTATAACTAAATCACAGAGGACAAAATCCTGGAACTCGCTCCATATCAGCACCGTGTGTTTATCTACACAACACGGACAATATCCCGGAACTCCCTCACTAACAGCGCTGTGGGTGTAACTACTCCACAGGGACAAAATCCTGGAACTCCCTCCCTAACATTGCTGTGGGCGTACCTACACCACAGGAGACAAAATCCTGGAACTCCCGCCCTAACAGCGTTGCGGGTGTACCTACTCCACAGGGACAAAATCCTGGAACTCCCACCCTAACAGCGCTGTGGGTGTATCTACACCACAGGGGACAAAATCCTGGAACTCCCTCCCTAACAGCGCTGTGGGTGTAACTACTCCACAGGGACAAAATCCTGGAACTCCCTCGCTAACAGGGCTGTGGGAGTACCTACACCACACAGGGGACAAAATCCTGGAACTCCCTCCCTAACAGCGCTGTGGGTGTAACTACTCCACAGGGACAAAATCCTGGAACTCCCTCCCTAACAGGGCTGTGGGTGTACCTACACCACACAGGGGACAAAATCCTCGAACTCCCTCCCTAACAGCGCTGTGGGCGTAACTACTCCACAGGGACAAAATCCTGGAACTCCCTCCCTAACAGGGCTGTGGGTGTAACTATATCACAGAGGACAAAATCCTGGAACTCGCTCCATATCAGCACCGTGGGTGTACCAACACCAGAGAGGACAAAATCCTGGAACTCACTCCCTAACAGCGCTGTGGGTGTACCTACAACACAAGGGACAAAATCCTGGAACTCCCTCCCTAACAGCACTGTGGGTGTACCTACACCACAGGGGACAAAATCCTGGAACTCCCTCCCTAACAGCGCCGTGGGTGTACCTACACCACAGGGGACAAAATCCTGGAAATACCTCCCTAATAGCGCCGTGGGTGTACCTACACAACAGCGACAAAATCCTGGAACTCCCTCCCCAACAGCGCCGTGGGTGTACCTACTCCACAGGGACAAAATCCTGGACTCCCTCCCTAACAGCGCTGTGGGTGTATCTACACCACAGGGGACAAATTCCTGTAACTACCTCCCTAACAGGGCTGTGGGTGTACCTACACCACACAGTGGACAAAATCCTGCAACTCCCTCCCTAACAGCGCTGTGGGTGTAACTACTCCACAGGGACAAAATCCTGGAACTCCCTCCCTAACAGCGCTGTGGGTGCAGCTACACCACAGGGGACATAATCCTGGAAATCCCTCCAGATCAGAGCTGTGGGTGTCCCTATATCACAGGGACAAAAACGTGGAACTCCCTCCCTAAAAGCACTGTGGTGTACCTACACCACAGGGACAAAATCCTGGAACTCCCTCCCGAACAGCGCTGTGGGTGTACGCACACCACAGGGACAAAATCCTGGAACTCCCTCCCTAACAGTACTGTGTGTTTATCTATACAACACGGACAATATCCTGGAACTCATTCGCCAACAGCACCGTGGGTATACCTACAAAAAGGGGGACAAAATCCAGGAACTCCCTCCCTGGCATCACCGTGAGTGTACATACACCAAAAGGAACAAAATCCTGGAAGTCCCTCCCTAACAGCACTGTGGGTGTATCTACACCACAGGGGACAAAATCCTGGAAATCCCTCCCTAACAGCACCATGGGTGTAGCTACACCACAGGGACAAAATCCTGGATCTCGCTCCTAACAGCGCTGTGGGTGTACATACACCAGAGAGGGGACAATATCCTGGAACTCCTCGCGAACAGCGCTGTGGGTGTACCTACACCACAGGGACAAAATCCTGGAACTCCCACCCTAACAGCGCCGTGGGGGTACCTACACCACAGGGACAAAATCCTGGAACTCCCTCCCTAACAGCGCTGTGGGTGCACCTACACCACAGGGGACAAAATCCTGAACTCCCTCCCTAACAGCACTGTGGGTGTACCTACACCACAGGGGACAAAATCCTGAACTCCCTCCCTAACAGCGCTGTGGGTGTACCTACACCACAGGGGAAAAAATTCTGGGACTCCCTCCCTAAAAGCACTGAGGATGTACCTACACCACAGAGGACAAATTCCTGGAACTCCCTCCCTAACAGCGCTGTGGGCGTACCGACACCACAGGGACAAAATCCCAGAACGCTCTCCCTAAACAGCACCGTGGGTTTATCTACACAACACGGACAATATCCTGGAACTCCCACCCTAACAGTGCTGTGGATGTACCTGCACCACAGGGGACAAAATTCCAGCACAACCTCCCTAACAGCACTGTGGGTGTCAGTACACCATGCGGACAAAATCCTGGAACTCACTCCCTAACAGCACTGTGGGTGTACCTACACCACATGGGCAAAATCCAGGAACTCCCTGCCTAACAGCACTGTGGGTGTACCTACACCACAGAGGGGGCAAAATCCTGGAACTCCCTGCCTAACAGCACTGTGGGTGTACCTACAGCACAGAGGGGACAAAATCCTGGAACACCCTAACTAACAGCGCCGTGCGTGTACATACACCAAAGGGAACAAAATCCTGGAACTCCCTCCCTAACAGCGCTGTGGGTGTACCTACACCACACAGGGACAAAATCCTCGTACTCACTCCCTAATAACACTGTGGGTGTACACACACCACAGGGACAAAATCCTGGAACTCCCTCTCTAACAACACTGTGGGTGTACCTACACCACACAGGGACAAAATCCTGGAACTCCCGCCCTAACAGTGCTGTGGGTGTATCTACACCACAGGGGACAAAATCCTGGAACTCCCTCCCTAACAGCGCCGTGGGTGTACCTACACCACAGGGGACAAAATCCTGGAACTCCCTCCCTAACAGCGCTGTGGGTGTACCGACACCACAGGGGACAAAATACTGGGACTCCCTTTCTAAAAGCGCTGTGGGTGTACCTACACCACAGGGGAAAAAATCCTGGAACGTCCTCCCTAACAGGGCTGTGTGTATAACTAAATCACACAGGACAAAATCCTGGAACACGCTCCATATCAGCACCGTGTGTTTATCTACACAACACGGACAATATCCTGGAACTACCTCCCTAACAGCGCTGTGGGTGTAACTAATCCACAGGGACAAAGTCCTGGAACTCCCTCCCCAACAGTGCTGTGGGTGTAACTACTCCACAGGGACAAAATCCTGGAACTCCCTCCCTAACAGGGCTGTGGGTGTACCTACACCACACAGGGGACAAAATCCTGGAACTCCCTCCCTAACAGCGCTGTGGGTGTAACTACTCCACAGGGACAAAATCCTGGAACTCCCTCCCTCACAGGGCTGTGGGCATAACTATATCACAGAGGACAAAATCCTGGAACTCGCTCCATATCAGCACAGTGGGTGCACCAACACCAGAGAGGACAGAATCCTGGAACTCACTCCCTAACAGCGCTGTGGGTGGACATACACCACAGGGACAAAATCCTGGAACTCCCTCCCTAACAGGGCTGTGGGAGTACCTACACCACACAGGGGACAAAATCCTGGAACTCCCTCCCTAACAGCGCTGTGGGTGTAACTACTCCACAGGGACAAAATCCTGGAACTCCCTCCCTAACAGGGCTGTGGGTGTACCTACACCACACAGGGGACAAAATCCTGGAACTCCCTCCCTAACAGCGCTGTGGGTGTAACTACTCCACAGGGACAAAATCCTGGAACTCCCTCCCTAACAGGGCTGTGGGTGTAACTATATCACAGAGGACAAAATCCTGGAACTCGCTCCATATCAGCACCGTGGGTGTACCAACACCAGAGAGGACAAAATCCTGGAACTCACTCACTAACAGCGCTGTGGGTCTACATACAGCACCGGGGACAAAATGATGGAACTCGCTCCCTAACAGTGTTGTGGGTGTACCTATATCAAATGGGCAAAATCCTGGAACTCCCTCCCTAATAGAGCCGTGGGAATACCTATACCACATGGGCAAAATCCTGGAACTCCCTCCCTAACAGCGCCGTGGGTGTACCTATACCATAGGGTCAAAATCCTGGAACTCCCTCCCTAACAGCGCCGTGGGTGTACCTGCACAACAGGGGACAAAATGCTGGAACTCCCTCCCTAACAGCGCTGTGGGTGTACCTACACCACACAGGGACCAAATCCTGGTACTCACACCCTAAAAACACTGTGGGTGTACACACACCACAGGGACAAAATCCTGGAACTCCCTCTCTAACATCACTGTGGGTGTACCTACACCACACAGGGACAAAATCCTGAAACTCCCGCCCTAACAGCGCTGTGGGTGTACCTACACCACAAGGGACAAAATCCTGGAACTCCCGCCCTAACAGCGCTGTGGGTGTACCTGCACAACAGGGGACAAAATGCTGGAACTCCCTCCCTAACAGCGCTGTGGGTGTACCTACACCACACAGGGACCAAATCCTGGTACTCACACCCTAAAAACACTGTGGGTGTACACACACCACAGGGACAAAATCCTGGAACTCCCTCTCTAACATCACTGTGGGTGTACCTACACCACACAGGGACAAAATCCTGAAACTCCCGCCCTAACAGCGCTGTGGGTGTACCTACACCACAAGGGACAAAATCCTGGAACTCCCGCCCTAACAGCGCTGTGGGTGTACCTACACCACAGGGGACAAAATACTGGGGCTCCCTTTCTAAAAGCGCTGTGGGTGTACCTACACCACAGGGGAAAAAATATTGGAACGCCCTCCCTAACAGGGCTGTGGGTATAACTAAATCACAGAGGACAAAATCCTGGAACTCGCTCCATATCAGCACCGTGTGTTTATCTACACAACACGGACAATATCCTGGAACTCCCTCCCTAACAGCACTGTGGGAGTACCAACAACACAAGGGACAAAATCCTGGAACTCCCTCCCTAACAGCACTGTGGGTGTACCTACACAGCAGGGGACAAAATCCTGGAAATCCCTCCCAAACAGCGCCGTGGGTGTACCTACACCACAGGGGACAAAATCCTGGAAATCCCTCCCTAACAGCGCCGTGGGTGTGCCTGCACCACAGCGACAAAATCCTGGAACTCCCTCCCCAACAGCGCCGTGGGTGTACCTACTCCACAGGGACAAAATCCTGGTACTCACTCCCTAAAAACACTGTGGGTGTACACACACCACAGGGACAAAATCCTGGAACTCCCTCTCTAACATCACTGTGGGTGTACCTACACCACACAGGGACAAAATCCTGGAACTCCCGCCCTAACAGTGCTGTGGGTGTATCTACACCACAGGGGACAAAATCCTGGAACTCCCGCCCTAACAGCGCTGTGGGTGTACCTACACCACAGGGGACAAAATACTGGGACTGCCTTTCTAAAAGCGCTGTGGGTGCACCTACACCACAAAGGAAAAAATCCTGGAACGTCCTCCCTAACAGGGCTGTGTGTATAACTAAATCACAGAGGACAAAATCCTGGAACACGCTCCATATCAGCACCGTGTGTTTATCTACACAACACGGACAATATCCAGGAACTCCCTCCCTAACAGCACCATGGGCGTACCTACACCACAGGGACAAAATCCAGGAACTCCCTCCCTAACAGCGCTGCGGGTGTACCCACACCACAGGGGACAAAATCCTGGAAAACCCTCCCTAACAGCGCTGTGGGTGTAACTACTCCACAGGGACAAAATCCAGGAACTCCCTCCCTAACAGGGCTGTGGGCGTAACTATATCACAGAGGACAAAATCCTGGAACTCGCTCCATATCAGCACCGTGGGTGTACCAACACCAGAGAGGACAAAATCCTGGAACTTACTCCCTAACAGCGCTGTGGGTGCACATACACCACAGAGACAAAATCCTGGAACTCCCTCCCTAACAGCGCTGTGGGTGTACCGACACCAGAAGGGACAAAATCCTGGAACGTCCTCCCTAACAGGGCTGTGTGTATAACTAAATCGCAGAGGACAAAATCCTGGTACTCGCTCCATATCAGCACCGTGTGTTTATCTACACAACACGGACAATATCCTGGAACGCCCTCCCTAACAGGGCTGTGGGTATAACTAAATCACAGAGGACAAAATCCTGGAACACGCTCCATATCAGCACCGTGTGTTTATCGACACAACACGGACAATATCCTGGAACGCCCTCCCTAACAGGGCTGTGGGTATAACTAAATCACAGAGGACAAAATCCTGGAACACGCTCCATATCAGCACCGTGTGTTTATCTACACAACACGGACAACATCCTGGAACTCCCTCCCTAACAGCACTGTGGGAGTACCAACAACACAAGGGACAAAATCCTGGAACTCCCTCCCTAACAGCACTGTGGGTGTACCTACACAGCAGGGGACAAAATCCTGGAAATCCCTCCCAAACAGCGCCGTGGGTGTACCTACACCACAGGGGACAAAATCCTGGAAATCCCTCCCTAACAGCGCCGTGGGTGTGCCTGCACCACAGCGACAAAATCCTGGAACTCCCTCCCCAACAGCGCCGTGGGTGTACCTACTCCACAGGGACAAAATCCTGGTACTCACTCCCTAAAAACACTGTGGGTGTACACACACCACAGGGACAAAATCCTGGAACTCCCTCTCTAACATCACTGTGGGTGTACCTACACCACACAGGGACAAAATCCTGGAACTCCCGCCCTAACAGTGCTGTGGGTGTATCTACACCACAGGGGACAAAATCCTGGAACTCCCGCCCTAACAGCGCTGTGGGTGTACCTACACCACAGGGGACAAAATACTGGGACTGCCTTTCTAAAAGCGCTGTGGGTGCACCTACACCACAAAGGAAAAAATCCTGGAACGTCCTCCCTAACAGGGCTGTGTGTATAACTAAATCACAGAGGACAAAATCCTGGAACACGCTCCATATCAGCACCGTGTGTTTATCTACACAACACGGACAATATCCAGGAACTCCCTCCCTAACAGCACCGTGGGCGTACCTACACCACAGGGACAAAATCCAGGAACTCCCTCCCTAACAGCGCTGCGGGTGTACCCACACCACAGGGGACAAAATCCTGGAAAACCCTCCCTAACAGCGCTGTGGGTGTAACTACTCCACAGGGACAAAATCCAGGAACTCCCTCCCTAACAGGGCTGTGGGCGTAACTATATCACAGAGGACAAAATCCTGGAACTCGCTCCATATCAGCACCGTGGGTGTACCAACACCAGAGAGGACAAAATCCTGGAACTTACTCCCTAACAGCGCTGTGGGTGCACATACACCACAGAGACAAAATCCTGGAACTCCCTCCCTAACAGCGCTGTGGGTGTACCGACACCAGAAGGGACAAAATCCTGGAACGTCCTCCCTAACAGGGCTGTGTGTATAACTAAATCACAGAGGACAAAATCCTGGTACTCGCTCCATATCAGCACCGTGTGTTTATCTACACAACACGGACAATATCCTGGAACGCCCTCCCTAACAGGGCTGTGGGTATAACTAAATCACAGAGGACAAAATCCTGGAACACGCTCCATATCAGCACCGTGTGTTTATCTACACAACACGGACAATATCCTGGAACTCGCTCCCTAACAGCGCTGTGGGTGTAACTAATCCACAGGGACAAAATCCTGGAACTCCCTCCCTAACAGTGCTGTGGGTGTAACTACTCCACAGGGACAAAATCCTGGAACTCCCTCCCTAACAGGGCTGTGGGTGTACCTACACCACACAGGGGACAAATTCCTGGAACTCCCTCCCTAACAGCGCTGTGGGTGTACATACACCACAGGGACAAAATCCTGGAACTCCCTCCCTAACAGCGCTGTGGGTGTACCTACACCACAAGGGAAAAAATCCTGGAACGTCCTCCCTAACAGGGCTGTGTGTATAACTAAATCACAGAGGACAAAATCCTGGAACTCGCTCCATATCAGCACCGTGTGTTTATCTACACAACACGGACAATATCCTGGAACTCCCTCCCTAACAGCGCTGTGGGTGTAACTACTCCACAGGGACAAAATCCTGGAACTCCCTCCCTAACAGCGCTGTGGGTGTACCTACACCACAGGGGACAAAATACTGGGAATCCCTTTCTAAAAGCGCTGTGGGTGTACCTACACCACAGGGGAAAAAATATTGGAACGCCCTCCCTAACAGGGCTGTGGGGATAACTAAATCACAGAGGACAAAATCCTGGAACTCGCTCCATATCAGCACCGTGTGTTTATCTACACAACACGGACAATATCCTGGAACTCCCTCCCTAACAGCGCTGTGGGTGTAACTACTCCACAGGGACAAAATCCTGGAACTCCCTCCCTAACAGGGCTGTGGGTGTACCTACACCACACAGGGGACAAAATCCTCGAACTCCCTCCCTAACAGCGCTGTGGGCGTAACTACTCCACAGGGACAAAATCCTGGAACTCCCTCCCTAACAGGGCTGTGGGTGTAACTATATCACAGAGGACAAAATCCTGGAACTCGCTCCATATCAGCACCGTGGGTGTACCAACACCAGAGAGGACAAAATCCTGGAACTCACTCCCTAACAGCGCTGTGGGTGTACCTACAACACAAGGGACAAAATCCTGGAACTCCCTCCCTAACAGCACTGTGGGTGTACCTACACCACAGGGGACAAAATCCTGGAACTCCCTCCCTAACAGCGCCGTGGGTGTACCTACACCACAGGGGACAAAATCCTGGAAATACCTCCCTAATAGCGCCGTGGGTGTACCTACACAACAGCGACAAAATCCTGGAACTCCCTCCCCAACAGCGCCGTGGGTGTACCTACTCCACAGGGACAAAATCCTGGACTCCCTCCCTAACAGCGCTGTGGGTGTATCTACACCACAGGGGACAAATTCCTGTAACTACCTCCCTAACAGGGCTGTGGGTGTACCTACACCACACAGTGGACAAAATCCTGCAACTCCCTCCCTAACAGCGCTGTGGGTGTAACTACTCCACAGGGACAAAATCCTGGAACTCCCTCCCTAACAGCGCTGTGGGTGCAGCTACACCACAGGGGACATAATCCTGGAAATCCCTCCAGATCAGAGCTGTGGGTGTCCCTATATCACAGGGACAAAAACGTGGAACTCCCTCCCTAAAAGCACTGTGGTGTACCTACACCACAGGGACAAAATCCTGGAACTCCCTCCCGAACAGCGCTGTGGGTGTACGCACACCACAGGGACAAAATCCTGGAACTCCCTCCCTAACAGTACTGTGTGTTTATCTATACAACACGGACAATATCCTGGAACTCATTCGCCAACAGCACCGTGGGTATACCTACAAAAAGGGGGACAAAATCCAGGAACTCCCTCCCTGGCATCACCGTGAGTGTACATACACCAAAAGGAACAAAATCCTGGAAGTCCCTCCCTAACAGCACTGTGGGTGTATCTACACCACAGGGGACAAAATCCTGGAAATCCCTCCCTAACAGCACCATGGGTGTAGCTACACCACAGGGACAAAATCCTGGATCTCGCTCCTAACAGCGCTGTGGGTGTACATACACCAGAGAGGGGACAATATCCTGGAACTCCTCGCGAACAGCGCTGTGGGTGTACCTACACCACAGGGACAAAATCCTGGAACTCCCACCCTAACAGCGCCGTGGGGGTACCTACACCACAGGGACAAAATCCTGGAACTCCCTCCCTAACAGCGCTGTGGGTGCACCTACACCACAGGGGACAAAATCCTGAACTCCCTCCCTAACAGCACTGTGGGTGTACCTACACCACAGGGGACAAAATCCTGAACTCCCTCCCTAACAGCGCTGTGGGTGTACCTACACCACAGGGGAAAAAATTCTGGGACTCCCTCCCTAAAAGCACTGAGGATGTACCTACACCACAGAGGACAAATTCCTGGAACTCCCTCCCTAACAGCGCTGTGGGCGTACCGACACCACAGGGACAAAATCCCAGAACGCTCTCCCTAAACAGCACCGTGGGTTTATCTACACAACACGGACAATATCCTGGAACTCCCACCCTAACAGTGCTGTGGATGTACCTGCACCACAGGGGACAAAATTCCAGCACAACCTCCCTAACAGCACTGTGGGTGTCAGTACACCATGCGGACAAAATCCTGGAACTCACTCCCTAACAGCACTGTGGGTGTACCTACACCACATGGGCAAAATCCAGGAACTCCCTGCCTAACAGCACTGTGGGTGTACCTACACCACAGAGGGGGCAAAATCCTGGAACTCCCTGCCTAACAGCACTGTGGGTGTACCTACAGCACAGAGGGGACAAAATCCTGGAACACCCTAACTAACAGCGCCGTGCGTGTACATACACCAAAGGGAACAAAATCCTGGAACTCCCTCCCTAACAGCGCTGTGGGTGTACCTACACCACACAGGGACAAAATCCTCGTACTCACTCCCTAATAACACTGTGGGTGTACACACACCACAGGGACAAAATCCTGGAACTCCCTCTCTAACAACACTGTGGGTGTACCTACACCACACAGGGACAAAATCCTGGAACTCCCGCCCTAACAGTGCTGTGGGTGTATCTACACCACAGGGGACAAAATCCTGGAACTCCCTCCCTAACAGCGCCGTGGGTGTACCTACACCACAGGGGACAAAATCCTGGAACTCCCTCCCTAACAGCGCTGTGGGTGTACCGACACCACAGGGGACAAAATACTGGGACTCCCTTTCTAAAAGCGCTGTGGGTGTACCTACACCACAGGGGAAAAAATCCTGGAACGTCCTCCCTAACAGGGCTGTGTGTATAACTAAATCACACAGGACAAAATCCTGGAACACGCTCCATATCAGCACCGTGTGTTTATCTACACAACACGGACAATATCCTGGAACTCCCTCCCTAACAGCGCTGTGGGTGTAACTAATCCACAGGGACAAAGTCCTGGAACTCCCTCCCCAACAGTGCTGTGGGTGTAACTACTCCACAGGGACAAAATCCTGGAACTCCCTCCCTAACAGGGCTGTGGGTGTACCTACACCACACAGGGGACAAAATCCTGGAACTCCCTCCCTAACAGCGCTGTGGGTGTAACTACTCCACAGGGACAAAATCCTGGAACTCCCTCCCTCACAGGGCTGTGGGCATAACTATATCACAGAGGACAAAATCCTGGAACTCGCTCCATATCAGCACAGTGGGTGCACCAACACCAGAGAGGACAGAATCCTGGAACTCACTCCCTAACAGCGCTGTGGGTGGACATACACCACAGGGACAAAATCCTGGAACTCCCTCCCTAACAGGGCTGTGGGAGTACCTACACCACACAGGGGACAAAATCCTGGAACTCCCTCCCTAACAGCGCTGTGGGTGTAACTACTCCACAGGGACAAAATCCTGGAACTCCCTCCCTAACAGGGCTGTGGGTGTACCTACACCACACAGGGGACAAAATCCTGGAACTCCCTCCCTAACAGCGCTGTGGGTGTAACTACTCCACAGGGACAAAATCCTGGAACTCCCTCCCTAACAGGGCTGTGGGTGTAACTATATCACAGAGGACAAAATCCTGGAACTCGCTCCATATCAGCACCGTGGGTGTACCAACACCAGAGAGGACAAAATCCTGGAACTCACTCACTAACAGCGCTGTGGGTCTACATACAGCACCGGGGACAAAATGATGGAACTCGCTCCCTAACAGTGTTGTGGGTGTACCTATATCAAATGGGCAAAATCCTGGAACTCCCTCCCTAATAGAGCCGTGGGAATACCTATACCACATGGGCAAAATCCTGGAACTCCCTCCCTAACAGCGCCGTGGGTGTACCTATACCATAGGGTCAAAATCCTGGAACTCCCTCCCTAACAGCGCCGTGGGTGTACCTGCACAACAGGGGACAAAATGCTGGAACTCCCTCCCTAACAGCGCTGTGGGTGTACCTACACCACACAGGGACCAAATCCTGGTACTCACACCCTAAAAACACTGTGGGTGTACACACACCACAGGGACAAAATCCTGGAACTCCCTCTCTAACATCACTGTGGGTGTACCTACACCACACAGGGACAAAATCCTGAAACTCCCGCCCTAACAGCGCTGTGGGTGTACCTACACCACAAGGGACAAAATCCTGGAACTCCCGCCCTAACAGCGCTGTGGGTGTACCTGCACAACAGGGGACAAAATGCTGGAACTCCCTCCCTAACAGCGCTGTGGGTGTACCTACACCACACAGGGACCAAATCCTGGTACTCACACCCTAAAAACACTGTGGGTGTACACACACCACAGGGACAAAATCCTGGAACTCCCTCTCTAACATCACTGTGGGTGTACCTACACCACACAGGGACAAAATCCTGAAACTCCCGCCCTAACAGCGCTGTGGGTGTACCTACACCACAAGGGACAAAATCCTGGAACTCCCGCCCTAACAGCGCTGTGGGTGTACCTACACCACAGGGGACAAAATACTGGGGCTCCCTTTCTAAAAGCGCTGTGGGTGTACCTACACCACAGGGGAAAAAATATTGGAACGCCCTCCCTAACAGGGCTGTGGGTATAACTAAATCACAGAGGACAAAATCCTGGAACTCGCTCCATATCAGCACCGTGTGTTTATCTACACAACACGGACAATATCCTGGAACTCCCTCCCTAACAGCACTGTGGGAGTACCAACAACACAAGGGACAAAATCCTGGAACTCCCTCCCTAACAGCACTGTGGGTGTACCTACACAGCAGGGGACAAAATCCTGGAAATCCCTCCCAAACAGCGCCGTGGGTGTACCTACACCACAGGGGACAAAATCCTGGAAATCCCTCCCTAACAGCGCCGTGGGTGTGCCTGCACCACAGCGACAAAATCCTGGAACTCCCTCCCCAACAGCGCCGTGGGTGTACCTACTCCACAGGGACAAAATCCTGGTACTCACTCCCTAAAGACACTGTGGGTGTACACACACCACAGGGACAAAATCCTGGAACTCCCTCTCTAACATCACTGTGGGTGTACCTACACCACACAGGGACAAAATCCTGGAACTCCCGCCCTAACAGTGCTGTGGGTGTATCTACACCACAGGGGACAAAATCCTGGAACTCCCGCCCTAACAGCGCTGTGGGTGTACCTACACCACAGGGGACAAAATACTGGGACTGCCTTTCTAAAAGCGCTGTGGGTGCACCTACACCACAAAGGAAAAAATCCTGGAACGTCCTCCCTAACAGGGCTGTGTGTATAACTAAATCACAGAGGACAAAATCCTGGAACACGCTCCATATCAGCACCGTGTGTTTATCTACACAACACGGACAATATCCAGGAACTCCCTCCCTAACAGCACCGTGGGCGTACCTACACCACAGGGACAAAATCCAGGAACTCCCTCCCTAACAGCGCTGCGGGTGTACCCACACCACAGGGGACAAAATCCTGGAAAACCCTCCCTAACAGCGCTGTGGGTGTAACTACTCCACAGGGACAAAATCCAGGAACTCCCTCCCTAACAGGGCTGTGGGCGTAACTATATCACAGAGGACAAAATCCTGGAACTCGCTCCATATCAGCACCGTGGGTGTACCAACACCAGAGAGGACAAAATCCTGGAACTTACTCCCTAACAGCGCTGTGGGTGCACATACACCACAGAGACAAAATCCTGGAACTCCCTCCCTAACAGCGCTGTGGGTGTACCGACACCAGAAGGGACAAAATCCTGGAACGTCCTCCCTAACAGGGCTGTGTGTATAACTAAATCGCAGAGGACAAAATCCTGGTACTCGCTCCATATCAGCACCGTGTGTTTATCTACACAACACGGACAATATCCTGGAACGCCCTCCCTAACAGGGCTGTGGGTATAACTAAATCACAGAGGACAAAATCCTGGAACACGCTCCATATCAGCACCGTGTGTTTATCGACACAACACGGACAATATCCTGGAACGCCCTCCCTAACAGGGCTGTGGGTATAACTAAATCACAGAGGACAAAATCCTGGAACACGCTCCATATCAGCACCGTGTGTTTATCTACACAACACGGACAACATCCTGGAACTCCCTCCCTAACAGCACTGTGGGAGTACCAACAACACAAGGGACAAAATCCTGGAACTCCCTCCCTAACAGCACTGTGGGTGTACCTACACAGCAGGGGACAAAATCCTGGAAATCCCTCCCAAACAGCGCCGTGGGTGTACCTACACCACAGGGGACAAAATCCTGGAAATCCCTCCCTAACAGCGCCGTGGGTGTGCCTGCACCACAGCGACAAAATCCTGGAACTCCCTCCCCAACAGCGCCGTGGGTGTACCTACTCCACAGGGACAAAATCCTGGTACTCACTCCCTAAAAACACTGTGGGTGTACACACACCACAGGGACAAAATCCTGGAACTCCCTCTCTAACATCACTGTGGGTGTACCTACACCACACAGGGACAAAATCCTGGAACTCCCGCCCTAACAGTGCTGTGGGTGTATCTACACCACAGGGGACAAAATCCTGGAACTCCCGCCCTAACAGCGCTGTGGGTGTACCTACACCACAGGGGACAAAATACTGGGACTGCCTTTCTAAAAGCGCTGTGGGTGCACCTACACCACAAAGGAAAAAATCCTGGAACGTCCTCCCTAACAGGGCTGTGTGTATAACTAAATCACAGAGGACAAAATCCTGGAACACGCTCCATATCAGCACCGTGTGTTTATCTACACAACACGGACAATATCCAGGAACTCCCTCCCTAACAGCACCGTGGGCGTACCTACACCACAGGGACAAAATCCAGGAACTCCCTCCCTAACAGCGCTGCGGGTGTACCCACACCACAGGGGACAAAATCCTGGAAAACCCTCCCTAACAGCGCTGTGGGTGTAACTACTCCACAGGGACAAAATCCAGGAACTCCCTCCCTAACAGGGCTGTGGGCGTAACTATATCACAGAGGACAAAATCCTGGAACTCGCTCCATATCAGCACCGTGGGTGTACCAACACCAGAGAGGACAAAATCCTGGAACTTACTCCCTAACAGCGCTGTGGGTGCACATACACCACAGAGACAAAATCCTGGAACTCCCTCCCTAACAGCGCTGTGGGTGTACCGACACCAGAAGGGACAAAATCCTGGAACGTCCTCCCTAACAGGGCTGTGTGTATAACTAAATCACAGAGGACAAAATCCTGGTACTCGCTCCATATCAGCACCGTGTGTTTATCTACACAACACGGACAATATCCTGGAACGCCCTCCCTAACAGGGCTGTGGGTATAACTAAATCACAGAGGACAAAATCCTGGAACACGCTCCATATCAGCACCGTGTGTTTATCTACACAACACGGACAATATCCTGGAACTCGCTCCCTAACAGCGCTGTGGGTGTAACTAATCCACAGGGACAAAATCCTGGAACTCCCTCCCTAACAGTGCTGTGGGTGTAACTACTCCACAGGGACAAAATCCTGGAACTCCCTCCCTAACAAGGCTGTGGGTGTACCTACACCACACAGGGGACAAATTCCTGGAACTCCCTCCCTAACAGCGCTGTGGGTGTACATACACCACAGGGACAAAATCCTGGAACTCCCTCCCTAACAGCGCTGTGGGTGTACCTACACCACAAGGGAAAAAATCCTGGAACGTCCTCCCTAACAGGGCTGTGTGTATAACTAAATCACAGAGGACAAAATCCTGGAACTCGCTCCATATCAGCACCGTGTGTTTATCTACACAACACGGACAATATCCTGGAACTCCCTCCCTAACAGCGCTGTGGGTGTAACTACTCCACAGGGACAAAATCCTGGAACTCCCTCCCTAACAGCGCTGTGGGTGTACCTACACCACAGGGGACAAAATACTGGGAATCCCTTTCTAAAAGCGCTGTGGGTGTACCTACACCACAGGGGAAAAAATATTGGAACGCCCTCCCTAACAGGGCTGTGGGGATAACTAAATCACAGAGGACAAAATCCTGGAACTCGCTCCATATCAGCACCGTGTGTTTATCTACACAACACGGACAATATCCTGGAACTCCCTCCCTAACAGCGCTGTGGGTGTAACTACTCCACAGGGACAAAATCCTGGAACTCCCTCCCAAACAGCGCTGTGGGTGTAGCTACACCACAGGGGACAAAATCTTGGAACTCCCTCCCTAACAGCGCTGTGGGTGTAACTACTCCAGAGGGACAAAATCCTGGAACTCCCTCCCTAACAGCGCTGTGGGTGTAACTACTCCACAGGGACAAAATCCTGGAACTCCCTCCCTAACAGCGCTGTGGGTGTAAATACTCCACAGGGACAAAATCCTGGAACTCCCTCCCTAACAGCGCTGTGGGTGTAACTACTCCACAGGGACAAATTCCTGGAACTCGCTCCATATCAGCACCGTGGGTGTACCAACACCAGAGAGGACAAAATCCTGGAACTCACTCCCTAACAGCGCTGTGGGTGTACATACACCACAGGGACAAAATCCTGGAACTCACTCCCTAACAGCGCTGTGGGTGTACCTACACCACAGGGACAAAATCCTGGAACTCCCTCCCTAACAGCGCTGTGGGTGTACCTACACCACAAGGGAAAAAATCCTGGAACGTCCTCCCTAACAGGGCTGTGTGTATCACTAAATCACAGAGGACAAAATCCTGGAACTCGCTCCATATCAGCACCGTGTGTTTATCTACACAAGACGGACAATATCCTGGAACTCCCTCCCTAACAGCGCTGTGGGTGCAACTACTCCACAGGGACAAAATCCTGGAACTCCCTCCCTAACAGGGCTGTGGGTGTACCTACACCACAGGAGACAAAATCCTGGAACTCCCGCCCTAACAGCGCTGTGGGTGTACCTACTCCACAGGGACAAAATCCTGGAACTCCCTCCCTAACAGTGCTGTGGGTGTATCTACACCACAGGGGACAAAATCCTGGAACTCCCTCCCTAACAGCGCTGTTGGTGTAACTACTCCACAGGGACAAAATCCTGGAACTCCCTCCCTAACAGGGCTGTGGGAGTACCTACACCACACAGGGGACAAAATCCTGGAACTCCCTCCCTAACAGCGCTGTGGGTGTAACTACTCCACAGGGACAAAATCCTGGAACTCCCTCCCTAACAGGGCTGTGGGTGTAACTATATCACAGAGGACAAAATACTGCAACTCGCTCCATATCAGCACCGTGGGTGTACCAACACCAGAGAGGACAAAATCCTGGAACTCACTCCCTAACAGCGCTGTGGGTGTACATACAACAGCGGGGACAAAATGCTGGAACTGGCTCCGTAACAGTATTGTGGGTCTACCTATATCAAATCGGCAAAATCCTGGAACTCCCTCCCTAATAGAGCCGTGGGAATACCTATACCACATGGGCAAAATCCTGGAACTCCCTCCCTAACAGGGCCGTGGGTGTACATATACCATAGGGTCAAAATCCTGGAACTCCCTCCCTAACAGCACCCTGGGTGTACCTACACCACAGGGGACAAAATGCTGGAACTCCCTCCCTAACAGCGCTGTGGGTGGACCTACACCACACAGGGACAAAATCCTGGTACTCACTCCCTAAAAACATTGTGGGTGTACACACACCACACGGACAAAATCCTGGAACTCCCTCTCTAACATCACTGTGGGTGTACACGCACCAGAGGGACAAAATCCTGGAACTCCCTCCCTAACAGCGCCGTGGGTGTACCTACACCACAGGGGACAAAATGCTGGAACTCCCTCCATAACAGCGCCGTGGGTGTACCTACACCACAGGGGACAAAATACTGGGACTCCCTTTCTAAAAGCGCGGTGGGTGTACCTACACCACAGGGGAAAAATTATTGGAACGCCTTCCCTAACAGGGCTGTGGGTATAACTAAATCACAGAGGACAAAATCCTGGAACACGCTCCATATCAGCACCGTGTGTTTATCGACACAACATGGACAATATCCTGGAACGCCCTCCCTAACAGGGCTGTGGGTATAACTAAATCACAGAGGACAAAATCCTGGAACACGCTCCATATCAGCACCGTGTGTTTATCTACACAACACGGACAACATCCTGGAACTCCCTCCCTAACAGAACCGTGGGCGTACCAACACCACAAGGGACAAAATCCTGGAACTCCCTCCCTAACAGCGCTGTGGGTGTACCTACACAACAGGGGACAAAATCCTGGAAATCCCTCCCTAACAGCGCCGCGGGTGTACCTACACAACAGGGGACAAAATCCTGGAACTCCCTCCCTAACAGCGCCGTGGGTGTACCTACACAACAGGGGACAAAATCCTGGAAATCCCTCCCTAACAGCGCCGTGGGTGTACCTACACCACAGGGACAAAATCCTGGAACACCCTCCCTAACAGTGCTGTGCGTGTACCTACACCACACAGGGACAAAATCCTGGTACTCGCTCCCTAAAAACACTGTGGGTGTACACACACCACAGGGACAAAATCCTGGAACTCCCTCTCTAACATCACTGTGGGTGTACCGACACCACACAGGGACAAAATCCTGGAACTCCCTCCCTAACAGCGCTGTGGGTGTACCTACACCACATGGGCCAAAATCCTGGAACTCCTTCCCTAACAGCGCCGTGGGTGTACCTACACCACACAGGGGACAAAATCCTGGAACTCCCTCCCTAACAGCGCTGTGGGTGTAACTACTCCACAGGGACAAAATCCTGGAACTCCCTCCCTAACAGGGCTGTGGGTGTACCTACACCACACAAGGGACAAAATCCTGGAACTCCCTCCCTAACAGCGCTGTGGGGGTAACTACTCCACAGGGACAAAATCCTGGAACTCCCTCCCTAACAGGGCTGTGGATGTAACTATATCACAGAGGACAAAATCCTGGAACTCGCTCCATATCAGCACCGTGGGTGTACCAACACCACAGAGGACAAAATCCTGGAACTCATTCCCTAACAGCACTGTGGGTGTACATACAGCACAGGGGAAAAAATGCTGGAACTCACTCCCTAACAGTGTTGTGGGTGTACCTATATCAAATGGGCAAAATCCTGGAACTCCCTCCCTAATAGAGCCGTGGGAATACCTATACCACATGGGCAAAATCCTGGAACTCCCTCCCTAACAGCGCCGTGGGTGTACCTATACCATAAGGGACAAAATCCTGGAACTCCCTCCCTAACAGCGCTGTGGGTATACCTACACCACAGGGGACAAAATGCTGGAACTCCCTCCCTTGTAGCGCTGTGGGTGTACCTACACCACACAGGGACAAAATCCTGGTAATCAGTCCCTAAAAACACTGTGGGTGTACACACACCACACGGACAAAATCCTGGAACTCCCTCCCTAATAGAGCCGTGGGAATACCTATACCACATGGGCAAAATCCTGGAACTCCCTCCCTAACAGCGCTGTGGGTGCACCTACACCACAGTGGACAAAATCCTGGAACTCCAGCCCTAACAGCGCTGTGGATGTACCTACACCACAGGGGACAAAATCCTGGAACTCCCTCCATAACAGCGCCGTGGGTGTACCTACACCACAGGGGACAAAATACTGGGACTCCCTTTCTAAAAGCGCTGTGGGTGTACCTACACCACAGGGGAAAAAATATTGGAACGCCTTCCCTAACAGGGCTGTGGGTCTCACTAAATCACAGAGGACAAAATCCTGGAACACGCTCCATATCAGCACCGTGTGTTTATCTACACAACACGGACAATATCCTGGAACGCCCTCCCTAACAGGGCTGTGGATATAACTAAATCACAGAGGACAAAATCCTGGAACACGCTCCATATCAGCACCGTGTGTTTATCTACACAACACGGACAATATCCTGGAACTCCCTCCCTAACAGCACCGTGGGCGTACCTACACCACAAGGGACAAAATCCTGGAACTCCCTCCCTAACAGCACTGTGGGTGTACCGACACAACAGGGGACAAAATCCTGGAAATCCCTCCCTAACAGCGCCGTGGGTGTACCGACACAACAGGGGACAAAATCCTGGAAATCCCTTCCTAACAGCGCCGCGGGTGTACCTACACCACAGGGACAAAATCCTGGAACTCCCTCCCTAACAGCGCTGTGGGTGTACCTACACCACACAGGGACAAAATCCTGGTACTCACTCCCTAAAAACACTGTGGGTGTACACACACCACAGGGACAAAATCCTGGAACTCCCTCTCTAACATCACTGTGGGTGTACCTACACCACACAGGGACAAAATCCTGGAAATCCCTCCCTAACAGTGCTGTGGGTGTATCTACACCACAGGGGACAAAATCCTGGAACTACCTCCCTAACAGCGCTGTGGGTGTAACTACTCCACAGGGACAAAATCCTGGAACTCCCTCCCTAACAGGGCTGTGGGTGTACCTACACCACACAGGGGACAAAATCCTGGAACTCCCTCCCTAACAGCGCTGTGGGTGTAACTACTCCAAAGGGACAAAATCCTGGAACTCCCTCCCTAACAGGGCTGTGAGTGTAACTATATCACAGAGGACAAAATCCTGGAACTCGCTCCATATCAGCACCGTGGGTGTACCAACAACAGAGAGGACAAAATCCTGGAACTCACTCCCTAACAGCACTGTGGGTGTACAGACAGCACAGGGGAAAAAATGCTGGAACTCGCTCCCTAACAGTGTTGTGGGTGTACCTATGTCAAATGGGCAAAATCCTGGAACTCCATCCCTAATAGAGCCGTGGGAATACATATACCACATGGACAAAATCCTGGAACTCCCTCCCTAACAGCGCCGTGGGTGTACCTACACCACAGGGGACAAAATGCTGGAACTCCCTCCCTTATAGCGCTGTGGGTGTACCTACACCACACAGGGACAAAATCCTGGTACTCACTCCCTAAAAACACTGTGGGTGTACACACACCACACGGACAAAATCCTGGAACTCCCTCCCGAATAGAGCCGTGGGAATACCTATACCACATGGGCAAAATCCTGGAACTCCCTCCCTAACAGCGCTGTGGGTGCACCTACACCACAGTGGACAAAATCCTGGAACTCCAGCCCTAACAGCGCTGTGGATGTACCTACACCACAGGGGACAAAATCCTGGAACTCCCTCCATAACAGCGCCGTGGGTGTACCTACACCACAGGGGAAAAAATACTGGGACTCCCTTTCTAAAAGCGCGGTGGGTGTACCTACACCACAGGGGAAAAAATATTGGAACGCCTTCCCTAACAGGGCTGTGGGTGTAACTACTCCACAGGGACAAAATCCTGGAACTCCCTCCCTAACAGGGCTGTGGGTGTACCTACACCACACAGGGGACAAATTCCTGGAACTCCCTCCCTAACAGCGCTGTGGGTGTAACTACTCCACAGGGACAAAAACCTGGAACTCCCTCCCATACAGGGCTATGGGTGTAACTATATCACAGAGGACAAATTCCTGGAACTCGCTCCATATCAGCACCGTGGGTGTACCAACACCAGAGAGGACAAAATCCTGGAACTCACTCCCTAACAGCGCTGTTGGTGTACATACACCACAGGGACAAAATCCTGGAACTCCCTCCCTAACAGCGCTGTGGGTGTAACTACTCCACAGGGACAAAATCCTGGAACTCCCTCCCTAACAGCGCTGTGGGTGTAACTACACCACAGGGACAAAATCCTGGAACTCCCTCCCTAACAGGGCTGTGGGTGTACCTACACCACAGGAGACAAAATCCTGGAACTCCCGCCCTAACAGCGCTGTGGGTGTACCTACTCCACAGGGACAAAATCCTGGAACTCCCTCCCTAACAGCGCTGTGGGTGTATCTACACCACAGGGGACAAAATCCTGGAACTCCATCCCTAACAGCGCTGTGGGTGTAACTACTCCACAGGGACAAAATCCTGGAACTCCCTCCCTAACAGGGCTGTGGGAGTACCTACACCACACAGGGGACAAAATCCTGGAACTCCCTCCCTAACAGCGCTGTGGGTGTAACTACTCCACAGGGACAAAATCCTGGAACTCCCTCCCTTACAGGGCTGTGGGTGTAACTATATCACAGAGGACAAAATCCTGCAACTCGCTCCATATCAGCACCGTGGGTGTACCAACACCAGAGAGGACAAAATCCTGGAACTCACTCCCTAACAGCGCTGTGGATTTACATACAACACCGGGGACAAAAAGCTGGAACACGCTCCGTAACAGTGTTGTGGGTGTACCTATATCAAATCGGCAAAATCCTGGAACTCCCTCCCTAATAGAGCCGTTGGAATACCTATACCACATGGGCAAAATCCTGGAACTCCCTCCCTAACAGGGCCGTGGGTGTACCTATACCATAGGGTCAAAATCCTGGAACTCCCTCCCTAACAGCGCCCTTGGAGTGCCTACACCACAGGGGACAAAATGCTGGAACTCCCTCCCTAACAGCGCTGTGGGTGGACCTACACCACACAGGGACAAAATCCTGGTACTCACTCCCTAAAAACATTGTGGGTGTACACACACCACACGGACAAAATCCTGGAACTCCCTCTCTAACATCACTGTGGGAGTACACGCACCACAGGGACAAAATCCTGGAACTCCCTCCCGAACAGGGCTGTGGATGTACCTACACCACAGGGGACAAAATACTGGGACTCCCTTTCTAAAAGCTCTGTGGGTGTACCTACACAACAGGGGAAAAAATCCTGGAACTCCCTCCCTAACAGCACTGTGGGTGTACCTACACCACACAGGGACAAAATCCTGGTACTCACTCCCTAAAAACACTGTGGGTGTACACACACCACAGGGACAAAATCCTGGAACTCCCTCTCTAACATCACTGTGGGTGTACCTACACCACACAGGGACAAAATCCTGGAACTCCCTCCCTAACAGCGCCGTGGTTGTACCTACACCACATGGACAAAATCCTGGAACTCCATCCCTAACAGCGCTGTGGGTGTACCTACACCACACAGGGACAAAATTCTGGAACTCCCTCCCTAACAGTGCTGTGGGTGTATCTACACCAGAGGGGACAAAATCCAGGAACTCCCTCCCTAACAGCGCCGTGGGTGTACCTACACCACAAGTGACAAAATCCTGGAACTCCCGCCCTAACAGCGCTGTGGGTGTACCTACACCACAGGGGACAAAATATTGGGAATCCCTTTCTAAAAGCGCTGTGGGTGTACCTACACCACAAGGGAAAAAATCCTGGAACGTCCTCCCTAACAGGGCTGTGGGGATAACTAAATCACAGAGGACAAAATCCTGGAACTCGCTCCATATCAGCACCGTGTGATTATCTCACAACACGGACAATATCCTGGAACTCCCTCCCTAACAGCGCTGTGGGTGTAACTACTCCACAGGGACAAAATCCTGGAACTCCCTCCCTAACAGCGCTGTGGGTGTAACTACTCCACAGGGACAAAATCCTGGAACTCCCTCCCTAACAGCGCTGTGGGTGTAACTAGTCCACAGGTACAAAATCCTGGAGCTCCCTCCCTAACAGCGCTGTGGGTGTAACTACTCCACAGGGACAAAATCCTGGAACTCCCTCCCTAACAGCGCTGTGGGTGTAACTACTCCACAGGGACAAAATCCTGGAACTCCCTCCCTAACAGGGCTGTGGGTGTAACTATATCACAGAGGACAAAATCCTGGAACTCGCTCCATATCAGCACCGTGGGTGTGCCAACACCAGAGAGGACAAAATCCTGGAACTCACTCCCTAACAGCGCTGTGGGTGTACATACACCACAGGGACAAAATCCTGGAACTCCCTCCCTAACAGCGCTGTGGGTGTACCTACACCACAAGGGAAAAAATCCTGGAACGTCCTCCCTAACAGGGCTGTGTGTATAACTAAATCACAGAGGACAAAATCCTGGAGCTCGCTCCATATCAGCACCGTGTGTTTATCTACACAACACGGACAATATCCTGGAACTCCCTCCCTAACAGCGCTGTGGGTGTAACTACTCCACAGGGACAAAATCCTGGAACTCCCTCCCTAACAGGGCTGTGGGTGTACCTACACCACAGGAGACAAAATCCTGGAACTCCCGCCCTAACAGCGCTGTGGGTGTACCTAATCCACAGGGACAAAATCCTGGAACTCCCTCCCTAACAACGCTGTGGGTGCATCTACACCACAGGGGACAAAATCCTGGAACTCCCTCCCTAACAGCGCTGTGGGTGTAACTACTCCACAGGGACAAAATCCTGGAACTCCCTCCCTAACAGGGCTGTGGGAGTACCTACACCAATCAGGGGACAAAATCCTGGAACTCCCTCCCTAACAGCGCTGTGGCTGTAACTACTCCACAGGGACAAAATCCTGGAACTCCCTCCCTAACAGGGCTGTGGGTGTAACTATATCACAGAGGACAAAATCCTGGAACTCGCTCCATATCAGCACCGTGGGTGTACCAACACCAGAGAGGACAAAATCCTGAAACTCACTCCCTAACAGCGCTGTGGGTGTACATACAACACCGGGGACAAAAGGCTGGAACTCGCTCCCTAACAGTGTTGTGGGTGTACCTATATCAAATGGGCAAAATCCTGGAACTCCCTCCCTAATAGAGCCGTGGGAATACCTATACCACATGGGCAAAATCCTGGAACTCCCTCCCTAACAGCGCCGTGGGTGTACCTATACCATAGGGACAAAATCCTGGAACTCCCTCCCTAACAGCGCCCTGGGTGTACCTACACCACAGGGGACAAAATGCTGGAACTCCCTCCCTAACAGCGCTGTGGGTGGACCTACACTACACAGGGACAAAATCCTGGTACTCACTCCCTAAAAACATTGTGGGTGTACACACACCACACGGACAAAATCCTGGAAATCCCTCTCTAACATCACTGTGGGTGTACACGCACCACAGGGACAAAATCCTGGAACTCCCTCCCGAACAGGGCTGTGGATGTACTTACACCACAGGGGACAAAATACTGGGACTCCCTTTCTAAAAGCGCTGTGGGCGTACCTACAACACAAGGGACAAAATCCTGGAACTCTCTCCCTAACAGCACTGTGGGTGTACCTACACCACAGGGGACAAAATCCTGGAAATACCTCCCTAATAGCGCCGTGGGTGTACCTACACCACAGCGACAAAATCCTGGAACTCCCTCCCCAACAGCGCCGTGGGTGTACCTACACCACAGCGACAAAACCCTGGAACTCCCTCCCCAACAGCGCCGTGGGTGTACCTACACCACAGCGACAAAATCGTGAAACTCCCTCCCCAACAGCGCCGTGGGTGTACCAACAAAACAGGGATCAAAATGCTGGAAATCCGTCCCCAACAGCGCCGTGGGTGTACCAACAAAACAGGGAACAAAATCCTGGAACTCAATCCCTAACAGCGCCGTGGGTGTACCTACACAACAGCGGACAAAATCCTGGAAATCCTTCCCTAACAGCGCCGTGGGTGTACCGACAACACAGGGACAAAATCCTGGAAATCCCTCCCTAACAGCACCGTGGGGGTACCTACACCACGGAGGACAAATTCCTGGAAATACCCTCCCTAACAGCGTCGTGGGTGTACCTGCACCACGGGGACATAGTCCCAGAATGCTCTCCCTAAACAGCACTGTGGGTTTATCTACACAACACGGACAATATCCTGGAACACCCTACCTAACAGCGCTGTGGATGTACCGACACCACAGGGGACAAAATCCTGGAACTCCCTCCCTAACAGCGCTGTGGGTGTACCTACACCACAGGGGAAAAAATGTTGGAACGCCCTCCCTAACAGGGCTGTGGGTATAACTAAATCACAGAGGACAAAATCCAGGAACGCGCTCCATATCAGCACCGTGGGTGTACCAACACCAGAGAGGACAAAATCCTGGAACTCACTCCCTAACAGCGCTGTGGGTGTCCATACACCACAGGGACAAAATCCTGGAACTCCCTCCCTAACAGCGCTGTGGGTGTACCTACACCACAAGGGAAAAAATCCTGGAACGTCCTCCCTAACAGGGCTGTGTGTATAACTAAATCACAGAGGACAAAATCCTGGAACTCGCTCCATATCAGCACCGTGTGTTTATCTACACAACACGGACAATATCCTGGAACTCCCTCCCTAACAGCGCTGTGGGTGTAACTACTCCACAGGGACAAAATCCTGGAACTCCCTCCCTAACAGGGCTGTGGGTGTAGCTACACCACAGGAGACAAAATCCTGGAACTCCCGCCCTAACAGCGCTGTGGGTGTACCTACTCCACAGGGACAAAATCCTGGAACTCCCTCCCTAACAGCGCTGTGGGTGTATCTACACCACAGGGGACAAAATCCTGGAACTCCCTCCCTAACAGCGCTGTGGGTGTAACTACTCCACAGGGACAAAATCCTGGAACTCCCTCCCTAACAGCGCTGTGGGTGTAACTACTCCACAGGGACAAAATCCTGGAACTCGCTCCCTAACAGCGCTGTGGGTGCAACTAGTCCACAGGGACAAAATCCTGGAGCTCCCTCCCTAACAGCGCTGTGGGTGTAACTACTCCACAGGGACAAAATCCTGGAACTCCCTCCCTAACAGCGCTGTGGGTGTAACTACTCCACAGGAACAAAATCCTGGAACTCCCTCCCTAACAGGGCTCTGGGTGTAACTATATCACAGAGGACAAAATTCTGGAACTCGCTCCATAACAGCACCGTGGGTGTACCAACACCAGAGAGGACAAAATCCTGAAACTCACTCCCTAACAGCGCTGTGGGTGTACATACAACACCGGGGACAAAATGCTGGAACTCGCTCCCTAACAGTGTTGTGGGTGTACCTATATCAAATGGGCAAAATCCTGGAACTCCCTCCCTAATAGAGCCGTGGGAATACCTATACCACATGGGCAAAATCCTGGAACTCCCTCCCTAACAGCGCCGTGGGTGTACCTATACCATAGGGTCAAAATCCTGGAACTCCCTCCCTAACAGCGCCCTGGGTGTACCTACACCACAGGGGAAAAAATGCTGGAACTCCCTCCCTAACAGCGCTGTGGGTGGACCTACACCACACAGGGACAAAATCCTGGTACTCACTCCCTAAAAACATTGTGGGTGTACACACACCACACGGACAAAATCCTGGAACTCCCTCTCTAACATCACTGTGGGTGTACACGCACCACAGGGACAAAATCCTGGAACTCCCTCCCGAACAGGGCTGCGGATGTACTTACACCACAGGGGACAAAATACTGGGACTCCCTTTCTAAAAGCGCTGTGGGTGTACCTACACCACAGGGGAAAAAATATTGGAACGCCCTCCCTAACAGGGCTGTGGGTATAACTAAATCACAGAGGACAAAATCCTGGAACTCGCTCCACATCAGCACCGTGTGTTTATCTACACAACACGGACAATATCCTGGAACTCCCTCCCTAACAGCACCGTGGGCGTACCTACAACACAAGGGACAAAATCCTGGAACTCTCTCCCTAACAGCACTGTGGGTGTACCTACACCACAGGGGACAAAATCCTGGAAATACCTCCCTAATAGCGCCGTGGGTGTACCTACACCACAGCGACAAAATCCTTGAACTCCCTCCCCAACAGCGACGTGGGTGTACCTACACCACGGCGACAAAATCCTGGAACTCCCTCCCCAACAGCGCCGTGGGCGTACCTACACCACAGCGACAAAATCGGGAAACTCCCTCCCCAACAGCGCCGTGGGTGTACCAACAAAACAAGGAACAAAATCCTGGAAATCCGTCCCCAACAGCGCCGTGGGTGTACCAACAAAACAGGGAAAAAAATCCTGGAACTGAATCCCTTACAGCGCCGTGGGGGTACCTACACAACAGCGGACAAAATCCTGGAAATCCTTCCCTAACAGCGCCGTGGGTGTACCTACAACACAGGGACAAAATCCTGGAAATCCCTCCCTAACAGCACCGTGGGTGTACCTACACCACGGAGGACAAATTCCGGGAAATACCCTCCCTAACAGCGTCGTTGGTGTACCAGCACCACGGGGACATAGTCCCAGAATGCTCTCCCTAAACAGCACTGCGGGTTTATCTACACAACACGGACAATATCCTGGAACACCCTACCTAACAGCGCTGTGGATGTACCGACACCACAGGGGACAAAATCCTGGAACTCCCTCCCTAACAGCGCTGTGGGTGTACCTACACCACAGGGGAAAAAATGTTGGAACGCCCTCCCTAACAGGGCTGTGGGTATAACTAAATCACAGAGGACAAAATCCTGGAACTCGCTCCATATCAGCACCGTGGGTGTACCAACACCAGAGAGGACAAAATCCTGGAACTCACTCCCTAACAGCGCTGTGGGTGTACATACACCACAGGGACAAAATCCTGGAACTCCCTCCCTAACAGCGCTGTGGGTGTACCTACACCACAAGGGAAAAAATCCTGGAACGTCCTCCCTAACAGGGCTGTGTGTATAACTAAATCACAGAGGACAAAATCCTGGAACTCGCTCCATATCAGCACCGTGTGTTTATCTACACAACACGGACAATATCCTGGAACTCCCTCCCTAACAGCGCTGTGGGTGTAACTACTCCACAGGGACAAAATCCTGGAACGCCCTCCCTAACAGGGCTGTGGGTGTACCTACACCACAGGAGACAAAATCCTGGAACTCCCGCCCTAACAGCGCTGTGGGTGTACCTACTCCACAGGAGACAAAATCCTGGAACTCCCTCCCGAACAGCGCTGTGGGTGTATCTACACCACAGGGGACAAAATCCTGGAACTCCCTCCCTAACAGCGCTGTGGGTGTAACTACTCCACAGGGACAAAATCCAGGAACTCCCTCCCTAACAGGGCTGTGGGAGTACCTACACCACAGGAGACAAAATCCTGGAACTCCCTCCCTAACAGCGCTGTGGGTGAACCTACACCACACAGGGGACAAAAACCTGGAAGTCCCTCCCAAACAGCGCTGTGGGTGTAACTACTCCACAGGGACAAAATCCTGGAACTCCCTCCCTAACAGGGCTGTGGGTGTAACTATATGACAGAGGACAAAATCCTGGAACTCGCTCCATATCAGCACCGTGGGTGTACCAACACCAGAGAGAACAAAATCCTGGAACTCACTCCCTAACAGCACTGTAGGTGTACATACAACACCGGGGACAAAATGCTGGAACTCGCTCCCTAACAGTGTTGTGGGTGTACCTATATCAAATGGGCATAATCCTGGAACTCATTCCCTAATAGAGCCGTGGGAATACCTATACCACATGGGCAAAATCCTGGAACTCACTCCCTAACAGCGCCGTGGGTGTACCTATACCATAGGGTCAAAATCCTGGAATTCCCTCCCTAACAGCGCCCTGGCTGTACCTACACCACAGGGGACAAAATGCTGGAACTCCCTCCCAAACAGCGCTGTGGGTGGACCCACACCACACAGGGACAAAATCCTGGTACTCACTCCCTAAAAACATCGTGGGTGTACACACACCACACGGACAAAATCCTGGAACTCCCTCTCTAACATCACTGTGGGTGTACACGCACCACAGGGACAAAATCCTGGAACTCCCTCCCTAACAGCGCTGTGGGTGTATCTACACCACAGGGGACAAAATCCTGGAACTCCCTCCCTAACAGCGCTGTGGGTGTAACTACTCCACAGGGACAAAATCCTGGAACTCCCTCCCTAACAGGGCTGTGGGAGTACCTACACCAATCAGGGGACAAAATCCTGGAACTCCCTCCCTAACAGCGCTGTGGCTGTAACTACTCCACAGGGACAAAATCCTGGAACTCCCTCCCTAACAGGGCTGTGGGTGTAACTATATCACAGAGGACAAAATCCTGGAACTCGCTCCATATCAGCACCGTGGGTGTACCAACACCAGAGAGGACAAAATCCTGAAACTCACTCCCTAACAGCGCTGTGGGTGTACATACAACACCGGGGACAAAATGCTGGAACTCGCTCCCTAACAGTGTTGTGGGTGTACCTATATCAAATGGGCAAAATCCTGGAACTCCCTCCCTAATAGAGCCGTGGGAATACCTATACCACATGGGCAAAATCCTGGAACTCCCTCCCTAACAGCGCCGTGGGTGTACCTATACCATAGGGACAAAATCCTGGAACTCCCTCCCTAACAGCGCCCTGGCTGTACCTACACCACACAGGGACAAAATCCTGGTACTCACTCCCTAACAGCACCGTGTGTTTATCTACACAACACGGACAATATCCTGGAACTCCCTCCCTAACAGCACCGTGGGCGTACCTACAACACAAGGGACAAAATCCTGGAACTCTCTCCCTAACAGCACTGTGGGTGCACCTACACCACAGGGGACAAAATCCTGGAAATACCTCCCTAATAGCGCCGTGGGTGTACCTACACCACAGCGACAAAATCCTGGAACTCCCTCCCCAACAGCGCCGTGGGTGTACCTACACCACAGCGACAAAATCCTGGAACTCCCTCCCCAACAGCGCCGTGGGTGTACCTACACCACAGCGACAAAATCGTGAAACTCCCTCCCCAACAGCGCCGTGGGTGTACCAACAAAACAGGGATCAAAATCCTGGAAATCCGTCCCCAACAGCGCCGTGGGTGTACCAACAAAACAGGGAACAAAATCCTGGAACTCAATCCCTAACAGCGCCGTGGGTGTACCTACACAACAGCGGACAAAATCCTGGAACTCCTTCCCTAACAGCGCCGTGGGTGTACCTACAACACAGGGACAAAATCCTGGAAATCCCTCCCTAACAGCACCGTGGGTGTACCTACACCACGGAGGACAAATTCCTGGAAATACCCTCCCTAACAGCGTCGTGGGTGTACCTGCACCACGGGGACATAGTCCCAGAATGCTCTCCCTAAACAGCACTGTGGGTTTATCTACACAACACGGACAATATCCTGGAACACCCTACCTAACAGCGCTGTGGATGTACCGACACCACAGGGGACAAAATCCTGGAACTCCCTCCCTAACAGCGCTGTGGGTGTACCTACACCACAGGGGAAAAAATGTTGGAACGCCCTCCCTAACAGGGCTGTGGGTATAACTAAATCACAGAGGACAAAATCCAGGAACTCGCTCCATATCAGCACCGTGGGTGTACCAACACCAGAGAGGACAAAATCCTGGAACTCACTCCCTAACAGCGCTGTGGGTGTACATACACCACAGGGACAAAATCCTGGAACTCCCTCCCTAACAGCGCTGTGGGTGTACCTACACCACAAGGGAAAAAATCCTGGAACGTCCTCCCTAACAGGGCTGTGTGTATAACTAATTCACAGAGGACAAAATCCTGGAACTCGCTCCATATCAGCACCGTGTGTTTATCTACACAACACGGACAATATCCTGGAACTCCCTCCCTAACAGCGCTGTGGGTGTAACTACTCCACAGGGACAAAATCCTGGAACTCCCTCCCTAACAGGGCTGTGGGTGTAGCTACACCACAGGAGACAAAATCCTGGAACTCCCGCCCTAACAGCGCTGTGGGTGTACCTACTCCACAGGGACAAAATCCTGGAACTCCCTCCCTAACAGCGCTGTGGGTGTATCTACACCACAGGGGACAAAATCCTGGAACTCCCTCCCTAACAGCGCTGTGGGTGTAACTACTCCACAGGGACAAAATCCTGGAACTCCCTCCCTAACAGCGCTGTGGGTGTAACTACTCCACAGGGACAAAATCCTGGAACTCGCTCCCTAACAGCGCTGTGGGTGCAACTAGTCCACAGGGACAAAATCCTGGAGCTCCCTCCCTAACAGCGCTGTGGGTGTAACTACTCCACAGGGACAAAATCCTGGAACTCCCTCCCTAACAGCGCTGTGGGTGTAACTACTCCACAGGAACAAAATCCTGGAACTCCCTCCCTAACAGGGCTCTGGGTGTAACTATATCACAGAGGACAAAATCCTGGAACTCGCTCCATAACAGCACCGTGGGTGTACCAACACCAGAGAGGACAAAATCCTGGAACTCACTCCCTAACAGCGCTGTGGGTGTACATACACCACAGGGACAAAATCCTGGAACTCCCTCCCTAACAGCGCTGTGGGTGTACCTACACAACAAGGGAAAAAATCCAGGAACGTCCTCCCTAACAGGACTGTGTGTATAACTAAATCACAGAGGACAAAATCCTGGAGCTCGCTCCATATCAGCACTGTGTGTTTATCTACACAACACGGACAATATCCTGGAACTCCCTCCCTAACAGCGCTGTGGGTGTAACTACTCCACAGGGACAAAATCCTGGAACTCCCTCCCTAACAGGGCTGTGGGTGTACCTACACCACAGGAGACAAAATCCTGGAACTCCCGCCCTAACAGCGCTGTGGGTGTACCTCCTCCCCAGGGACAAAATCCTGGAACTCCCTCCCTAACAGCGCTGTGGGTGTATCTACACCACAGGGGACAAAATCCTGGAACTCCCTCCCTAACAGGGCTGTGGGTGTAACTACTCCACAGGGACAAAATCCTGGAACTCCCTCCCTAACAGGGCTGTGGGAGTACCTACACCAATCAGGGGACAAAATCCTGGAACTCCCTCCCTAACAGCGCTGTGGGTGTAACTACTCCACAGGGACAAAATCCTGGAAATCCCTCCCTAACAGGGCTGTGGGTGTAACTATATCACAGAGGACAAAATCCTGGAACTCGCTCCATATCAGCACCGTGGGTGTACCAACACCAGAGAGGACAAAATCCTGAAACTCACTCCCTAACAGCGCTGTGGGTGTACATACAACACCGGGGACAAAATGCTGGAACTCGCTCCCTAACAGTGTTGTGGGTGTACCTATATCAAATGGGCAAAATCCTGGAACTCCCTCCCTAATAGAGCCGTGGGAATACCTATACCACATGGGCAAAATCCTGGAACTCCCTCCCTAACAGCGCCGTGGGTGTACCTATACCATAGGGTCAAAATCCTGGAACTCCCTCCCTAACAGCGCCGTGGGTGTACCTACACCACAGGGGAAAAAATGCTGGAACTCCCTCCCTAACAGCGCTGTGGGTGGACCTACACCACACAGGGACAAAATCCTGGTACTCACTCCCTAAAAACATTGTGGGTGTACACACACCACACGGACAAAATCCTGGAACTCCCTCTCTAACATCACTGTGGGTGTACACGCACCACAGGGACAAAATCCTGGAACTCCCTCCCGAACAGGGCTGCGGATGTACTTACACCACAGGGGACAAAATCCTGGGACTCCCTTTCTAAAAGCGCTGTGGGTGTACCTACACCACAGGGGAAAAAATATTGGAACGCCCTCCCTAACAGGGCTGTGGGTATAACTAAATCACAGAGGACAAAATCCTGGAACTCGCTCCACATCAGCACCGTGTGTTTATCTACACAACACGGACAATATCCTGGAACTCCCTCCCTAACAGCACCGTGGGCGTACCTACAACACAAGGGACAAAATCCTGGAACTCTCTCCCTAACAGCACTGTGGGTGTACCTACACCACAGGGGACAAAATCCTGGAAATACCTCCCTAACAGCGCCGTGGGTGTACCTACACCACAGCGACAAAATCCTTGAACTCCCTCCCCAACAGCGACGTGGGTGTACCTACACCACAGCGACAAAATCCTGGAACTCCCTCCCCAACAGCGCCGTGGGCGTACCTACACCACAGCGACAAAATCGGGAAACTCCCTCCCCAACAGCGCCGTGGGTGTACCAACAAAACAGGGAACAAAATCCTGGAAATCCGTCCCCAACAGCGCCGTGGGTGTGCCAACAAAACAGGGAACAAAATCCTGGAACTGAATCCCTTACAGCGCCGTGGGTGTACCTACACAACAGCGGACAAAATCCTGGAAATCCTTCCCTAACAGCGCCGTGGGTGTACCTACAACACAGGGACAAAATCCTGGAAATCCCTCCCTAACAGCACCGTGGGTGTACCTACACCACGGAGGACAAATTCCGGGAAATACCCTCCCTAACAGTGTCGTGGGTGTACCAGCACCACGGGGACATAGTCCCAGAATGCTCTCCCTAAACAGCACTGTGGGTTTATCTACACAACACGGACAATATCCTGGAACACCCTACCTAACAGCGCTGTGGATGTACCGACACCACAGGGGACAAAATCCTGGAACTCCCTCCCTAACAGCGCTGTGGGTGTACCTACACCACAGGGGAAAAAATGTTGGAACGCCCTCCCTAACAGGGCTGTGGGTATAACTAAATCACAGAGGACAAAATCCTGGAACTCGCTCCATATCAGCACCGTGGGTGTACCAACACCAGAGAGGACAAAATCCTGGAACTCACTCCCTAACAGCGCTGTGGGTGTACATACACCACAGGGACAAAATCCTGGAACTTCCTCCCTAACAGCGCTGTGGGTGTACCTACACCACAAGGGAAAAAATCCTGGAACGTCCTCCCTAACAGGGCTGTGTGTATAACTAAATCACAGAGGACAAAATCCTGGAACTCGCTCCATATCAGCACCGTGTGTTTATCTACACAACACGGACAATATCCTGGAACTCCCTCCCTAACAGCGCTGTGGGTGTAACTACTCCACAGGGACAAAATCCTGGAACTCCCTCCCTAACAGGGCTGTGGGTGTACCTACACCACAGGAGACAAAATCCTGGAACTCCCGCCCCAACAGCGCTGTGGGTGTACCTACTCCACAGGAGACAAAATCCTGGAACTCCCTCCCGAACAGCGCTGTGGGTGTATCTACACCACAGGGGACAAAATCCTGGAGCTCCCTCCCTAACAGCGCTGTGGGTGTAACTACTCCACAGGGACAAAATCCTGGAACTCCCTCCCTAACAGGGCTGTGGGAGTACCTACACCACAGGAGACAAAATCCTGGAACTCCCTCCCTAACAGCGCTGTGGGTGAACCTACACCACACAGGGGACAAAATCCTGGAACTCCCTCCCAAACAGCGCTGTGGGTGTAACTACTCCACAGGGACAAAATCCTGGAACTCCCTCCCTAACAGGGCTGTGGGTGTAACTATATGACAGAGGACAAAATCCTGGAACTCGCTCCATATCAGCACCGTGGGTGTACCAACACCAGAGAGAACAAAATCCTGGAACTCACTCCCTAACAGCACTGTAGGTGTACATACAACACCGGGGACAAAATGCTGGAACTCGCTCCCTAACAGTGTTGTGGGTGTACCTATATCAAATGGGCATAATCCTGGAACTCATTCCCTAATAGAGCCGAGGGAATACCTATACCACATGGGCAAAATCCTGGAACTCCCTCCCTAACAGCGCCGTGGGTTTACCTATACCATAGGGTCAAAATCCTGGAATTCCCTCCCTAACAGCGCCCTGGCTGTACCTACACCACAGGGGACAAAATGCTGGAACTCCCTCCCAAACAGCGCTGTGGGTGGACCCACACCACACAGGGACAAAATCCTGGTACTCACTCCCTAAAAACATTGTGGGTGTACACACACCACACGGACAAAATCCTGGAACTCCCTCTCTAACATCACTGTGGGTGTACAGGCACCACAGGGACAAAATCCTGGAACTCCCTCCCGAACAGCGCTGTGGATGTACCTACACCAGAGGGGACAAAATCCTGGAACTCCCTCCCGAACAGCGCTGTGGGTGTACCTTCACCACAGGGGACAAAATACTGGGACTCCCTTTCTAAAAGCGCTGTGGGTGTACCTACACCACAGGGGAAAAAATATTGGAACGCCCTCCCTAACAGGGCTGTGGGTATAACTAAATCACAGAGGACAAAATCCTGGAACTCGCTCCATATCAGCACCGTGGGAATATCTACACAACACGGACAATATCCTGGAACTCCCTCCCGAACAGCACCGTGGGCGTACCTACAACACAAGGGACAAAATCCTGGAACTCCCTCCCTAACAGCACTGTGGGTGTACCTACACCACAGGGGACAAAATCCTGGAAATACCTCCCTAATAGCGCCGTGGGTGTACCTACACCACAGCGACAAAATCCTGGAACTCCCTCCCCAACAGCGCCGTGGGTGTACCAACAAAACAGGGAACAAAATCCTGGAACTCAATCCCTAACAGCGCTGTGGGTGTACCTACACCACTGGGGACAAAATCCTGGAACTCCCTCCCTAACAGCGCTGTGGGTGTACCTACACAACAGGGGACAAAATCCTGGAAATCCCTCCCTTACAGTGCTGTGGGTGTACCTACACCACAGGGACAAAATCCTGGAATTCCTCCTTAACAGCGCTGTGGGTGCACCTACACCACAGGGACAAAATCCTGGAACTCCCTCCCTAACAGCGCCGTGGGTGTACCTACAACACAGGGACAAAATCCTGGAACTCCCTCCCTAACAGCACTGTGGGTGTACCTACACCACAGGGACAAAATCCTGGAACTCCCTCCCTAACAGCGCTGTGGGTGTACCTACACCACACAGGGACAAAATCCTGGTACTCACTCCCTAAAAACACTGTGGGTGTACATACTCCACAGGGACAAAATCCTGGAACTCCCTCTCTAACATCACTGTGGGTGTACCTACACCACACAGGGACAAAATCCTGGAACTCCCGCCCTAACAGCGCTGTGGGTGTACCTACACCACAAGGGACAAAATCCTGGAACTCCCGCCCTAACAGCGCTGTGGGTGTACCTACACCACAGGGGACAAAATACTGGGACTCCCTTTCTAAAAGCGCTGTGGGTGCACCTACACCACAAGGGAAAAAATCATGGAACGTCCTCCCTAACAGGGCTGTGGGTATAACTAAATCACAGAGGACAAAATCCTGGAACTCGCTCCATATCAGCACCGTGTGTTTATCTACACAACACGGACAATATCCTGCAACTCCCTCCCTAACAGCGCTGTGGGTGTAACTACTCCACAGGGACAAAATCCTGGAACTCCCTCCCTAACAGTGCTGTGGGAGTACCTGCACCACAGGAGACAAAATCCTGGAACTCCCGCCCTAACAGCGCTGTGGGTGTACCTACTACACAGGGACAAAATCCTGGACTCCCTCCCTAACAGCGCTGTGGGTGTATCTACACCACAGGGGACAAAATCCTGGAACTACCTCCCTAACAGGGCTGTGGGTGTAACTACTCCACAGGGACAAAATCCTGGAACTCCCTCCCTAACAGGGCTGTGGGTGTACCTACACCACACAGGGGACAAAATCCTGGAACTCCCTCCCTAACAGCGCTGTGGGTGTAACTACTCCACAGGGACAAAATCCTGGAACTCCCTCCCTAACAGGGCTGTGGGTGTAACTATATCACAGAGGACAAAATCCTGGAATTCGCTCCATATCAGCACCGTGGGTGTACCAACACCAGAGAGGACAAAATCCTGGAACTCACTCCCTAACAGCGCTGTGGGTGTACATACAGCACCGGGGACAAAATGCTGGAACTCGCTCCCTAACAGTGTTGTGGGTGTACCTATATCAAATGGGCAAAATCCTGGAGCTCCCTCCCTAACAGCGCTGTGGGTGTAACTACTCCACAGGGACAAAATCCTGGAACTCCCTCCCTAACAGCGCTGTGGGTGTAACTACTCCACAGGAACAAAATCCTGGAACTCCCTCCCTAACAGGGCTCTGGGTGTAACTATATCACAGAGGACAAAATCCTGGAACTCGCTCCATAACAGCACCGTGGGTGTACCAACACCAGAGAGGACAAAATCCTGGAACTCACTCCCTAACAGCGCTGTGGGTGTACATACACCACAGGGACAAAATCCTGGAACTCCCTCCCTAACAGCGCTGTGGGTGTACCTACACAACAAGGGAAAAAATCCAGGAACGTCCTCCCTAACAGGGCTGTGTGTATAACTAAATCACAGAGGACAAAATCCTGGAGCTCGCTCCATATCAGCACTGTGTGTTTATCTACACAACACGGACAATATCCTGGAACTCCCTCCCTAACAGCGCTGTGGGTGTAACTACTCCACAGGGACAAAATCCTGGAACTCCCTCCCTAACAGGGCTGTGGGTGTACCTACACCACAGGAGACAAAATCCTGGAACTCCCGCCCTAACAGCGCTGTGGGTGTACCTCCTCCCCAGGGACAAAATCCTGGAACTCCCTCCCTAACAGCGCTGTGGGTGTATCTACACCACAGGGGACAAAATCCTGGAACTCCCTCCCTAACAGGGCTGTGGGTGTAACTACTCCACAGGGACAAAATCCTGGAACTCCCTCCCTAACAGGGCTGTGGGAGTACCTACACCAATCAGGGGACAAAATCCTGGAACTCCCTCCCTAACAGCGCTGTGGGTGTAACTACTCCACAGGGACAAAATCCTGGAAATCCCTCCCTAACAGGGCTGTGGGTGTAACTATATCACAGAGGACAAAATCCTGGAACTCGCTCCATATCAGCACCGTGGGTGTACCAACACCAGAGAGGACAAAATCCTGAAACTCACTCCCTAACAGCGCTGTGGGTGTACATACAACACCGGGGACAAAATGCTGGAACTCGCTCCCTAACAGTGTTGTGGGTGTACCTATATCAAATGGGCAAAATCCTGGAACTCCCTCCCTAATAGAGCCGTGGGAATACCTATACCACATGGGCAAAATCCTGGAACTCCCTCCCTAACAGCGCCGTGGGTGTACCTATACCATAGGGTCAAAATCCTGGAACTCCCTCCCTAACAGCGCCGTGGGTGTACCTACACCACAGGGGAAAAAATGCTGGAACTCCCTCCCTAACAGCGCTGTGGGTGGACCTACACCACACAGGGACAAAATCCTGGTACTCACTCCCTAAAAACATTGTGGGTGTACACACACCACACGGACAAAATCCTGGAACTCCCTCTCTAACATCACTGTGGGTGTACACGCACCACAGGGACAAAATCCTGGAACTCCCTCCCGAACAGGGCTGCGGATGTACTTACACCACAGGGGACAAAATCCTGGGACTCCCTTTCTAAAAGCGCTGTGGGTGTACCTACACCACAGGGGAAAAAATATTGGAACGCCCTCCCTAACAGGGCTGTGGGTATAACTAAATCACAGAGGACAAAATCCTGGAACTCGCTCCACATCAGCACCGTGTGTTTATCTACACAACACGGACAATATCCTGGAACTCCCTCCCTAACAGCACCGTGGGCGTACCTACAACACAAGGGACAAAATCCTGGAACTCTCTCCCTAACAGCACTGTGGGTGTACCTACACCACAGGGGACAAAATCCTGGAAATACCTCCCTAACAGCGCCGTGGGTGTACCTACACCACAGCGACAAAATCCTTGAACTCCCTCCCCAACAGCGACGTGGGTGTACCTACACCACAGCGACAAAATCCTGGAACTCCCTCCCCAACAGCGCCGTGGGCGTACCTACACCACAGCGACAAAATCGGGAAACTCCCTCCCCAACAGCGCCGTGGGTGTACCAACAAAACAGGGAACAAAATCCTGGAAATCCGTCCCCAACAGCGCCGTGGGTGTGCCAACAAAACAGGGAACAAAATCCTGGAACTGAATCCCTTACAGCGCCGTGGGTGTACCTACACAACAGCGGACAAAATCCTGGAAATCCTTCCCTAACAGCGCCGTGGGTGTACCTACAACACAGGGACAAAATCCTGGAAATCCCTCCCTAACAGCACCGTGGGTGTACCTACACCACGGAGGACAAATTCCGGGAAATACCCTCCCTAACAGTGTCGTGGGTGTACCAGCACCACGGGGACATAGTCCCAGAATGCTCTCCCTAAACAGCACTGTGGGTTTATCTACACAACACGGACAATATCCTGGAACACCCTACCTAACAGCGCTGTGGATGTACCGACACCACAGGGGACAAAATCCTGGAACACCCTCCCTAACAGCGCTGTGGGTGTACCTACACCACAGGGGAAAAAATGTTGGAACGCCCTCCCTAACAGGGCTGTGGGTATAACTAAATCACAGAGGACAAAATCCTGGAACTCGCTCCATATCAGCACCGTGGGTGTACCAACACCAGAGAGGACAAAATCCTGGAACTCACTCCCTAACAGCGCTGTGGGTGTACATACACCACAGGGACAAAATCCTGGAACTTCCTCCCTAACAGCGCTGTGGGTGTACCTACACCACAAGGGAAAAAATCCTGGAACGTCCTCCCTAACAGGGCTGTGTGTATAACTAAATCACAGAGGACAAAATCCTGGAACTCGCTCCATATCAGCACCGTGTGTTTATCTACACAACACGGACAATATCCTGGAACTCCCTCCCTAACAGCGCTGTGGGTGTAACTACTCCACAGGGACAAAATCCTGGAACTCCCTCCCTAACAGGGCTGTGGGTGTACCTACACCACAGGAGACAAAATCCTGGAACTCCCGCCCCAACAGCGCTGTGGGTGTACCTACTCCACAGGAGACAAAATCCTGGAACTCCCTCCCGAACAGCGCTGTGGGTGTATCTACACCACAGGGGACAAAATCCTGGAGCTCCCTCCCTAACAGCGCTGTGGGTGTAACTACTCCACAGGGACAAAATCCTGGAACTCCCTCCCTAACAGGGCTGTGGGAGTACCTACACCACAGGAGACAAAATCCTGGAACTCCCTCCCTAACAGCGCTGTGGGTGAACCTACACCACACAGGGGACAAAATCCTGGAACTCCCTCCCAAACAGCGCTGTGGGTGTAACTACTCCACAGGGACAAAATCCTGGAACTCCCTCCCTAACAGGGCTGTGGGTGTAACTATATGACAGAGGACAAAATCCTGGAACTCGCTCCATATCAGCACCGTGGGTGTACCAACACCAGAGAGAACAAAATCCTGGAACTCACTCCCTAACAGCACTGTAGGTGTACATACAACACCGGGGACAAAATGCTGGAACTCGCTCCCTAACAGTGTTGTGGGTGTACCTATATCAAATGGGCATAATCCTGGAACTCATTCCCTAATAGAGCCGAGGGAATACCTATACCACATGGGCAAAATCCTGGAACTCCCTCCCTAACAGCGCCGTGGGTGTACCTATACCATAGGGTCAAAATCCTGGAATTCCCTCCCTAACAGCGCCCTGGCTGTACCTACACCACAGGGGACAAAATGCTGGAACTCCCTCCCAAACAGCGCTGTGGGTGGACCCACACCACACAGGGACAAAATCCTGGTACTCACTCCCTAAAAACATTGTGGGTGTACACACACCACACGGACAAAATCCTGGAACTCCCTCTCTAACATCACTGTGGGTGTACACGCACCACAGGGACAAAATCCTGGAACTCCCTCCCGAACAGCGCTGTGGATGTACCTACACCAGAGGGGACAAAATCCTGGAACTCCCTCCCGAACAGCGCTGTGGGTGTACCTTCACCACAGGGGACAAAATACTGGGACTCCCTTTCTAAAAGCGCTGTGGGTGTACCTACACCACAGGGGAAAAAATATTGGAACGCCCTCCCTAACAGGGCTGTGGGTATAACTAAATCACAGAGGACAAAATCCTGGAACTCGCTCCATATCAGCACCGTGGGAATATCTACACAACACGGACAATATCCTGGAACTCCCTCCCGAACAGCACCGTGGGCGTACCTACAACACAAGGGACAAAATCCTGGAACTCCCTCCCTAACAGCACTGTGGGTGTACCTACACCACAGGGGACAAAATCCTGGAAATACCTCCCTAATAGCGCCGTGGGTGTACCTACACCACAGCGACAAAATCCTGGAACTCCCTCCCCAACAGCGCCGTGGGTGTACCTACACCACAGGGGACAAAATCCTGGAAATACCTCCCTAATAGCGCCGTGGGTGTACCTACACCACAGCGACAAAATCCTGGAACTCCCTCCCCAACAGCGCCGTGGGTGTACCAACAAAACAGGGAACAAAATCCTGGAACTCAATCCCTAACAGCGCTGTGGGTGTACCTACACCACTGGGGACAAAATCCTGGAACTCCCTCCCTAACAGCGCTGTGGGTGTACCTACACAACAGGGGACAAAATCCTGGAAATCCCTCCCTTACAGTGCTGTGGGTGTACCTACACCACAGGGACAAAATCCTGGAATTCCTCCTTAACAGCGCTGTGGGTGCACCTACACCACAGGGACAAAATCCTGGAACTCCCTCCCTAACAGCGCCGTGGGTGTACCTACAACACAGGGACAAAATCCTGGAACTCCCTCCCTAACAGCACTGTGGGTGTACCTACACCACAGGGACAAAATCCTGGAACTCCCTCCCTAACAGCGCTGTGGGTGTACCTACACCACACAGGGACAAAATCCTGGTACTCACTCCCTAAAAACACTGTGGGTGTACATACTCCACAGGGACAAAATCCTGGAACTCCCTCTCTAACATCACTGTGGGTGTACCTACACCACACAGGGACAAAATCCTGGAACTCCCGCCCTAACAGCGCTGTGGGTGTACCTACACCACAAGGGACAAAATCCTGGAACTCCCGCCCTAACAGCGCTGTGGGTGTACCTACACCACAGGGGACAAAATACTGGGACTCCCTTTCTAAAAGCGCTGTGGGTGCACCTACACCACAAGGGAAAAAATCATGGAACGTCCTCCCTAACAGGGCTGTGGGTATAACTAAATCACAGAGGACAAAATCCTGGAACTCGCTCCATATCAGCACCGTGTGTTTATCTACACAACACGGACAATATCCTGCAACTCCCTCCCTAACAGCGCTGTGGGTGTAACTACTCCACAGGGACAAAATCCTGGAACTCCCTCCCTAACAGTGCTGTGGGAGTACCTGCACCACAGGAGACAAAATCCTGGAACTCCCGCCCTAACAGCGCTGTGGGTGTACCTACTACACAGGGACAAAATCCTGGACTCCCTCCCTAACAGCGCTGTGGGTGTATCTACACCACAGGGGACAAAATCCTGGAACTACCTCCCTAACAGGGCTGTGGGTGTAACTACTCCACAGGGACAAAATCCTGGAACTCCCTCCCTAACAGGGCTGTGGGTGTACCTACACCACACAGGGGACAAAATCCTGGAACTCCCTCCCTAACAGCGCTGTGGGTGTAACTACTCCACAGGGACAAAATCCTGGAACTCCCTCCCTAACAGGGCTGTGGGTGTAACTATATCACAGAGGACAAAATCCTGGAATTCGCTCCATATCAGCACCGTGGGTGTACCAACACCAGAGAGGACAAAATCCTGGAACTCACTCCCTAACAGCGCTGTGGGTGTACATACAGCACCGGGGACAAAATGCTGGAACTCGCTCCCTAACAGTGTTGTGGGTGTACCTATATCAAATGGGCAAAATCCTGGAACTCCCTCCCTAATAGAGCCGTGGGAATACCTATACCACATGGGCAAAATCCTGGAACTCCCTCCCTAACAGCGCCGTGGGTGTACCTATACCAAAGGGGACAAAATCCTCGAACTACCTCCCTAACAGCGCCGTGGGTGTACCTACACCACAGGGGACAAAATGCTGGAACTCCCTCCCTTATAGCGCTGTGGGTGTACCTACACCACACAGGGACAAAATCCTGGTACTCACTCCCTAAAAACACTGTGGGTGTACACACACCACACGGACAAAATCCTGGAACTCCCTCTCTAACATCACTGTGGGTGTACACGCACCACAGGGACAAAATCCTGGAACTCCCTCCCTAACAGCGCTGAGGGTGCACCTACACCGCAGTGGACAAAATCCTGGAACTCCAGCCCTAACAGCACTGTGGGTGTACCTACACCACAGGGGACAAAATACTGGGACTCCCTTTCTAAAAGTGCTGTGGGTGTACCTACACCACAGGGGAAAAAATATTGGAACGCCTTCCCTAACAGGGCTGTGGGTATAACTAAATCACAGAGGACAAAATCCTGGAACACGCTCCATATCAGCACCGTGTGTTTATCTACACAACACGGACAATATCCTGGAACGCCGTCCCTAACAGGGCTGTGGGTATAACTAAATCACAGAGGACAAAATCCTGGAACACGCTCCATATCAGCACCGTGTGTTTATCTACACAACACGGACAATATCCTGGAACTCCCTCCCTAACAGCACCGTGGGCGTACCTACACCACAAGGGACAAAATCCTGGAACACCCTCCCTAACAGCGCTGTGGGTGTACCTACACAACAGGGGACAAAATCCTGGAAACCCCTCCCTAACAGCGCCGTGGGTGTACCTGCACAACAGGGGACAAAATACTGGAACTCCCTCCCTTACAGCGCTGTGGGTGTACCTACACCACACAGGGACAAAATCCTAGTACTCACTCCCTAAAAACACTGTGGGTGTACACACACCACAGAGACAAAATCCTGGAACTCCCTAACATCACTGTGGGTGTACCTACACGACAGGGGACAAAATCCTGGAAATGCCTCTCTAACAGCGCCGTGGATGTACCTACACCACAGGGACAAAATCCTGGAACTCCCTCCATAACAGCGCTGTGGGTGTACACACACCACAGGGACAAAATCCTGGAACTACCTCCCTAACAGGGCTGTGGGTGTACCTACACCACACAGGGGACAAAATCCTGGAACTCCCTCCCTAACAGCGCTGTGGGTGTAACTACTCCACAGGGACAAAATCCTGGAACTCCCTCCCTAACAGGGCTGTGGATGTACCTACACCACAGGGGACAAAATACTGGGACTCCCTTTCTAAAAGCGCTGTGGGTGTACCTACACCACAGGGGAAAAAATATTGGAACGCCCTCCCTAACAGGGCTGTGGGTATAACTAAATCACAGAGGACAAAATCCTGGAACTCGCTCCATATCAGCACCGTGTGTTTATCTACACAACACGGACAATATCCTGGAACTCCCTCCCTAACAGCACCGTGGGCGTACCTACAACACAAGGGACAAAATCCTGGAACTCCCTCCCTAACAGCACTGTGGGTGTACCTACAGCAGAGGGGACAAAATCCTGGAAATACCTCCCTAAAAGCGCCGTGGGTGTACCTACACCACAGCGACAAAATCCTGGAACTCCCTCCCCAACAGCGCTGTGGGTGTACCTACACCACAGGGGACAAAGTCCTGGAAATACCTCCCTAATAGCGCCGTGGGTGTACCTACACCACAGCGACAAAATCCTGGAACTCCCTTCCCAACAGCGCCATAGGTGTACCAACAAAACAGGGAACAAAATCCTGGAACTCAATCCCTAACAGCGCTGTGGGTGTACCTACACAACAGGGGACAAAATCCTGGAACTCCCTCCCTAACAGCGCAGTGGGTGTACCTACACCACAGGGGACAAAGTCCTGGAAATCCCTCCCTAACAGTGCCGTGGGTGTACCTACACAACAGGGGACAAAATCCTGGAACTCCCTCTCTAACATCACTGTGGGTGTACCTACACCACAGGGACAAAATCCTGGTACTCCCTCCCTAACAGCGCCGTGGGTGCACCTACACCTCAGAGGACAAATTCCTGGAAATACCCTCCCGAACAGCGCAGTGGGTGTACCTACACAACAGGGGACAAAATCCTGGAAATCCCTCCCTAACAGCGCTGTGGGTGTACCTACACCACAGGGACAAAATCCTGGAATTCCTCCCTAACAGCGCTGTGGGTGTACCTACACCACAGGGACAAAATCCTGGAACTCACTCCCTAACAGCGCCGTGGGTGTACCTACAACACAGGGACAAAATCCTGGAACTCCCTCCCTAACAGCACTCTGGGTGTACCTACACAACAGGGACAAAATCCTGGAACTCCCTCCCTAACAGCGCTGTGGGTGTACCTACACCACACAGGGACAACATCCTGGTACTCACTCCCTAAAAACACTGTGGGTGTACACACACCACAGGGACAAAATCCTGGAACTCCCTCTCTAACATCACTGTGGGTGTACCTACACCACACAGGGACAAAATCCTGGAACTCCGGCCCTAACAGCGCTGTGGGTGTACCTACACCACAAGGGACAAAATCCTGGAACTCCCTCCCGAACAGCGCTGTGGATGTACCTACACCAGAGGGGACAAAATCCTGGAACTCCCTCCCGAACAGCGCTGTGGGTGTACCTTCACCACAGGGGACAAAATACTGGGACTCCCTTTCTAAAAGCGCTGTGGGTGTACCTACACCACAGGGGAAAAAATATTGGAACGCCCTCCCTAACAGGGCTGTGGGTATAACTAAATCACAGAGGACAAAATCCTGGAACTCGCTCCATATCAGCACCGTGGGAATATCTACACAACACGGACAATATCCTGGAACTCCCTCCCGAACAGCACCGTGGGCGTACCTACAACACAAGGGACAAAATCCTGGAACTCCCTCCCTAACAGCACTGTGGGTGTACCTACACCACAGGGGACAAAATCCTGGAAATACCTCCCTAATAGCGCCGTGGGTGTACCTACACCACAGCGACAAAATCCTGGAACTCCCTCCCCAACAGCGCCGTGGGTGTACCTACACCACAGGGGACAAAATCCTGGAAATACCTCCCTAATAGCGCCGTGGGTGTACCTACACCACAGCGACAAAATCCTGGAACTCCCTCCCCAACAGCGCCGTGGGTGTACCAACAAAACAGGGAACAAAATCCTGGAACTCAATCCCTAACAGCGCTGTGGGTGTACCTACACCACTGGGGACAAAATCCTGGAACTCCCTCCCTAACAGCGCTGTGGGTGTACCTACACAACAGGGGACAAAATCCTGGAAATCCCTCCCTTACAGTGCTGTGGGTGTACCTACACCACAGGGACAAAATCCTGGAATTCCTCCTTAACAGCGCTGTGGGTGCACCTACACCACAGGGACAAAATCCTGGAACTCCCTCCCTAACAGCGCCGTGGGTGTACCTACAACACAGGGACAAAATCCTGGAACTCCCTCCCTAACAGCACTGTGGGTGTACCTACACCACAGGGACAAAATCCTGGAACTCCCTCCCTAACAGCGCTGTGGGTGTACCTACACCACACAGGGACAAAATCCTGGTACTCACTCCCTAAAAACACTGTGGGTGTACATACTCCACAGGGACAAAATCCTGGAACTCCCTCTCTAACATCACTGTGGGTGTACCTACACCACACAGGGACAAAATCCTGGAACTCCCGCCCTAACAGCGCTGTGGGTGTACCTACACCACAAGGGACAAAATCCTGGAACTCCCGCCCTAACAGCGCTGTGGGTGTACCTACACCACAGGGGACAAAATACTGGGACTCCCTTTCTAAAAGCGCTGTGGGTGCACCTACACCACAAGGGAAAAAATCATGGAACGTCCTCCCTAACAGGGCTGTGGGTATAACTAAATCACAGAGGACAAAATCCTGGAACTCGCTCCATATCAGCACCGTGTGTTTATCTACACAACACGGACAATATCCTGCAACTCCCTCCCTAACAGCGCTGTGGGTGTAACTACTCCACAGGGACAAAATCCTGGAACTCCCTCCCTAACAGTGCTGTGGGAGTACCTGCACCACAGGAGACAAAATCCTGGAACTCCCGCCCTAACAGCGCTGTGGGTGTACCTACTACACAGGGACAAAATCCTGGACTCCCTCCCTAACAGCGCTGTGGGTGTATCTACACCACAGGGGACAAAATCCTGGAACTACCTCCCTAACAGGGCTGTGGGTGTAACTACTCCACAGGGACAAAATCCTGGAACTCCCTCCCTAACAGGGCTGTGGGTGTACCTACACCACACAGGGGACAAAATCCTGGAACTCCCTCCCTAACAGCGCTGTGGGTGTAACTACTCCACAGGGACAAAATCCTGGAACTCCCTCCCTAACAGGGCTGTGGGTGTAACTATATCACAGAGGACAAAATCCTGGAATTCGCTCCATATCAGCACCGTGGGTGTACCAACACCAGAGAGGACAAAATCCTGGAACTCACTCCCTAACAGCGCTGTGGGTGTACATACAGCACCGGGGACAAAATGCTGGAACTCGCTCCCTAACAGTGTTGTGGGTGTACCTATATCAAATGGGCAAAATCCTGGAACTCCCTCCCTAATAGAGCCGTGGGAATACCTATACCACATGGGCAAAATCCTGGAACTCCCTCCCTAACAGCGCCGTGGGTGTACCTATACCAAAGGGGACAAAATCCTCGAACTACCTCCCTAACAGCGCCGTGGGTGTACCTACACCACAGGGGACAAAATGCTGGAACTCCCTCCCTTATAGCGCTGTGGGTGTACCTACACCACACAGGGACAAAATCCTGGTACTCACTCCCTAAAAACACTGTGGGTGTACACACACCACACGGACAAAATCCTGGAACTCCCTCTCTAACATCACTGTGGGTGTACACGCACCACAGGGACAAAATCCTGGAACTCCCTCCCTAACAGCGCTGAGGGTGCACCTACACCGCAGTGGACAAAATCCTGGAACTCCAGCCCTAACAGCACTGTGGGTGTACCTACACCACAGGGGACAAAATACTGGGACTCCCTTTCTAAAAGTGCTGTGGGTGTACCTACACCACAGGGGAAAAAATATTGGAACGCCTTCCCTAACAGGGCTGTGGGTATAACTAAATCACAGAGGACAAAATCCTGGAACACGCTCCATATCAGCACCGTGTGTTTATCTACACAACACGGACAATATCCTGGAACGCCGTCCCTAACAGGGCTGTGGGTATAACTAAATCACAGAGGACAAAATCCTGGAACACGCTCCATATCAGCACCGTGTGTTTATCTACACAACACGGACAATATCCTGGAACTCCCTCCCTAACAGCACCGTGGGCGTACCTACACCACAAGGGACAAAATCCTGGAACACCCTCCCTAACAGCGCTGTGGGTGTACCTACACAACAGGGGACAAAATCCTGGAAACCCCTCCCTAACAGCGCCGTGGGTGTACCTGCACAACAGGGGACAAAATACTGGAACTCCCTCCCTTACAGCGCTGTGGGTGTACCTACACCACACAGGGACAAAATCCTAGTACTCACTCCCTAAAAACACTGTGGGTGTACACACACCACAGAGACAAAATCCTGGAACTCCCTAACATCACTGTGGGTGTACCTACACGACAGGGGACAAAATCCTGGAAATGCCTCTCTAACAGCGCCGTGGATGTACCTACACCACAGGGACAAAATCCTGGAACTCCCTCCATAACAGCGCTGTGGGTGTACACACACCACAGGGACAAAATCCTGGAACTACCTCCCTAACAGGGCTGTGGGTGTACCTACACCACACAGGGGACAAAATCCTGGAACTCCCTCCCTAACAGCGCTGTGGGTGTAACTACTCCACAGGGACAAAATCCTGGAACTCCCTCCCTAACAGGGCTGTGGATGTACCTACACCACAGGGGACAAAATACTGGGACTCCCTTTCTAAAAGCGCTGTGGGTGTACCTACACCACAGGGGAAAAAATATTGGAACGCCCTCCCTAACAGGGCTGTGGGTATAACTAAATCACAGAGGACAAAATCCTGGAACTCGCTCCATATCAGCACCGTGTGTTTATCTACACAACACGGACAATATCCTGGAACTCCCTCCCTAACAGCACCGTGGGCGTACCTACAACACAAGGGACAAAATCCTGGAACTCCCTCCCTAACAGCACTGTGGGTGTACCTACAGCAGAGGGGACAAAATCCTGGAAATACCTCCCTAAAAGCGCCGTGGGTGTACCTACACCACAGCGACAAAATCCTGGAACTCCCTCCCCAACAGCGCTGTGGGTGTACCTACACCACAGGGGACAAAGTCCTGGAAATACCTCCCTAATAGCGCCGTGGGTGTACCTACACCACAGCGACAAAATCCTGGAACTCCCTTCCCAACAGCGCCATAGGTGTACCAACAAAACAGGGAACAAAATCCTGGAACTCAATCCCTAACAGCGCTGTGGGTGTACCTACACAACAGGGGACAAAATCCTGGAACTCCCTCCCTAACAGCGCAGTGGGTGTACCTACACCACAGGGGACAAAGTCCTGGAAATCCCTCCCTAACAGTGCCGTGGGTGTACCTACACAACAGGGGACAAAATCCTGGAACTCCCTCTCTAACATCACTGTGGGTGTACCTACACCACAGGGACAAAATCCTGGTACTCCCTCCCTAACAGCGCCGTGGGTGCACCTACACCTCAGAGGACAAATTCCTGGAAATACCCTCCCGAACAGCGCAGTGGGTGTACCTACACAACAGGGGACAAAATCCTGGAAATCCCTCCCTAACAGCGCTGTGGGTGTACCTACACCACAGGGACAAAATCCTGGAATTCCTCCCTAACAGCGCTGTGGGTGTACCTACACCACAGGGACAAAATCCTGGAACTCACTCCCTAACAGCGCCGTGGGTGTACCTACAACACAGGGACAAAATCCTGGAACTCCCTCCCTAACAGCACTCTGGGTGTACCTACACAACAGGGACAAAATCCTGGAACTCCCTCCCTAACAGCGCTGTGGGTGTACCTACACCACACAGGGACAACATCCTGGTACTCACTCCCTAAAAACACTGTGGGTGTACACACACCACAGGGACAAAATCCTGGAACTCCCTCTCTAACATCACTGTGGGTGTACCTACACCACACAGGGACAAAATCCTGGAACTCCGGCCCTAACAGCGCTGTGGGTGTACCTACACCACAAGGGACAAAATCCTGGAACTCCCGCCCTAACAGCGCTGTAGGTGTACCTACACCACAGGGGACAAAATACTGGGACTCCCTTTCTAAAAGCGCTGTGGGTGTACCTACACCAAAAGGGAAAAAATCCTGGAACGTCCTCCCTAACAGGGCTGTGGGTATAACTAAATCACAGAGGACAAAATCCTGGAACTCGCTCCATATCAGCACCGTGTGTTTATCTACACAACACGGACAATATCCTGCAACTCCCTCCCTAACAGCGCTGTGGGTGTAACTACTCCACAGGGACAAAATCCTGGAACTCCCTCCGTAACAGTGCTGTGGGTGTACCTACACCACAGGAGACAAAATCCTGGAACTCCCGCCCTAACAGCGCTGTGGGTGTAACTACTCCACAGGGACAAAATCCTGGAACTCCCTCCCTAACAGGGCTGTGGGTGTACCTACACCACACAGGGGACAAAATCCTGGAACTCCGTCTCTAACATCACTGTGGGTGTACCTACACCACAGGGACAAAATCCTGGTACTCCCTCCATAACAGCGCCGTGGGTGCACCTACACCTCAGAGGACAAATTCCTGGAAATACCCTCCCTAACAGCGCAGTGGGTGTACCTACACAACAGGGGACAAAATCCTGGAAATCCCTCCCTAACAGTGCTGTGGGTGTACCTACACCACAGGGACAAAATCCTGGAATTCCTCCTTAACAGCGCTGTGGGTGCACCTACACCACAGGGACAAAATCCTGGAACTCCCTCCCTAACAGCGCCGTGGGTGTACCTACAACACAGGGACAAAATCCTGGAACTCCCTCCCTAACAGCACTGTGGGTGTACCTACACCACAGGGACAAAATCCTGGAACTCCCTCCCTAACAGCGCTGTGGGTGTACCTACACCACACAGGGACAAAATCCTGGTACTCACTCCCTAAAAACACTGTGGGTGTACATACACCACAGGGACAAAATCCTGGAACTCCCTCTCTAACATCACTGTGGGTGTACCTACACCACACAGGGACAAAATCCTGGAACTCCCGCCCTAACAGCGCTGTGGGTGTACCTACACCACAAGGGACAAAATCCTGGAACTCCCGCCCTAACAGCGCTGTGGGTGTACCTACACCACAGGGGACAAAATACTGGGACTCCCTTTCTAAAAGCGCTGTGGGTGCACCTACACCACAAGGGAAAAAACCCTGGAACGTCCTCCCTAACAGGGCTGTGGGTATAACTAAATCACAGAGGACAAAATCCTGGAACTCGCTCCATATCAGCACCGTGTGTTTATCTACACAACACGGACAATATCCTGCAACTCCCTCCCTAACAGCGCTGTGGGTGTAACTACTCCACAGGGACAAAATCCTGGAACTCCCTCCCTAACAGTGCTGTGGGAGTACCTACACCACAGGAGACAAAATCCTGGAACTCCCGCCCTAACAGCGCTGTGGGTGTACCTACTACACAGGGACAAAATCCTGGACTCCCTCCCTAACAGCGCTGTGGGTGTATCTACACCACAGGGGACAAAATCCTGGAACTACCTCCCTAACAGGGCTGTGGGTGTAACTACTCCACAGGGACAAAATCCTGGAACTCCCTCCCTAACAGGGCTGTGGGAGTACCTACACCACACAGGGGACAAAATCCTGGAACTCCCTCCCTAACAGCGCTGTGGGTGTAACTACTCCACAGGGACAAAATCCTGGAACTCCCTCCCTAACAGGGCTGTGGGTGTAACTATATCACAGAGGACAAAATCCTGGAATTCGCTCCATATCAGCACCGTGGGTGTACCAACACCAGAGAGGACAAAATCCTGGAACTCACTCCCTAACAGCGCTGTGGGTGTACATACAGCACAGGGGAAAAAATGCTGGAACTCGCTCCCTTACAGTGTTGTGGGTGTACCTATATCAAATGGGCAAAATCCTGGAACTCCCTCCCTAATAGAGCCATGGGAATACCTATACCACATGGGCAAAATCCTGGAACTCCCTCCCTATCAGCGCCGTGGGTGTACCTATACCATAGGGGACAAAATCCTGGAACTCCCTCCCTAACAGCGCCGTGGGTTTACCTACACCACAGGGGACAAAATGCTGGAACTCCCTCCCTTATAGCGCTGTGGGTGTACCTACACCACACAGGGACAAAATCCTGGTAGTCACTCCCTAAAAACACTGTGGGTGTACACACACCACACGGACAAAATCCTGGAACTCCCTCTCTAACATCACTGTGGGTGTACACGCACCACAGGGACAAAATCCTGGAACTCCCTCCTTTACAGCGCTGTGGGTGCACCTACACCGCAGTGGACAAAATCCTGGAACTCCAGCCCTAACAGCACTGTGGGTGTACCTACACCACAGGGGACAAAATACTGGGACTCCCCTTCTAAAAGTGCTGTGGGTGTACCTACACCACAGGGGAAAAAATATTGCAACGCCTTCCCTAACAGGGCTGTGGGTATAACTAAATCACAGAGGAGAAAATCCTGGAACACGCTCCATATCAGGACCGTGTGTTTATCTACACAACACGGACAATATCCTGGAACGCCCTCCCTAACAGGGCTGTGGGTATAAGTAAATCACAGAGGACAAAATCCTGGAACACGCTCCATAACACCACCATGTGTTTATCTACACAACACGGACAATATCCTGGAACTCCCTCCCTAACAGCACCGTGGGCGTACCTACACCACAAGGGACAAAATCCTGGAACACCCTCCCTAACAGCGCTGTGGGTGTACCTACACAACAGGGGACAAAATCCTGGAAATCCCTCCCTAACAGCGCCGTGGGTGTACCTGCACAACAGGGGACAAAATCCTGGAACTCCCTCCCTAACAGCGCTGTGGGTGTACCTACACCACACAGGGACAAAATCCTGGTACTCACTCCCTAAAAACACTGTGGGTGTACACACACCACAGAGACAAAATCCTGGAACTCCCTAACATCACTGTGGGTGTACCTACACGACAGGGGACAAAATCCTGGAAATGCCTCTCTAACAGCGCCGTGGTCGTACCTACACCACAGGGACAAAATCCTGGAACTCCCTCCATAACAGCGCTCTGGGTGTACACACACCAAATGGACAAAATCCTGGAACTACCTCCCTAACAGGGCTGTGGGTGTACCTACACCACACAGGGGACAAAATCCTGGAACTCCCTCCCTAACAGCGCTGTGGGTGTAACTACTCCACAGGGACAAAATCCTGGAACTCCCTCCCTAACAGGGCTGTGGATGTACCTACACCACAGGGGACAAAATACTGGGACTCCCTTTCTAAAAGCGCTGTGGGTGTACCTACACCACAGGGGAAAAAATATTGGAACGGCCTCCCTAACAGGGCTGTGGGTATAACTAAATCACAGAGGACAAAATCCTGGAACTCGCTCCATATCAGCACCGTGTGTTTATCTACACAACACGGACAATATCCTGGAACTCCCTCCCTAACAGCACCGTGGGCGTACCTACAACACAAGGGACAAAATCCTGGAACTCCCTCCCTAACAGCACTGTGGGTGTACCTACAGCAGAGGGGACAAAATCCTGGAAATACCTCCCTAAAAGCGCCGTGGGTGTACCTACACCACAGCGACAAAATCCTGGAACTTCCTCCCCAACAGCGCTGTGGGTGTACCTACACCACAGGGGACAAAATCCTGGAAATACCTCCCTAATAGCGCCGTGGGTGTACCTACACCACAGCGACAAAATCCTGGAAGTCCCTCCCCAACAGCGCCGTGGGTGTACCAACAAAACAGGGAACAAAATCCTGGAACTCAATCCCTAACAGCGCTGTGGGTGTACCTACACCACAGGGGACAAAATCCTGGAACTCCCTCCCTAACAGCGCTGTGGGTGTACCTACACCACAGGGGACAAAATCCTGGAAATCCCTCCCTAACAGTGCCGTGGGAGTACCTACACAACAGGGGACAAAATCCTGGATCTCCCTCTCTAACATCACTGTGGGTGTACCTACACCACAGGGACAAAATCCTGGGACTCCCTCCCTAACAGCGCCGTGGGTGCACCTACACCTCAGAGGACAAATTCCTGGAAATACCCTCCCGAACAGCGCAGTGGGTGTACCGACACAACAGGGGACAAAATCCTGGAAATCCCTCCCTAACAGCGCTGTGGGTGTACCTACACCACAGGGACAAAATCCTGGAATTCCTCCCTAACAGCGCTGTGGGTGTACCTACACCACAGGGACAAAATCCTGGAACTCACTCCCTAACAGCGCCGTGGGTGTACCTACAACACAGGGACAAAATCCTGGAACTCCCTCCCTAACAGCACTCTGGGTGTACCTACACCACAGGGACAAAATCCTGGAACTGCCTCCCTAACAGCGCTGTGGGTGTACCTACACCACACAGGGACAACATCCTGGTACTCACTCCCTAAAAACACTGTGGGTGTACACACACCACAGGGACAAAATCCTGGAACTCCCTCTCTAACATCACTGTGGGTGTACCTACACCACACAGGGACAAAATCCTGGAACTCCGGCCCTAACAGCGCTGTGGGTGTACCTACACCACAAGGGACAAAATCCTGGAACTCCCGCCCTAACAGCGCTGTGGGTGTACCTACACCACAGGGGACAAAATCCTGGAACTCCCTCCCTAACAGCGCTGTGGGTGTACCTACACCACAGGGGACAAAATACTGGGACTCCCTTTCTAAAAGCGCTGTGGGTGTACCTACACCACAAGGGAAAAAATCCTGGAACGTCCTCCCTAACAGGGCTGTGGGTATAACTAAATCACAGAGGACAAAATCCTGGAACTCGCTCCATATCAGCACCGTGTGTTTATCTACACAACACGGACAATATCCTGCAACTCCCTCCCTAACAGCGCTGTGGGTGTAACTACTCCACAGGGACAAAATCCTGGAACTCCCTCCCTAACAGTGCTGTGGGTGTACCTACACCACAGGAGACAAAATCCTGGAACTCCCGCCCTAACAGCGCTGTGGGTGTAACTACTCCACAGGGACAAAATCCTGGAACTCCCTCCCTAACAGGGCTGTGGGTGTACCTACACCACACAGGGGACAAAATCCTGGAACTCCCTCCCTAACAGCGCTGTGGGTGTAACTACTCCACAGGGACAAAATCCTGGAACTCCCTCCCTAACAGGGCTGTGGGTGTAACTATATCACAGAGGACAAAATCCTGGAACTCGCTCCATATCAGCACCGTGGGTGTACCAACACCAGAGAGGACCAAATCCTGGAACTCACTCCCTAACGGCGCTGTGGGTGTACATACAGCACCGGGGACAAAATGCTGGAACTCGCTCCCTAACAGTGTTGTGGGTGTACCTGTATCAAATGGGCAAAATCCTGGAACTCCCTTCCTAATAGAGCCGTGGGAATACCTATACCACATGGGCAAAATCCTGGAACTCCCTCCCTAACAGCGGCGTGGGTGTACCTACACCACAGGGGAAAAAATGCTGGAACTCGCTCCCTTATAGCGCTGTGGGTGTACCTACACCACACAGGGACAAAATCCAGGTACTCACTCCCTAAAAACACTGTGGGTGTACACACACCACACGGACAAAATCCTGGAACTCCCTCTCTAACATCACTGTGGGTGTACACACACCACAGGGACAAAATCCTGGAACTCCCTCCTTAACAGCGCTGTGGGTGCACCTACACCACAGTGGACAAAATCCTGGAACTCCAGCCCTAACAGCGCTGTGGGTGTACCTACACCACAGGGGACAAAATACTGGGACTCCCTTTCTAAAAGCGCTGTGGGTGTACCTACACCACAGAGGGGAAAAAAATATTGGGAACGCCTTCCCTAACAGGGGCTGTGGGTATAACTAAATCACAGAGGACAAAATCCTGGAACACGCTCCACATCAGCACCGTGTGTTTATCTACACAACACGGACAATATCCTGGAACGCCCTCCCCCGAACAGGGCTGTGGGTATAACTAAATCACAGAGGACAAAATCCTGGAACACGCTCCATATCAGCACCGTGTGTTTATCTACACAACACGGACAATATCCTGGAACTCCCTCCCTAACAGCACCGTGGGCATACCTACACCACAAGGGACAAAATCCTGGAACACCCCTCCTTACAGCGCTGTGGGTGTACCTACACAACAGGGACAAAATCCTGGAAATCCCTCCCTAACAGCGCCGTGGGTGTACCTACACAACAGGGGACAAAATCCTGGAACTCACTCCCTAAAAACACTGTGGGTGTACACACACCACAGGGACAAAATCCTGGAACTCCCTCTCTAACATCACTGTGGGTGTACCTACACCACACAGGGACAAAATCCTGGAACTCCGGCCCTAACAGCGCTGTGGGTGTACCTACACCACAAGGGACAAAATCCTGGAACTCCCGCCCTAACAGCGCTGTTGGTCTACCTACACCACTGGGGACAAAATACTGGGAATCCCTTTCTAAAAGCGCTGTGGGTGTACCTACACCACAAGGGAAAAAATCCTGGAACGTCCTCCCTAACAGGGCTGTGGGTATAACTAAATCACAGAGGACAAAATCCTGGAACTCACTCCATATCAGCACCGTGTGTTTATCTTCACAACACGGACAATATCCTGCAACTCCCTCCCTAACAGCGCTGTGGGTGTAACTACTCCACAGGGACAAAATCCTGGAACTCCCTCCCTAACAGTGCTGTGGGTGTACCTACACCACATGAGACAAAATCCTGGAACTCCCGCCCTAACAGCGCTGTGGGTGTACCTACTACACAGGGACAAAATCCTGGACTCCCTCCCTAACAGCACTGTGGGTGTATCAACACCACAGGGGACAAAATCCTGGAACTACCTCCCTAACAGGGCTGTGGGTGTAACTACTCCACAGGGACAAAATCCTGGAACTCCCTCCCTAACAGGGCTGTGGGTGTACCTACACCACACAGGGGACAAAAATCCTGGAACTCCCTCCCTAACTGCGCTGTGGGTGTAACTACTCCACAGGGACAAAATCCTGGAACTCCCTCCCTAACAGGGCTGTGGGTGTAACTATATCACAGAGGACAAAATCCTGGAACTCGCTCCATATCAGCACCGTGGGTGTACCAACACCAGAGAGGACAAAATCCTGGAACTCACTCCCTAACAGCGCTGTGGGTGTACATACAGCACCGGGGACAAAATGCTGGAACTCGCTCCCTAACGGTGTTGTGGGGTGTACCAATATTAAATGGGTAAAATCCTGGAACTCCCTCCCTAATAGAGCCGTGGGAATACCTATACCACATGGGCAAAATCCTGGAACTCCCTCCCTAACAGCGCCGTGGGTGTACCTATACCATAGGGGACAAAATCCTGGAACTCCGTCCCTAACAAGCGCCGTGGGTGTAACCTACACCACAGGGGACAAAATGCTGGAACTCGCTCCCTTATAGCGCTGTGGGTGTACCTACACCACACAGGGACAAAATCCTGGTACTCACTCCTAAAAACACTGTGGTTGTACACACACCCACACGGACAAAATCCTGGAACTCCCTCTCTAACATCACTGTGAGTGTACACACAGCACAGGGACAAAATCCTGGAACTCCCTCCTTAACAGTGCCGTGGGTGCACCTACACCACAGTGGACAAAATCCTGGAACTCCAGCCCTAACAGCGCTGTGGGTGTAACTAACTCCACAGGGACAAAATCCTGGAACTCCCTCCCTAACAGCGCTGTGGGTGTAACTACTCCCCAGGGACAAAATCCTGGAACTCCCTCCCTAACAGCGCTGTGGGTGTAAACTATATCACAGAGGACAAAATCCTGGAACTCGCTCCATATCAGCACCGTGGGTGTACCAACACCAGAGAGGACAAAATCCTGGAACTCACTCCCTAACAGCGCTGTGGGTGTACATACACCACAGGGACAAAATCCTGGAACTCCCTCCCTAACAGCGCTGTGGGTGTACCTACACCACAAGGGAAAAAATCCTGGAACGTCCTCCCTAACAGGGCTGTGTGTATAACTAAATCACAGAGGACAAAATCCTGGAACTCGCTCCATATCAGCACCGTGTGTTTATCTACACAACACGGACAATATCCTGGAACTCCCGCCCTAACAGCGCCGTGGTTGTACCTACACCACAGGGACAAAATCCTGGAACTCCCTCCCTAACAGCGCTGTGGGTGTACCTACACCACACAGGGACAAAATCCAGGAACTCCCTCCCTAACAGTGCTGTGGGTGTATCTACACCACAGGGGACAAAATCCTGGAACTCCCTCCCTAACAGCGCCGTGGGTGTACCAACACCACAAGGGACAAAATCCTGGAACTCCCGCCCTAACAGCGCTGTGGGTGTACCTACACCACAGGGGACAAAATACTGGGACTCCCTTTCGAAAAGCGCTGTGGGTGTACCTACACCACAAGGGAAAAAATCCTGGAACGTCCTCCCTAACAGGGCTGTGTGTATAACTAAATCACAGAAGACAAAATCCTGGAACTCGCTCCATATCAGCACCGTGTGTTTATCTACACAACACGGACAATATCCTGCAACTCCCTCCCTAACAGCGCTGTGGGTGTAACTACTCCACAGGGACAAAATCCTGGAACTCCCCTCCCTAACAGTGCTGTGGGTGGACCTACACCACAGGAGACAAAATCCTGGAACTCCCGCCCTAACAGCGCTGTGGGTGTACCTACTACACAGGGACAAAATCCAGGAACTCCCTCCCTAACAGCGCGGTGGGTGGATCTACACCACAGGGGACAAAATCCTGGAACTACCTCCCTAACAGCGCTGTGGGTGTAACTATATCACAGAGGACAAAATCCTGGAACTCGCTCCATATCAGCACCGTGTGTTTATCTACACAACACGGACAATATCCTGGAACTCCCGCCCTAACAGCGCCGTGGTTGTACCTACACCACAGGGACAAAATCCTGGAACTCCCTCCCTAACAGCGCTGTGGGTGTACCTACACCACACAGGGACAAAATCCAGGAACTCCCTCCCTAACAGTGCTGTGGGTGTATCTACACCACAGGGGACAAAATCCTGGAACTCCCTCCCTAACAGCGCCGTGGGTGTACCAACACCACAAGGGACAAAATCCTGGAACTCCCGCCCTAACAGCGCTGTGGGTGTACCTACACAACAGGGGACAAAATACTGGGACTCCCTTTCGAAAAGCGCTGTGGGTGTACCTACACCACAAGGGAAAAAATCCTGGAACGTCCTCCCTAACAGGGCTGTGTGTATAACTAAATCACAGAAGACAAAATCCTGGAACTCGCTCCATATCAGCACCGTGTGTTTATCTACACAACACGGACAATATCCTGCAACTCCCTCCCTAACAGCGCTGTGGGTGTAACTACTCCACAGGGACAAAATCCTGGAACTCCCTCCCTAACAGTGCTGTGGGTGGACCTACACCACAGGAGACAAAATCCTGGAACTCCCGCCCTAACAGCGTTGTGGGTGTACCTACTACACAGGGACAAAATCCAGGAACTCCCTCCCTAACAGCGCGGTGGGTGGATCTACACCACAGGGGACAAAATCCTGGAACTACCTCCCTAACAGCGCTGTGGGTGTAACTATATCACAGAGGACAAAATCCTGGAACTCGCTCCATATCAGCACCGTGGGTGTACCAACACCAGAGAGGACAAAATCCTGGAACTCACTCCCTAACAGCGCTGTGGGTGTACATACAGCACCGGGGACAAAATGCTGGAACTCGCTCCCTAACAGTGTTGTGGGTGTACCTATATCAAATGGGCAAAATCCTGGAACTCCCTCCCTAATAGAGCCGTGGGAATACCTATACCACATGGGCAAAATCCTGGAACTCCCTCCCTAACAGCGCCGTGGGTGTACCTATACCATAGGGGACAAAATCCTGGAACTCCCTCCCTAACAGCGCCGTGGGCGTACCTAGACCACAGGGGACAAAATGCTGGAACTCCCTCCCTAACAGCGCTGTGGGTGTACCTACACCACACAGGGACAAAATCCTGGTACTCACTCCCTAAAAACACTGTGGGTGTACACACACCACACGGACAAAATCCTGGAACTCCCTCTCTAACATCACTGTGGGTGTACACACACCACAGGGACAAAATCCTGGAACTCCCTCCTTAACAGCGCTGTGGGGGCACCTACACCACAGTGGACAAAATCCTGGAACTCCAGCCCTAACAGCGCTGTGGGTGTACCCACACCACAGGGGACAAAATACTGGGACTCCCTTTCTAAAAGCGCTGCGGGTGTACCTACACCACAGGGGAAAAAATCCTGGAACTCCCTCCCTAACAGCGCTGTGGGTGTAACGACTCCACAGGGACAAAATCCTGGAACTCCCTCCCTAACAGCGCTGTGGGTGTAACTACTCCACAGGGACAAAATCCTGGAACTCCCTCCCTAACAGCGCTGTGGGTGTAACTACTCCACAGGGACAAAATCCTGGAACTCCCTCCGAAACAGCGCTGTGGGTGTAACTACTCCACAGGGACAAAATCCTGGAACTCCCTCCCTAACAGGGCTGTGGGTGTAACTATATCACAGAGGACAAAATCCTGGAACTCGCTCCATATCAGCACCGTGGGTGTACCAACACCAGAGAGGACAAAATCCTGGAACTCACTCCCTAACAGCGCTGTGGGTGTACATACAGCACCGGGGACAAAATGCTGGAACTCGCTCCCTAACGGTGTTGTGGGTGTACCAATATCAAATGGGCAAAATCCTGGAACTCCCTCCCTAATAGAGCCGTGGGAATACCTATACCACATGGGCAAAATCCTGGAACTCCCTCCCTAACAGCGCCGTGGGTGTACCTATACCATAGGGGACAAAATCCTGGAACTCCCTCCATAACAGCGCCGTGGGTGTACCTACACCACAGGGGACAAAATGCTGGAACTCGCTCCCTTATAGCGCTGTGGGTGTACCTACACCACACAGGGACAAAATCCTGGTACTCACTCCCTAAAAACACTGTGGTTGTACACACACCACACGGACAAAATCCTGGAACTCCCCTCTCTAACATCACTGTGAGTGTACACACAGCACAGGGACAAAATCCTGGAACTCCCTCCTTAACAGTGCTGTGGGTGCACCTACACCACAGTGGACAAAATCCTGGAACTCCAGCCCTAACAGCGCTGTGGGTGTAACTACTCCACAGGGACAAAATCCTGGAACTCCCTCCCTAACAGCGCTGTGGGTGTAACTACTCCCCAGGGACAAAATCCTGGAACTCCCTCCCTAACAGCGCTGTGGGTGTAACTATATCACAGAGGACAAAATCCTGGAACTCGCTCCATATCAGCACCGTGGGTGTACCAACACCAGAGAGGACAAAATCCTGGAACTCACTCCCTAACAGCGCTGTGGGTGTACATACACCACAGGGACAAAATCCTGGAACTCCCTCCCTAACAGCGCTGTGGGTGTACCTACACCACAAGGGAAAAAATCCTGGAACGTCCTCCCTAACAGGGCTGTGTGTATAACTAAATCACAGAGGACAAAATCCTGGAACTCGCTCCATATCAGCACCGTGTGTTTATCTACACAACACGGACAATATCCTGGAACTCCCGCCCTAACAGCGCCGTGGTTGTACCTACACCACAGGGACAAAATCCTGGAACTCCCTCCCTAACAGCGCTGTGGGTGTACCTACACCACACAGGGACAAAATCCAGGAACTCCCTCCCTAACAGTGCTGTGGGTGTATCTACACCACAGGGGACAAAATCCTGGAACTCCCTCCCTAACAGCGCCGTGGGTGTACCAACACCACAAGGGACAAAATCCTGGAACTCCCGCCCTAACAGCGCTGTGGGTGTACCTACACCACAGGGGACAAAATACTGGGACTCCCTTTCGAAAAGCGCTGTGGGTGTACCTACACCACAAGGGAAAAAATCCTGGAACGTCCTCCCTAACAGGGCTGTGTGTATAACTAAATCACAGAAGACAAAATCCTGGAACTCGCTCCATATCAGCACCGTGTGTTTATCTACACAACACGGACAATATCCTGCAACTCCCTCCCTAACAGCGCTGTGGGTGTAACTACTCCACAGGGACAAAATCCTGGAACTCCCTCCCTAACAGTGCTGTGGGTGGACCTACACCACAGGAGACAAAATCCTGGAACTCCCGCCCTAACAGCGCTGTGGGTGTACCTACTACACAGGGACAAAATCCAGGAACTCCCTCCCTAACAGCGCGGTGGGTGGATCTACACCACAGGGGACAAAATCCTGGAACTACCTCCCTAACAGCGCTGTGGGTGTAACTATATCACAGAGGACAAAATCCTGGAACTCGCTCCATATCAGCACCGTGGGTGTACCAACACCAGAGAGGACAAAATCCTGGAACTCACTCCCTAACAGCGCTGTGGGTGTACATACAGCACCGGGGACAAAATGCTGGAACTCGCTCCCTAACAGTGTTGTGGGTGTACCTATATCAAATGGGCAAAATCCTGGAACTCCCTCCCTAATAGAGCCGTGGGAATACCTATACCACATGGGCAAAATCCTGGAACTCCCTCCCTAACAGCGCCGTGGGTGTACCTATACCATAGGGGACAAAATCCTGGAACTCCCTCCCTAACAGCGCCGTGGGCGTACCTAGACCACAGGGGACAAAATGCTGGAACTCCCTCCCTAACAGCGCTGTGGGTGTACCTACACCACACAGGGACAAAATCCTGGTACTCACTCCCTAAAAACACTGTGGGTGTACACACACCACAGGGACAAAATCCTGGAACTCCCTCTCTAACATCACTGTGGGTGTACACACACCACAGGGACAAAATCCTGGAACTCCCTCCTTAACAGCGCTGTGGGGGCACCTACACCACAGTGGACAAAATCCTGGAACTCCAGCCCTAACAGCGCTGTGGGTGTACCCACACCACAGGGGACAAAATACTGGGACTCCCTTTCTAAAAGCGCTGCGGGTGTACCTACACCACAGGGGAAAAAATCCTGGAACTCCCTCCCTAACAGCGCTGTGGGTGTAACGACTCCACAGGGACAAAATCCTGGAACTCCCTCCCTAACAGCGCTGTGGGTGTAACTACTCCACAGGGACAAAATCCTGGAACTCCCTCCCTAACAGCGCTGTGGGTGTAACTACTCCACAGGGACAAAATCCTGGAACTCCCTCCGAAACAGCGCTGTGGGTGTAACTACTCCACAGGGACAAAATCCTGGAACTCCCTCCCTAACAGGGCTGTGGGTGTAACTATATCACAGAGGACAAAATCCTGGAACTCGCTCCATATCAGCACCGTGGGTGTACCAACACCAGAGAGGACAAAATCCTGGAACTCACTCCCGAACAGCGCTGTGGGTGTACATACACCACAGGGGACAAAATCCTGGAACTCCCTCCCGAACAGCGCTGTGGGTGTAACTACACCACAGGGACAAAATCCTGGAACTCCCTCCCTAACAGGGCTGTGGGAGTACCAACACCACACAGGGGACAAAATCCTGGAATTCCCTCCCTAACAGCGCTGTGGGTGTAACTACTCCACAGGGACAAAATCCTGGAACTCCCTCCCTAACAGGGCTGTGGGTGTAACTATATCACAGAGGACAAAATCCTGGAACTCGCTCCATATCAGCACCGTGGGTGTACCTACACCACAGTGACAAAATCCTGGAACTCCCTCCCTAACAGGGCTGTGGGTGTAACTATATCACAGAGGACAAAATCCTGCAACTCGCTCCATATCAGCACCGTGGGTGTACCAACACCAGAGAGGACAAAATCCTGGAACTCACTCCCTAACAGCGCTGTGGGTGTACATACAACACCGGGGACAAAATGCTGGAACTCGCTCCCTAACAGAGTTGTGGGTGTACCTATATCAAATGGCCAAAATCCTGGAACTCCCTCCCTAAAAGAGCCGTGGGAATACCTATACCACATGGGCAAAATCCTGGAACTCCCTCCCTAACAGCGCCATGGGTGTACCTGTACCATAGGGGACAAAATCCTGGAACTCCCTCCCTAACAGTGCCGTGGGTGTACCTACACCACAGGGGACAAAATCCTGGTACTCACTCCCTAAAAACACTGTGGGTGTACACACACCACACGGACAAAATCCTGGAACTCCCTCTCTAACATCACTGTGGGTGTACAAACACCACAGGGACAAAATCCTGCAACTCCCTCCCTAACAGGGCTGCGGGAGTACCAACACCACACAGGGGACAAAATCCTGGAACTCCCTCCCTAACAGCGCTGTGGGTGTAACTACTCCACAGGGACAAAATCCTGGAACTCCCTCCCTAACAGGGCTGTGGGTGTACCTACACCACACAGGGGACAAAATCCTGGAACTCCCTCCCTAACAGCGCTGTGGGTGCACCTACACCACTGTGGACAAAATCCTGGAACTCCAGCCCTAACAGCGCTGTGGGTGTAACTACTCCACAGGGACAAAATCCTGGAACTCCCTCCCTAACAGCGCTGTGGGTGTAACTACTCCACAGGGACAAAATCCTGGAACTCCCTCCCTAACAGCGCTGTGGGTGTAACTGTATCACAGAGGACAAAATCCTGGAACTCGCTCCATATCAGCACTGTGGGTGTACCAACACCAGAGAGGACAAAATCCTGGAACTCTCTCCCTAACAGCGCTGTGGGTGTACATACACCACAGGGACAAAATCCTGGAACTCCCTCCCTAACAGCGCTGTGGGTGTACCTACACCACAAGGGAAAAAATCCTGGAACGTCCTCCCTAACAGGACTGTGTGTATAACTAAATCACAGAGGACAAAATCCTGGAACTCGCTCCATATCAGCACCGTGTGTTTATCTACACAACACGGACAATATCCTGGAACTCCCGCCCTAACAGCGCCGTGGTTGTACCTACACCACAGGGACAAAATCCTGGAACTCCGTCCCTAACAGCGCTGTGGGTGTACCTACACCACACAGGGACAAAATCCAGGAATGCCCTCCCTAACAGTGCTGTGGGTGTATCTACACCACAGGGGACAAAATCCTGGAACTCCCTCCCTAACAGCGCCGTGGGTGTACCTACACCACAAGGGACAAAATCCTGGAACTCCCGCCCTAACAGCGCTGTGGGTGTACCTACACCACAGGGGACAAAATACTGGGACTCCCTTTCGAAAAGCGCTGTGGGTGTACCTACACCACAAGGGAAAAAATCCTGGAACGTCCTCCCTAACAGGGCTGTGTGTATAACTAAATCACAGAAGACAAAATCCTGGAACTCGCTCCATATCAGCACCGTGTGTTTATCTACACAACACGGACAATATCCTGCAACTCCCTCCCTAACAGCGCTGTGGGTGTAACTACTCCACAGGGACAAAATCCTGGAACTCCCTCCCTAACAGTGCTGTGGGTGGACCTACACCACAGGAGACAAAATCCTGGAACTCCCGCCCTAACAGCGCTGTGGGTGTACCTACTACACAGGGACAAAATCCAGGAACTCCCTCCCTAACAGCGCGGTGGGTGGATCTACACCACAGGGGACAAAATCCTGGAACTACCTCCCTAACAGCGCTGTGGGTGTAACTATATCACAGAGGACAAAATCCTGGAACTCGCTCCATATCAGCACCGTGGGTGTACCAACACCAGAGAGGACAAAATCCTGGAACTCACTCCCTAACAGCGCTGTGGGTGTACATACAGCACCGGGGACAAAATGCTGGAACTCGCTCCCTAACAGTGTTGTGGGTGTACCTATATCAAATGGGCAAAATCCTGGAACTCCCTCCCTAATAGAGCCGTGGGAATACCTATACCACATGGGCAAAATCCTGGAACTCCCTCCCTAACAGCGCCGTGGGTGTACCTATACCATAGGGGACAAAATCCTGGAACTCCCTCCCTAACAGCGCCGTGGGCGTACCTAGACCACAGGGGACAAAATGCTGGAACTCCCTCCCTAACAGCGCTGTGGGTGTACCTACACCACACAGGGACAAAATCCTGGTACTCACTCCCTAAAAACACTGTGGGTGTACACACACCACACGGACAAAATCCTGGAACTCCCTCTCTAACATCACTGTGGGTGTACACACACCACAGGGACAAAATCCTGGAACTCCCTCCTTAACAGCGCTGTGGGGGCACCTACACCACAGTGGACAAAATCCTGGAACTCCAGCCCTAACAGCGCTGTGGGTGTACCCACACCACAGGGGACAAAATACTGGGACTCCCTTTCTAAAAGCGCTGCGGGTGTACCTACACCACAGGGGAAAAAATCCTGGAACTCCCTCCCTAACAGCGCTGTGGGTGTAACGACTCCACAGGGACAAAATCCTGGAACTCCCTCCCTAACAGCGCTGTGGGTGTAACTACTCCACAGGGACAAAATCCTGGAACTCCCTCCCTAACAGCGCTGTGGGTGTAACTACTCCACAGGGACAAAATCCTGGAACTCCCTCCGAAACAGCGCTGTGGGTGTAACTACTCCACAGGGACAAAATCCTGGAACTCCCTCCCTAACAGGGCTGTGGGTGTAACTATATCACAGAGGACAAAATCCTGGAACTCGCTCCATATCAGCACCGTGGGTGTACCAACACCAGAGAGGACAAAATCCTGGAACTCACTCCCTAACAGCGCTGTGGGTGTACATACAGCACCGGGGACAAAATGCTGGAACTCGCTCCCTAACGGTGTTGTGGGTGTACCAATATCAAATGGGCAAAATCCTGGAACTCCCTCCCTAATAGAGCCGTGGGAATACCTATACCACATGGGCAAAATCCTGGAACTCCCTCCCTAACAGCGCCGTGGGTGTACCTATACCATAGGGGACAAAATCCTGGAACTCCCTCCATAACAGCGCCGTGGGTGTACCTACACCACAGGGGACAAAATGCTGGAACTCGCTCCCTTATAGCGCTGTGGGTGTACCTACACCACACAGGGACAAAATCCTGGTACTCACTCCCTAAAAACACTGTGGTTGTACACACACCACACGGACAAAATCCTGGAACTCCCTCTCTAACATCACTGTGAGTGTACACACAGCACAGGGACAAAATCCTGGAACTCCCTCCTTAACAGTGCTGTGGGTGCACCTACACCACAGTGGACAAAATCCTGGAACTCCAGCCCTAACAGCGCTGTGGGTGTAACTACTCCACAGGGACAAAATCCTGGAACTCCCTCCCTAACAGCGCTGTGGGTGTAACTACTCCCCAGGGACAAAATCCTGGAACTCCCTCCCTAACAGCGCTGTGGGTGTAACTATATCACAGAGGACAAAATCCTGGAACTCGCTCCATATCAGCACCGTGGGTGTACCAACACCAGAGAGGACAAAATCCTGGAACTCACTCCCTAACAGCGCTGTGGGTGTACATACACCACAGGGACAAAATCCTGGAACTCCCTCCCTAACAGCGCTGTGGGTGTACCTACACCACAAGGGAAAAAATCCTGGAACGTCCTCCCTAACAGGGCTGTGTGTATAACTAAATCACAGAGGACAAAATCCTGGAACTCGCTCCATATCAGCACCGTGTGTTTATCTACACAACACGGACAATATCCTGGAACTCCCGCCCTAACAGCGCCGTGGTTGTACCTACACCACAGGGACAAAATCCTGGAACTCCCTCCCTAACAGCGCTGTGGGTGTACCTACACCACACAGGGACAAAATCCAGGAACTCCCTCCCTAACAGTGCTGTGGGTGTATCTACACCACAGGGGACAAAATCCTGGAACTCCCTCCCTAACAGCGCCGTGGGTGTACCAACACCACAAGGGACAAAATCCTGGAACTCCCGCCCTAACAGCGCTGTGGGTGTACCTACACCACAGGGGACAAAATACTGGGACTCCCTTTCGAAAAGCGCTGTGGGTGTACCTACACCACAAGGGAAAAAATCCTGGAACGTCCTCCCTAACAGGGCTGTGTGTATAACTAAATCACAGAAGACAAAATCCTGGAACTCGCTCCATATCAGCACCGTGTGTTTATCTACACAACACGGACAATATCCTGCAACTCCCTCCCTAACAGCGCTGTGGGTGTAACTACTCCACAGGGACAAAATCCTGGAACTCCCTCCCTAACAGTGCTGTGGGTGGACCTACACCACAGGAGACAAAATCCTGGAACTCCCGCCCTAACAGCGCTGTGGGTGTACCTACTACACAGGGACAAAATCCAGGAACTCCCTCCCTAACAGCGCGGTGGGTGGATCTACACCACAGGGGACAAAATCCTGGAACTACCTCCCTAACAGCGCTGTGGGTGTAACTATATCACAGAGGACAAAATCCTGGAACTCGCTCCATATCAGCACCGTGGGTGTACCAACACCAGAGAGGACAAAATCCTGGAACTCACTCCCTAACAGCGCTGTGGGTGTACATACAGCACCGGGGACAAAATGCTGGAACTCGCTCCCTAACAGTGTTGTGGGTGTACCTATATCAAATGGGCAAAATCCTGGAACTCCCTCCCTAATAGAGCCGTGGGAATACCTATACCACATGGGCAAAATCCTGGAACTCCCTCCCTAACAGCGCCGTGGGTGTACCTATACCATAGGGGACAAAATCCTGGAACTCCCTCCCTAACAGCGCCGTGGGCGTACCTAGACCACAGGGGACAAAATGCTGGAACTCCCTCCCTAACAGCGCTGTGGGTGTACCTACACCACACAGGGACAAAATCCTGGTACTCACTCCCTAAAAACACTGTGGGTGTACACACACCACACGGACAAAATCCTGGAACTCCCTCTCTAACATCACTGTGGGTGTACACACACCACAGGGACAAAATCCTGGAACTCCCTCCTTAACAGCGCTGTGGGGGCACCTACACCACAGTGGACAAAATCCTGGAACTCCAGCCCTAACAGCGCTGTGGGTGTACCCACACCACAGGGGACAAAATACTGGGACTCCCTTTCTAAAAGCGCTGCGGGTGTACCTACACCACAGGGGAAAAAATCCTGGAACTCCCTCCCTAACAGCGCTGTGGGTGTAACGACTCCACAGGGACAAAATCCTGGAACTCCCTCCCTAACAGCGCTGTGGGTGTAACTACTCCACAGGGACAAAATCCTGGAACTCCCTCCCTAACAGCGCTGTGGGTGTAACTACTCCACAGGGACAAAATCCTGGAACTCCCTCCGAAACAGCGCTGTGGGTGTAACTACTCCACAGGGACAAAATCCTGGAACTCCCTCCCTAACAGGGCTGTGGGTGTAACTATATCACAGAGGACAAAATCCTGGAACTCGCTCCATATCAGCACCGTGGGTGTACCAACACCAGAGAGGACAAAATCCTGGAACTCACTCCCTAACAGCGCTGTGGGTGTACATACACCACAGGGGACAAAATCCTGGAACTCCCTCCCGAACAGCGCTGTGGGTGTAACTACACCACAGGGACAAAATCCTGGAACTCCCTCCCTAACAGGGCTGTGGGAGTACCAACACCACACAGGGGACAAAATCCTGGAATTCCCTCCCTAACAGCGCTGTGGGTGTAACTACTCCACAGGGACAAAATCCTGGAACTCCCTCCCTAACAGGGCTGTGGGTGTAACTATATCACAGAGGACAAAATCCTGGAACTCGCTCCATATCAGCACCGTGGGTGTACCAACACCAGAGAGGACAAAATCCTGGAACTCACTCCCTAACAGCGCTGTGGGTGTACATACAACACCGGGGACAAAATGCTGGAACTCGCTCCCTAACAGAGTTGTGGGTGTACCTATATCAAATGGCCAAAATCCTGGAACTCCCTCCCTAAAAGAGCCGTGGGAATACCTATACCACATGGGCAAAATCCTGGAACTCCCTCCCTAACAGCGCCATGGGTGTACCTGTACCATAGGGGACAAAATCCTGGAACTCCCTCCCTAACAGTGCCGTGGGTGTACCTACACCACAGGGGACAAAATCCTGGTACTCACTCCCTAAAAACACTGTGGGTGTACACACACCACACGGACAAAATCCTGGAACTCCCTCTCTAACATCACTGTGGGTGTACAAACACCACAGGGACAAAATCCTGCAACTCCCTCCCTAACAGGGCTGCGGGAGTACCAACACCACACAGGGGACAAAATCCTGGAACTCCCTCCCTAACAGCGCTGTGGGTGTAACTACTCCACAGGGACAAAATCCTGGAACTCCCTCCCTAACAGGGCTGTGGGTGTACCTACACCACACAGGGGACAAAATCCTGGAACTCCCTCCCTAACAGCGCTGTGGGTGCACCTACACCACTGTGGACAAAATCCTGGAACTCCAGCCCTAACAGCGCTGTGGGTGTAACTACTCCACAGGGACAAAATCCTGGAACTCCCTCCCTAACAGCGCTGTGGGTGTAACTACTCCACAGGGACAAAATCCTGGAACTCCCTCCCTAACAGCGCTGTGGGTGTAACTGTATCACAGAGGACAAAATCCTGGAACTCGCTCCATATCAGCACTGTGGGTGTACCAACACCAGAGAGGACAAAATCCTGGAACTCACTCCCTAACAGCGCTGTGGGTGTACATACACCACAGGGACAAAATCCTGGAACTCCCTCCCTAACAGCGCTGTGGGTGTACCTACACCACAAGGGAAAAAATCCTGGAACGTCCTCCCTAACAGGACTGTGTGTATAACTAAATCACAGAGGACAAAATCCTGGAACTCGCTCCATATCAGCACCGTGTGTTTATCTACACAACACGGACAATATCCTGGAACTCCCGCCCTAACAGCGCCGTGGTTGTACCTACACCACAGGGACAAAATCCTGGAACTCCGTCCCTAACAGCGCTGTGGGTGTACCTACACCACACAGGGACAAAATCCAGGAATGCCCTCCCTAACAGTGCTGTGGGTGTATCTACACCACAGGGGACAAAATCCTGGAACTCCCTCCCTAACAGCGCCGTGGGTGTACCTACACCACAAGGGACAAAATCCTGGAACTCCCGCCCTAACAGCGCTGTGGGTGTACCTACACCACAGGGGACAAAATACTGGGACTCCCTTTCGAAAAGCGCTGTGGGTGTACCTACACCACAAGGGACAAAATCCTGGAACTCCCTCCCTAACAGCGCTGTGGGTGTACCTACACCACAAGGGAAGAAATCCTGGAACGTCCTCCCTAACAGGGCTGTGTGTATAACTAAATCACAGAGGACAAAATCCTGGAACTCGCTCCATATCAGCACCGTGTGTTTATCTACACAACACGGACAATATCCTGGAACTCCCTCCCTAACAGCGCTGTGGGTGTAACTACTGCACAGGGACAAAATCCTGGAACTCCCTCCCTAACAGGGCTGTGGGTGTACCTACACCACAGGAGACAAAAACCTGGAACTCCAGCCCTAACAGCGCTGTGGGTGTACCTACTACAAAGGGACAAAATCCAGGAACTCCCTCCCTAACAGCGCGGTGGGTGGATCTACACCACAGGGGACAAAATCCTGGAACTACCTCCCTAACAGCGCTGTGGGTGTAACTATATCACAGAGGACAAAATCCTGGAACTCGCTCCATATCAGCACCGTGGGTGTACCAACACCAGAGAGGACAAAATCCTGGAACTCACTCCCTAACAGCGCTGTGGGTGTACATACAGCACCGGGGACAAAATGCTGGAACTCGCTCCCTAACAGTGTTGCGGGTGCACCTATATCAAATGAGCAAAATCCTGGAACTCCCTCCCTAATAGAGCCGTGGGAATACCTATACCACATGGGCAAAATCCTGGAACTCCCTCCCTAACAGCGCCGTGGGTGTACCTATACCATAGGGGACAAAATGCTGGAACTCCCTCCCTTATAGCGCTGTGGGTGTACCTACACCACACAGGGACAAAATCCTGGTACTCACTCCCTAAAAACACTGTGGGTGTACACACACCACACGGACAAAATCCTGGAACACCCTCTCTAACATCACTGTGGGTGTACACACACCACAGGGACAAAATCCTGGAAGTCCCTCCTTAACAGCGCTGTGGGGGCACCTACACCACAGTGGACAAAATCCTGGAACTCCAGCCCTAACAGCGCTGTGGGTGTACCTACACGACAGGGGACAAAATACTGGGACTCCCTTTCTAAAAGCGCTGTGGGTGTACCTACACCACAGGGGAAAAAATCCTGGAACTCCCTCCCTAACAGCGCTGTGGGTGTAACGACTCCACAGGGACAAAATCCTGGAACTCCCTCCCTAACAGCGCTGTGGGTGTAACTACTCCACAGGGACAAAATCCTGGAACTCCCTCCCTAACAGCGCTGTGGGTGTACATACAACACCGGGGACAAAATGCTGGAACTCGCTCCCTAACAGAGTTGTGGGTGTACCTATATCAAATGGCCAAAATCCTGGAACTCCCTCCCTAAAAGAGCCGTGGGAATACCTATACCACATGGGCAAAATCCTGGAACTCCCTCCCTAACAGCGCCATGGGTGTACCTGTACCATAGGGGACAAAATCCTGGAATTCCCTCCCTAACAGTGCCGTGGGTGTACCTACACCACAGGGGACAAAATCCTGGTACTCACTCCCTAAAAACACTGTGGGTGTACACACACCACACGGACAAAATCCTGGAACTCCCTCTCTAACATCACTGTGGGTGTACAAACACCACAGGGACAAAATCCTGGAACTCCCTCCCTAACAGGGCTGCGGGAGTACCAACACCACACAGGGGACAAAATCCTGGAACTCCCTCCCTAACAGCGCTGTGGGTGTAACTACTCCACAGGGACAAAATCCTGGAACTCCCTCCCTAACAGGGCTGTGGGTGTACCTACACCACACAGGGGACAAAATCCTGGAACTCCCTCCCTAACAGCGCTGTGGGTGCACCTACACCACTGTGGACAAAATCCTGGAACTCCAGCCCTAACAGCGCTGTGGGTGTAACTACTCCACAGGGACAAAATCCTGGAACTCCCTCCCTAACAGCGCTGTGGGTGTAACTACTCCACAGGGACAAAATCCTGGAACTCCCTCCCTAACAGCGCTGTGGGTGTAACTGTATCACAGAGGACAAAATCCTGGAACTCGCTCCATATCAGCACTGTGGGTGTACCAACACCAGAGAGGACAAAATCCTGGAACTCACTCCCTAACAGCGCTGTGGGTGTACATACACCACAGGGACAAAATCCTGGAACTCCCTCCCTAACAGCGCTGTGGGTGTACCTACACCACAAGGGAAAAAATCCTGGAACGTCCTCCCTAACAGGACTGTGTGTATAACTAAATCACAGAGGACAAAATCCTGGAACTCGCTCCATATCAGCACCGTGTGTTTATCTACACAACACGGACAATATCCTGGAACTCCCGCCCTAACAGCGCCGTGGTTGTACCTACACCACAGGGACAAAATCCTGGAACTCCGTCCCTAACAGCGCTGTGGGTGTACCTACACCACACAGGGACAAAATCCAGGAATGCCCTCCCTAACAGTGCTGTGGGTGTATCTACACCACAGGGGACAAAATCCTGGAACTCCCTCCCTAACAGCGCCGTGGGTGTACCTACACCACAAGGGACAAAATCCTGGAACTCCCGCCCTAACAGCGCTGTGGGTGTACCTACACCACAGGGGACAAAATACTGGGACTCCCTTTCGAAAAGCGCTGTGGGTGTACCTACACCACAAGGGACAAAATCCTGGAACTCCCTCCCTAACAGCGCTGTGGGTGTACCTACACCACAAGGGAAGAAATCCTGGAACGTCCTCCCTAACAGGGCTGTGTGTATAACTAAATCACAGAGGACAAAATCCTGGAACTCGCTCCATATCAGCACCGTGTGTTTATCTACACAACACGGACAATATCCTGGAACTCCCTCCCTAACAGCGCTGTGGGTGTAACTACTGCACAGGGACAAAATCCTGGAACTCCCTCCCTAACAGTGCTGTGGGTGTACCTACACCACAGGAGACAAAAACCTGGAACTCCAGCCCTAACAGCGCTGTGGGTGTACCTACTACAAAGGGACAAAATCCAGGAACTCCCTCCCTAACAGCGCGGTGGGTGGATCTACACCACAGGGGACAAAATCCTGGAACTACCTCCCTAACAGCGCTGTGGGTGTAACTATATCACAGAGGACAAAATCCTGGAACTCGCTCCATATCAGCACCGTGGGTGTACCAACACCAGAGAGGACAAAATCCTGGAACTCACTCCCTAACAGCGCTGTGGGTGTACATACAGCACCGGGGACAAAATGCTGGAACTCGCTCCCTAACAGTGTTGCGGGTGCACCTATATCAAATGAGCAAAATCCTGGAACTCCCTCCCTAATAGAGCCGTGGGAATACCTATACCACATGGGCAAAATCCTGGAACTCCCTCCCTAACAGCGCCGTGGGTGTACCTATACCATAGGGGACAAAATGCTGGAACTCCCTCCCTTATAGCGCTGTGGGTGTACCTACACCACACAGGGACAAAATCCTGGTACTCACTCCCTAAAAACACTGTGGGTGTACACACACCACACGGACAAAATCCTGGAACACCCTCTCTAACATCACTGTGGGTGTACACACACCACAGGGACAAAATCCTGGAAGTCCCTCCTTAACAGCGCTGTGGGGGCACCTACACCACAGTGGACAAAATCCTGGAACTCCAGCCCTAACAGCGCTGTGGGTGTACCTACACGACAGGGGACAAAATACTGGGACTCCCTTTCTAAAAGCGCTGTGGGTGTACCTACACCACAGGGGAAAAAATCCTGGAACTCCCTCCCTAACAGCGCTGTGGGTGTAACGACTCCACAGGGACAAAATCCTGGAACTCCCTCCCTAACAGCGCTGTGGGTGTAACTACTCCACAGGGACAAAATCCTGGAACTCCCTCCCTAACAGCGCTGTGGGTGTAACTACTCCACAGGGACAAAATCCTGGAACTCCCTCCCTAACAGCGCCGTGGGTGTACCTACACCACAAGGGACAAAATCCTGGAACTCCCGCCCTAACAGCGCTGTGGGTGTACCTACACCACAGGGGACAAATTACTGGGACTCCCTTTCGAAAAGCGCTGTGGGTGTACCTACACCACAAGGGACAAAATCCTGGAACTCCCTCCCTAACAGCGCTGTGGGTGTACCTACACCACAAGGGAAGAAATCCTGGAACGTCCTCCCTAACAGGGCTGTGTGTATAACTAAATCACAGAGGACAAAATCCTGGAACTCGCTCCATATCAGCACCGTGTGTTTATCTACACAACACGGACAATATCCTGGAACTCCCTCCCTAACAGCGCTGTGGCTGTAACTACTCCACAGGGACAAAATCCTGGAACTCCCTCCCTAACAGTGCTGTGGGTGTACCTACACCACAGGAGACAAAATCCTGGAAATCCAGCCCTAACAGCGCTGTGGGTGTACCTACTACACAGGGACAAAATCCAGGAACTCCCTCCCTAACAGCGCGGTGGGTGGATCTACACCACAGGGGACAAAATCCTGGAACTACCTCCCTAACAGCGCTGTGGGTGTAACTATATCACAGAGGACAAAATCCTGGAACTCGCTCCATATCAGCACCGTGGGTGTACCAACACCAGAGAGGACAAAATCCTGGAACTCACTCCCTAACAGCGCTGTGGGTGTACATACAGCACCGGGGACAAAATGCTGGAACTCGCTCCCTAACAGTGTTGCGGGTGCACCTATATCAAATGAGCAAAATCCTGGAACTCCCTCCCTAATAGAGCCGTGGGAATACCTATACCACATGGGCAAAATCCTGGAACTCCCTCCCTGACAGCGCCGTGGGTGTACCTATACCATAGGGGACAAAATCCTGGAACTCCCTCCCTAACAGCGCCGTGGGCGTACCTACACCACAGGGGACAAAATGCTGGAACTCCCTCCCTTATAGCGCTGTGGGTGTACCTACACCACACAGGGACAAAATCCTGGTACTCACTCCCTAAAAACACTGTGGGTGTACACACACCACACGGACAAAATCCTGGAACACCCTCTCTAACATCACTGTGGGTGTACACACACCACAGGGACAAAATCCTGGAACTCCCTCCTTAACAGCGCTGTGGGTGCACCTACACCACAGTGGACAAAATCCTGGAACTCCAGCCCTAACAGCGCTGTGGGTGTACCTACACGACAGGGGACAAAATACTGGGACTCCCTTTCTAAAAGCGCTGTGGGTGTACCTACACCACAGAGGAAAAAATCCTGGAACTCCCTCCCTAACAGCGCTGTGGGAGTAACGACTCCACAGGGACAAAATCCTGGAACTCCCTCCCTAACAGCGCTGTGGGTGTAACTACTCCACAGGGACAAAATCCTGGAACTCCCTCCCTAACAGCGCTGTGGGTGTAACTACTCCACAGGGACATAATCCTGGAACTCCCTCCCTAACAGCGCTGTGGGTGTAACTACTCCACAGGGACAAAATCCTGGAACTCCCTCCCTAACAGTGCTGTGGGTGTAACTATATCACAGAGGACAAAATCCTGGAACTCACTCCATATCAGCACCGTGGGTGTACCAACACCAGAGAGGACAAAATCCTGGAACTCACTCCCTAACAGCGCTGTGGGTGTACATACACCACAGGGGACAAAATCCTGGAACTCCCTCCCGAACAGCGCTGTGGGTGTAACTACTCCACAGGGACAAAATCCTGGAACTCCCTCCCTAACAGGGCTGTGGGAGTACCAACACCACACAGGGGACAAAATCCTGGAACTCCCTCCCTAACAGCGCTGAGGGTGAAACAACTCCTCAGGGACAAAATCCAGGAACTCCCTCCCTAACAGGGCTGTGGGTGCACCTACACCACACAGGGGACAAAATCCTGGAACTCCCTCCCTAACAGCGCTGTGGGAGTAACTACTCCACAGGGACAAAATCCTGGAACTCCCTCCCTAACAGGGCTGTGGGTGTAACTATATCACAGAGGACAAAATCCTGCAACTCGCTCCATATCAGCACCGTGGGTGTACCAACACCAGAGAGGACAAAATCCTGGAACTCACTCCCTAACAGCGCTGTGGGTGTACATACACCACAGGGGACAAAATCCTGGAACTCCCTCCCGAACAGCGCTGTGGGTGTAACTACTCCACAGGGACAAAATCCTGGAACTCCCTCCCTAACAGGGCTGTGGGAGTACCAACACCACACAGGGGACAAAATCCTGGAACTCCCTCCCTAACAGCGCTGTGGGTGTAACTACTCCTCAGGGACAAAATCCAGGAACTCCCTCCCTAACAGGGCTGTGGGTGCACCTACACCACACAGGGAACAAAATCCTGGAACTCCCTCCCTAACAGCGCTGTGGGAGTAACTACTCCACAGGGACAAAATCCTGGAACTCCCTCCCTAACAGGGCTGTGGGTGTAACTATATCACAGAGGACAAAATCCTGGAACTCGCTCCATATCAGCACCGTGGGTGTACCAACACCAGAGAGGACAAAATCCTGGAACTCACTCCCTAACAGCGCTGTGGGTGTACATACAACACCGGGGACAAAATGCTGGAACTCGCTCCCTAACAGTGTTGTGGGTGTACCTATATCAAATGGGCAAAATCCTGGAACTCCCTCCCTAATAGAGCCGTGGGAATACCTATACCACATGGGCAAAATCCTGGAACTCCCTCCCTAACAGCGCCATGGGTGTACCTATACCATAGGGTCAAAATCCTGGAACTCCCTCCCTAACAGCGCCCTGGGTGTACCTACACCACAGGGGACAAAATGCTGGAACTCCCTCCCTAACAGCGCTGTGGGTGGACCAACACCACACAGGGACAAAATCCTGGTACTCACTCCCTAAAAACATTGTGGGTGTACACACACCACACGGACAAAATCCTGGAACTCCCTCTCTAACATCACTGTGGGTGTACACGCACCACAGGGACAAAATCCTGGAACTCCCTCCCGAACAGGGCTGTGGATGTATCTACACCACAGGGGACAAAATGCTGGGACTCCCTTTCTAAAAGCGCTGTGGGTGTACCTACACCACAGGGGAAAAAATATTGGAACTCCCTCCCTAACAGGGCTGTGGGTATAACTAAATCACAGAGGACAAAATTCTGGAACTCCCTCCCCAACAGCGCTGTGGGTGTACCAACAAAACAGGGAACAAAATCCTGGAACTCCCTCCCTAACAGCGCTGTGGGTGTACCTACACCACAGGGGACAAAATCCTGGAACTCCCTCCCGAACTGCGCTGTGGGTGTACCTACACCACACAGGGGACAAAATCCTGGAACTCACTCCCTAACAGCGCTGTGGGTGTACCTACACCACAGGGACAAAATCCTGGAACTCCATCCCTAACAGCGCCGTGGGTGCACCTACACCACAGGGGACAAAATCCTGGAACTCCATCCCTAACAGCGCCGTGGGTGTACCTACAGCACAGGGGACAAAATCCTGGAAATCCCTCCTTAACAGCGCAGTGGGGTACCTACACAACATGGGACAAAATCCTGGAAAACCCTCCCTAACAGCGCTGTGGGTGTACCTACACCACAGGGACAAAATCCTGGAACTCCCTCCCTAACAGCGCCGTGGGTGTACCTACAACACAGGTACAAAATGCTGGAACTCGCTCCCTTATAGCGCTGTGGGTGTACCTACACCACACAGGGACAAAATCCTGGTACTCACTCCCTAAAAACACTGTGGGTGTACACACACCACACGGACAAAATCCTGGAACTCCCTCTCTAACTTCACTGTGGGTGTACACACACCACAGGGACAAAATCCTGGAAGTCCCTCCTTAACAGCGCTGTGCGTGCACCTACACCACAAGGACAAAATCCTGGAACTCCAGCGCTAACAGCGCTGTGGGTGTACCTACACCACAGGGGACAAAATACTGGGACTCCCTTTCTAAAAGCGCTGTGGGTGTACCTACACCACAGGGGAAAAAATATTGGAACGCCTTCCTTAACAGGGCTGTGGGTATAACTAAATCACAGAGGACAAAATCCTGGAACACGATCCATATCAGCACCGTGTGTTTATCTACACAACACGGACAATATCCTGGAACGCCCTCCCTAACAGGGCTGTGGGTATAACTAAATCACAGAGGACAAAATCCTGGAACACGCTCCATATCAGCACCGTGTGTTTATCTACACAACACGGACAATATCCTGGAACTCCCTCCCTAACTGCACCGTGGGCGTACCTTCACCACAAGGGACAAAATCCTGGAACACCCTCCCTAACAGCGCTGTGGGTGTACCTACACAACAGGGGACAAAATCCTGGAAATCCCTCCCTAACAGCGCCGTGGGTGTACCTACACAACAGGGGACAAAATCCTGGAACTCCCTCCCTAACAGCGCTGTGGGTGTACCTACACCACACAGGGACAAAATCCTGGTACTCACTCCCTAAAAACACTGTGGGTGTACACACACCACAGAGACAAAATCCTGGAACTCCCTCTCTAACATCACTGAGGGTGTACCTACACAACAGGGGACAAAATCCTGGAAATCCCTCTCTAACAGCGCCGTGGTTGTACCTACACCACAGGGACAATATCCTGGAACTCCCTCCCTAACAGCGCTGTGGCTGTAACTACTCCACAGGGACAAAATCCTGGAACTCCCTCCCTAACAGTGCTGTGGGTGTACCTACACCACAGGAGACAAAATCCTGGAAATCCAGCCCTAACAGCGCTGTGGGTGTACCTACTACACAGGGACAAAATCCAGGAACTCCCTCCCTAACAGCGCGGTGGGTGGATCTACACCACAGGGGACAAAATCCTGGAACTACCTCCCTAACAGCGCTGTGTGTGTAACTATATCACAGAGGACAAAATCCTGGAACTCGCTCCATATCAGCACCGTGGGTGTACCAACACCAGAGAGGACAAAATCCTGGAACTCACTCCCTAACAGCGCTGTGGGTGTACATACAGCACCGGGGACAAAATGCTGGAACTCGCTCCCTAACAGTGTTGCGGGTGCACCTATATCAAATGAGCAAAATCCTGGAACTCCCTCCCTAATAGAGCCGTGGGAATACCTATACCACATGGGCAAAATCCTGGAACTCCCTCCCTGACAGCGCCGTGGGTGTACCTATACCATAGGGGACAAAATCCTGGAACTCCCTCCCTAACAGCGCCGTGGGCGTACCTACACCACAGGGGACAAAATGCTGGAACTCCCTCCCTTATAGCGCTGTGGGTGTACCTACACCACACAGGGACAAAATCCTGGTACTCACTCCCTAAAAACACTGTGGGTGTACACACACCACACGGACAAAATCCTGGAACACCCTCTCTAACATCACTGTGGGTGTACACACACCACAGGGACAAAATCCTGGAACTCCCTCCTTAACAGCGCTGTGGGTGCACCTACACCACAGTGGACAAAATCCTGGAACTCCAGCCCTAACAGCGCTGTGGGTGTACCTACACGACAGGGGACAAAATACTGGGACTCCCTTTCTAAAAGCGCTGTGGGTGTACCTACACCACAGAGGAAAAAATCCTGGAACTCCCTCCCTAACAGCGCTGTGGGAGTTACGACTCCACAGGGACAAAATCCTGGAACTCCCTCCCTAACAGCGCTGTGGGTGTAACTACTCCACAGGGACAAAATCCTGGAACTCCCTCCCTAACAGCGCTGTGGGTGTAACTACTCCACAGGGACATAATCCTGGAACTCCCTCCCTAACAGCGCTGTGGGTGTAACTACTCCACAGGGACAAAATCCTGGAACTCCCTCCCTAACAGTGCTGTGGGTGTAACTATATCACAGAGGACAAAATCCTGGAACTCACTCCATATCAGCACCGTGGGTGTACCAACACCAGAGAGGACAAAATCCTGGAACTCACTCCCTAACAGCGCTGTGGGTGTACATACACCACAGGGGACAAAATCCTGGAACTCCCTCCCGAACAGCGCTGTGGGTGTAACTACTCCACAGGGACAAAATCCTGGAACTCCCTCCCTAACAGGGCTGTGGGAGTACCAACACCACACAGGGGACAAAATCCTGGAACTCCCTCCCTAACAGCGCTGAGGGTGAAACAACTCCTCAGGGACAAAATCCAGGAACTCCCTCCCTAACAGGGCTGTGGGTGCACCTACACCACACAGGGGACAAAATCCTGGAACTCCCTCCCTAACAGCGCTGTGGGAGTAACTACTCCACAGGGACAAAATCCTGGAACTCCCTCCCTAACAGGGCTGTGGGTGTAACTATATCACAGAGGACAAAATCCTGCAACTCGCTCCATATCAGCACCGTGGGTGTACCAACACCAGAGAGGACAAAATCCTGGAACTCACTCCCTAACAGCGCTGTGGGTGTACATACACCACAGGGGACAAAATCCTGGAACTCCCTCCCGAACAGCGCTGTGGGTGTAACTACTCCACAGGGACAAAATCCTGGAACTCCCTCCCTAACAGGGCTGTGGGAGTACCAACACCACACAGGGGACAAAATCCTGGAACTCCCTCCCTAACAGCGCTGTGGGTGTAACTACTCCTCAGGGACAAAATCCAGGAACTCCCTCCCTTACAGGGCTGTGGGTGCACCTACACCACACAGGGAACAAAATCCTGGAACTCCCTCCCTAACAGCGCTGTGGGAGTAACTACTCCACAGGGACAAAATCCTGGAACTCCCTCCCTAACAGGGCTGTGGGTGTAACTATATCACAGAGGACAAAATCCTGGAACTCGCTCCATATCAGCACCGTGGGTGTACCAACACCAGAGAGGACAAAATCCTGGAACTCACTCCCTAACAGCGCTGTGGGTGTACATACAACACCGGGGACAAAATGCTGGAACTCGCTCCCTAACAGTGTTGTGGGTGTACCTATATCAAATGGGCAAAATCCTGGAACTCCCTCCCTAATAGAGCCGTGGGAATACCTATACCACATGGGCAAAATCCTGGAACTCCCTCCCTAACAGCGCCATGGGTGTACCTATACCATAGGGTCAAAATCCTGGAACTCCCTCCCTAACAGCGCCCTGGGTGTACCTACACCACAGGGGACAAAATGCTGGAACTCCCTCCCTAACAGCGCTGTGGGTGGACCAACACCACACAGGGACAAAATCCTGGTACTCACTCCCTAAAAACATTGTGGGTGTACACACACCACACGGACAAAATCCTGGAACTCCCTCTCTAACATCACTGTGGGTGTACACGCACCACAGGGACAAAATCCTGGAACTCCCTCCCGAACAGGGCTGTGGATGTATCTACACCACAGGGGACAAAATGCTGGGACTCCCTTTCTAAAAGCGCTGTGGGTGTACCTACACCACAGGGGAAAAAATATTGGAACTCCCTCCCTAACAGGGCTGTGGGTATAACTAAATCACAGAGGACAAAATTCTGGAACTCCCTCCCCAACAGCGCTGTGGGTGTACCAACAAAACAGGGAACAAAATCCTGGAACTCCCTCCCTAACAGCGCTGTGGGTGTACCTACACCACAGGGGACAAAATCCTGGAACTCCCTCCCGAACTGCGCTGTGGGTGTACCTACACCACACAGGGGACAAAATCCTGGAACTCACTCCCTAACAGCGCTGTGGGTGTACCTACACCACAGGGACAAAATCCTGGAACTCCATCCCTAACAGCGCCGTGGGTGCACCTACACCACAGGGGACAAAATCCTGGAACTCCATCCCTAACAGCGCCGTGGGTGTACCTACAGCACAGGGGACAAAATCCTGGAAATCCCTCCTTAACAGCGCAGTGGGGTACCTACACAACATGGGACAAAATCCTGGAAAACCCTCCCTAACAGCGCTGTGGGTGTACCTACACCACAGGGACAAAATCCTGGAACTCCCTCCCTAACAGCGCCGTGGGTGTACCTACAACACAGGTACAAAATGCTGGAACTCCCTCCCTTATAGCGCTGTGGGTGTACCTACACCACACAGGGACAAAATCCTGGAACTCCCTCTCTAACTTCACTGTGGGTGTACACACACCACAGGGACAAAATCCTGGAAGTCCCTCCTTAACAGCGCTGTGCGTGCACCTACACCACAAGGACAAAATCCTGGAACTCCAGCGCTAACAGCGCTGTGGGTGTACCTACACCACAGGGGACAAAATACTGGGACTCCCTTTCTAAAAGCGCTGTGGGTGTACCTACACCACAGGGGAAAAAATATTGGAACGCCTTCCTTAACAGGGCTGTGGGTATAACTAAATCACAGAGGACAAAATCCTGGAACACGATCCATATCAGCACCGTGTGTTTATCTACACAACACGGACAATATCCTGGAACGCCCTCCCTAACAGGGCTGTGGGTATAACTAAATCACAGAGGACAAAATCCTGGAACACGCTCCATATCAGCACCGTGTGTTTATCTACACAACACGGACAATATCCTGGAACTCCCTCCCTAAATGCACCGTGGGCGTACCTTCACCACAAGGGACAAAATCCTGGAAACCCTCCCTAACAGCGCTGTGGGTGTACCTACACAACAGGGGACAAAATCCTGGAAATCCCTCCCTAACAGCGCCGTGGGTGTACCTACACAACAGGGGACAAAATCCTGGAACTCCCTCCCTAACAGCGCTGTGGGTGTACCTACACCACACAGGGACAAAATCCTGGTACTCACTCCCTAAAAACACTGTGGGTGTACACACACCACAGAGACAAAATCCTGGAACTCCCTCTCTAACATCACTGAGGGTGTACCTACACAACAGGGGACAAAATCCTGGAAATCCCTCTCTAACAGCGCCGTGGTTGTACCTACACCACAAGGACAAAATCCTGGAACTCCCTCCATAACAGCGCTGTGGGTGTACACACACCACAGGGACAAAATCCTGGAACTACCTCCCTAACAGGGCTGTGGGTGTACCTACACCACACAGGGGACAAAATCCTGGAACTCCCTCCCTAACAGCGCTGTGGGTGTAACTACTCCACAGGGACAAAATCCTGGAACTCCCTCCCTAACAGGGCTGTGGATGTACCTACACCACAGGGGACAAAATACTGGGACTCCCTTTCTAAAAGCGCTGTGGGTGTACCTACACCACAGGGGAAAAAATATTGGAACGCCCTCCCTAACAGAGCTGTGGGTATAACTAAATCACAGAGGACAAAATCCTGGAACTCGCTCCATATCAGCACCGTGTGTTTATCTACACAACACGGACAATATCCTGGAACACCCTCCCTAACAGGGCTGTGGGTATAACCAAATCACAGAGGACAAAATCCTGGAACACGCTCCATATCAGCACCGTGTGTTTATCTACACAACACGGACAATATCCTGGAACTCCCTCCCTAACCGCACCGGGGGTATACCTACACCACAAGGGACAAAATCCTGGAACACCCTCCCTAACAGCGCTGTGGGTGTACCAACACAACAGGGGACAATATCCTGGAAATCCCTCCCTAACAGCGCCGTGGGTGTACCTACACAACAGGGGACAAAATCCTGGAACTCAGTCCCTAAAAACACTGTGGGTGTACACACACCACAGGGACAAAATCCTGGAACTCCCTCTCTAACATCACTGTGGGTGTACCTACACCACACAGGGACAAAATCCTGGAACTCCGGCCCTAACAGCGCTGTGGGAGTACCTACACCACAAGGGACAAAAACCTGGAACTCCCTCCTGAACAGGGCTGTGGATGTATCTACACCACAGGGGACAAAATGCTGGGACTCCCTTTCTAAAAGCGCTGTGGGTGTACCTACACCACAGGGGAAAAAATATTGGAACGCCCTCCATAACAGGGCTGTGGGTATAACTAAATCACAGAGGACAAAATCCTGGAACTCGCTCCATATCAGCACCGTGTGTTTATCTACACAACACGGACAATATCCTGGAAATCCCTCCCTAACAGCGCTGTGGGTGTACCTACACCACAGGGACAAAATCCTGGAACTCCCTCCCTAACAGCGCTGTGGGTGTACCTACACCACAGCGACAAAATCCTGGAACTCCCTCCCCAACAGCGCTGTGGGTGTACCAACAAAACAGGGAACAAAATCCTGGAACTCCCTCCCTAACAGCGCTGTGGGTGTACCTACACCACAGGGGACAAAATCCTGGAACTCCCTCCCGAACTGCGCTGTGGGTGTACCTACACCACACAGGGGACAAAATCCTGGAACTCCCTCCCTAACAGCGCTGTGGGTGTACCAACACCACAGGGACAAAATCCTGGAACTCCATCCCTAACAGCGCCGTGGGTGCACCTACACCACAGGGGACAAAATCCTGGAACTCCATCCCTAACAGCGCCGTGGGTGTACCTACAGCACAGGGGACAAAATCCTGGAAATCCCTCCTTAACAGCGCAGTGGGTGTACCTACACAACATGGGACAAAATCCGGGAAAACCCTCCCTAACAGCGCTGTGGGTGTACCTACACCACAGGGACAAAATCCTGGAATTCCTCCCTAATAGCGCTGTGGGTGTACCTACACCACAGGGACAAAATCCTGGAACTCCCTCCCTAACAGCGCCGTGGGTGTACCTACAACACAGGTACAAAATGCTGGAACTCCCTCCCTTATAGCGCTGTGGGTGTACCTACACCACACAGGGACAAAATCCTGGTACTCACTCCCTAAAAACACTGTGGGTGTACACACACCACACGGACAAAATCCTGGAACTCCCTCTCTAACATCACTGTGGGTGTACACACACCACAGGGACAAAATCCTGGAAGTCCCTCCTTAACAGCGCTGTGGGTACACCTACACCACAGTGGACAAAATCCTGGAACTCCAGCGCTAACAGCGCTGTGGGTGTACCTACACCACAGGGGACAAAATACTGGGACTCCCTTTCTAAAAGCGCTGTGGGTGTACCTACACCACAGGGTAAAAAATATTGGAACACCTTCCCTAACAGGGCTGTGGGTATAACTAAATCACAGAGGACAAAATCCTGGAACACGCTCCATATCAGCACCGTGTGTTTATCAACACAACACGGACAATATCCTGGAACGCCCTCCCTAACTGCACCGTGGGCGTTCCTACACCACAAGGGACAAAATCCTGGAAGACCCTCCCTAACAGCGCTGTGGGTGTACCTACACAACAGGGGACAAAATCCTGGAAATCCCTCCCTAACAGCGCCGTGGGTGTACCTACACAACAAGGGACAAAATCCTGGAACTCCCACCCTAACAGCGCTGTGGGTGTACCTACACCACACAGGGACAAAATCCTGGTACTCACTCCCTAAAAATACTGTGGGTGTACACACACCACAGAGACAAAATCCTGGAACTCCCTCTCTAACATCACTGTGGGTGTACCTACACAACAGGGGACAAAATCCTGGAAATCCCTCTCTAACAGCGCCGTGGTTGTACCTACACCACAGGGACAAAATCCTGGAACTCCCTCCATAACAGCGCTGCGGGTGTACACACACCACAGGGACAAAATCCTGGAACTACCTCCCTAACAGGGCTGTGGGTGTACCTACACCACACAGGGGACAAAATCCTGGAACTCCCTCCCTAACAGCGCTGTGGGTGTAACTACTCCACAGGGACAAAATCCTGGAACTCCCTCCCTAACAGGGCTGTGGATGTACCTACACCACAGGGGACAAAATACTGGGACTCCCTTTCTAAAAGCGCTGTGAGTGTACCTACACCACAGGGGAAAAAATATTGGAACGCCCTCCCTAACAGGGCTGTGGTTATAACTAAATCACAGAGGACAAAATCCTGGAACTCGCTCCATATCAGCACCGTGTGTTTATCTACACAACACGGACAATATCCTGGAACTCCCTCCCTAACAGCACCGTGGGCGTACCTACAACACAAGGGACAAAATCCTGGAACTCCCTCCTTAACAGCACTGTGGGTGTACCTGCAGCAGAGGGGACAAAATCCTGGAAATACCTCCCTAAAAGCGCCGTGGGTGTACCTACACCACAGCGACAAAATCCTGGAACTCCCTCCCCAACAGCGCTGTGGGTGTACCTACACCACAGGGGACAAAATCCTGGAAATACCTCCCTAATAGCGCCGTGGGTGTACCTACACCACAGCGACAAAATCCTGGAACTCCCTCCCCAACAGCGCCGTGGGTGTACCAACAAAACAGGGAACAAAATCCTGGAACTCAATCCCTAACAGCGCGGTGGGTGTACCTACACCACAGGGGACAAAATCCTGGAACTCGCTCCCTAACAGCGCCGCGGGTGCACCTACACCTCAGAGGACAAATTCCTGGAAATACCCTCCCTAACAGCGCAGTGGGTGTACCTACACAACAGGGGACAAAATCCTGGAAATCCCTCCCTAACAGCGCTGTGGGTGTACCTACACCACAGGGACAAAATCCTGGAATTCCTCCCTAACAGCGCTGTGGGTGTACCTACAACACAGGGACAAAATCCTGGAACTCCCTCCCTAACAGCAGTCTGGGTGTACCTACACCACAGGGACAAAATCCTGGAACTCCCTCCCTAACAGCGCTGTGGGTGTACCTACACCACACAGGGACAACATCCTGGTACTCACTCCCTAAAAACACTGTGGGTGTGCACACACCACAGGGACAAAATCCTGGAACTCCCTCTCTAACATCACTGTCGGTGTACCTACACCACACAGGGACAAAATCCTGGAACTCCGGCACTAACAGCGCTGTGGGTGTACCTACACCACAGTGGACAAAATCCTGGAACTCCCGCCCTAACAGCGCTGTGGGTGTACCTACACCACAGGGGACAAAATACTGGGACTCCCTTTCGAAAAACGCTGTGGGTGTACCTACACCAAAAGGGAAAAAATCCTGGAACGTCCTCCCTAAAGGGCTGTGGGTATAACTAAATCACAGAGGACAAAATCTTGGAACTCGCTCCATATCAGCACCATGTGTTTATCTACACAACACGGACAATATCCTGCAACTCCCTCCCTAACAGCGCTGTGGGTGTAACTACTCCACAATGACAAAATCCTGGAACTCCCTCCCTAACAGTGCTGTGGGAGTACCTACACCACAGGAGACAAAATCCTGGAACTCCCGCCCTAACAGTGCTGTGGGTGTACCTACTACACAGGGACAAAATCCTGGACTCCCTCCCTAACAGCGCCGTGGGTGTATCTACACCACAGGGGACAAAATCCTGGAACTACCTCCCTAACAGGGCTGTGCGTGTAACTACTCCACAGGGACAAAATCCTGGAACTCCCTCCCTAACAGGGCTGTGGGTGTACCTACACCACACAGGGGACAAAATCCTGGAACTCCCTCCCTAACAGGGCTGTGGGTGTAACTATATCACAGAGGACAAAATCCTGGAACTCGCTCCATATCAGCACCGTGGGTGTACCAACACCAGAGAGGACAAAATCCTGGAACTCACTCCCTAACAGCGCTGTGGGTGTACATACAGCACCGGGGACAAAATGCTGGAACTCGCTCCCTTTCAGTGTTGTGGGTGTACCTATATCAAATGGGCAAAATCCTGGAACTCCCTTCCTAATAGAGCCGTGGGAATACCTATACCACATGGGCAAAATCTTGGAACTCCCTCCCTAACAGCGCCGTGGGAGTACCTATACCATAGGGGACAAAATCCTGGAACTCCCTCCCTAACAGCGCCGTGGGTGTACCTACACCACAGGGGAAAAAATGCTGGAACTCGCTCCCTTATAGCGCTGTGGGTGTACCTACACCACACAGGGACAAAATCCTGGTACTCACTCCCTAAAAACACTGTGGGTGTACATACACCACACGGACAAAATCCTGGAACTCCCTCTCTAACATCACTGTGGGTGTACACACACCACAGGGACAAAATCCTGGAACTCCCTCCTTAACAGCACTGTGGGTGCACCTACACCACAGTGGACAAAATCCTGGAACTCCAGCCCTAACAGCGCTGTGGGTGTACCTACACCACAGGGGACAAAATACTGGGACTCCCTTTCTAAAAGCGCTGTGGGTATACCTACACCACAGGGGAAAAAATATTGGAACGCCTTCCCTAACAGGGCTGTGGGTATAACTAAATCACAGAGGACAAAATCCTGGAACACGCTCCACATCAGCACTGTGTGTTTATCTACACAACACGGACAATATCCTGGAACGCCCTCCCTAACAGGGCTGTGGGTATAACTAAATCACAGAGGACAAAATCCTGGAACACGCTCCATATCAGCACCGTGTGTTTATCTACACAACACGGACAATATCCTGGAACTCCCTCCCTAACAGCACCGGGGGCATACCTACACCACAAGGGACAAAATCCTGGAACACCCTCCCTAACAGCGCTGTGGGTGTACCAACACAACAGGGGACAATATCCTGGAAATCCCTCCCTAACAGCGCCGTGGGTGTACCTACACAACAGGGGACAAAATCCTGGAACTCAGTCCCTAAAAACACTGTGGGTGTACACACACCACAGGGACAAAATCCTGGAACTCCCTCTCTAACATCACTGTGGGTGTACCTACACCACACAGGGACAAAATCCTGGAACTCCGGCCCTAACAGCGCTGTGGGTGTACCTACACCACAAGGGACAAAATCCTGGAACTCCAGCCCTAAAAGCGCTGTGGGTGTACCTACACCACAAGGGAAAAAATCCTGGAACGTCCTCCCTAACAGGGCTGTGGGTATAACTAAATCACCGAGGACAAAATCCTGGAACTCGCTCCATATCAGCACCGTGTGTTTATCTTTACAACACGGACAATATCCTGCAACTCCCGCCCTAACAGCGCTGTGGGTGTAACTACTTCACAGGGACAAAATCCTGGAACTCCCTCCCTAACAGTGCTGTGGGTGTACCTACACCACAGGAGACAAAATCCTGGAACTCCCGCCCTAACAGCGCTGTGGGTGTACCTACTACACAGGGACAAAATCCTGGACTCCCTCCCTAACAGCGCTGTGGGTGTATCTACACCACAGGGGACAAAAATCTGGAACTACCTCCCTAACAGGGCTGTGGATGTAACTACTCCACAGGGACAAAATCCTGGAACTCCCTCCCTAACAGGGCTGTGGGTGTACCTACACCACACAGGGGACAAAATCCTGGAACTCCCTCCCAAACAGCGCTGTGGGTGTAACTACGCCACAGGGACAAAATCCTGGAACTCCCTCCCTAACAGGGCTGTGGGTGTAACTATATCACAGAGGACAAAATCCCGGAACTCGCTCCATGTCAGCACCGTGGGTGTACCAACACCAGAGAGGACAAAATCCTGGAACTCACTCCCTAACAGCGCTGTGGGTGTACATACAGCACCGGGGACAAAATGCTGGAACTCGCTCCCTAACAGTGTTGTGGGTGTTCCTATATCAAATGGGCAAAATCCTGGAACTCCCTCCCTAATAGAGCCGTGGGAATACCTATACCACATGGGCGAAATCCTGGAACTCCCTCCCTAACAGCGCCGTGGGTGTACCTACACCACAGGGGACAAAATGCTGGAACTCGCTCCCTTATAGCGTTGTGGGTGTACCTACACCACACAGGGACAAAATCCTGGTACTCACTCCCTAAAAACACTGTGGGTGTACACACACCACACGGACAAAATCCTGGAACTCCCTCTCTAACATCACTGTGGGTGTACACACACCACAGGGACAAAATCCTGGAACTCCCTCCTTAACAGCGCTGTGGGTGCACCTACACCACAGTGGACAAAATCCTGGAACTCCAGCCCTAACAGCGCTGTGGGTGTAACTACTCCACAGGGACAAAATCCTGGAACTCCCTCCCTAACAGCGCTGTGGGTGTAACTACTCCACAGGGACAAAATCCTGGAACTCCCTCCCTAACAGCGCTGTGGGTGTAACTATATCACAGAGGACAAAATCCTGGAACTCGCTCCATATCAGCACCGTGGGTGTACCAACACCAGAGAGGACAAAATCCTGGAACTCACTCCCTAACAGCGCTGTTGGTGTACATACACCACAGGGACAAAATCCTGGAACTCCCTCCCTAACAGCGCTGTGGGTGTACCTACACCACAAGGGAAAAAATCCTGGAACGTCCTCCCTAACAGGGCTGTGTGTATAACTAAATCACAGAGGACAAAAACCTGGAACTCGCTCCATATCAGCACCGTGTGTTTATCTACACAACACGGACAATATCCTGGAACTCCCGCCCTAACAGCGCCGTGGTTGTACCTACACCACAGGGACAAAATCCTGGAACTCCCTCCCTAACAGCGCTGTGGGTGTACCTACACCACACAGGGACAAAATCCAGTAACTCCCTCCCTAACAGTGCTGTGGGTGTATCTACACCACAGGGGACAAAATCCTGGAACTCCCTCCCTAACAGCGCCGTGGGTGCACGTACACCACAAGGGACAAAATCCTGGAACTCCCGCCCTAACAGCGCTGTGGGTGTACCTACACCACAGGGGACAAAATACTGGGACTCCCTTTCGAAAAGAGCTGTGGGTGTACCTACACCACAAGGGACAAAATCCTGGAACTCCCTACCTAACAGCGCTGTGGGTGTACCTAGACCACAAGGGAAAAAATCCTGGAACGTCCTCCCTAACAGGGCTGTGTGTATAACTAAATCACAGAGGACAAAATCCTGGAACTCGCTCCATATCAGCACCGTGTGTTTATCTACACAACACGGACAATATCCTGCAACTCCCTCCCTAACAGCGCTGTGGGTGTAACTACTCCACAGGGACAAAATCCTGGAACTCCCTCCCTAACAGTGCTGTGGGTGTACCTACACCACAGGAGACAAAATCCTGGAACTCCCGCCCTAACAGCGCTGTGGGTGTACCTACTACACAGGGACAAAGTCCAGGAACTCCCTCCCTAACAGCGCGGTGGGTGGATCTGCACCACAGGGGACAAAATCCTGGAACTACCTCCCTAACAGCGCTGTGGGTGTAACTATATCACAGAGGACAAAATCCTGGAACTCGCACCATATCAGCACCGTGGGTGTACCAACACCAGAGAGGACAAAATACTGGAACTCACTCCCTAACAGCGCTGTGGGTGTACATACAGCACCGGGGACAAAATGCTGGAACTCGCTCCCTAACAGTGTTGTGGGTGTACCTATATCAAATGGGCAAAATCCTGGAACTCCCTCCCTAATAGAGCCGTGGGAATACCTATACCACATGGGCAAAATCCTGGAACTCCCTCCCTAACAGCGCCGTGGGTGTACCTATGCCATAGGGGACAAAATCCTGGAACTCCCTCCCTAACAGCGCCATGGGTGTACCTACACCACAGGGGACAAAATGCTGGAACTCCCTCCCTTATAGCGCTGTGGGTGTACCTACACCACACAGGGACAAAATCCTGGTACTCACTCCCTAAAAACACTGTGGGTGTACACACACCACACGGACAAAATCCTGGAACTCCCTCTCTAACATCACTGTGGGTGTACACACACCACAGGGACAAAATCCTGGAACTCCCTCCTTAACAGCGCTGTGGGTGCACCTCCACCACAGTGGACAAAATCCTGGAACTCCAGCCCTAACAGCGCTGTGGGTGTACCTACACCACAGGGGACAAAATACTGGGACTCCCTTTCTAAAAGCGCTGTGGGTGTACCTACACCACAGGGGAAAAAATATTGGAACGCCTTCCCTAACAGGGCTGTGGGTATAACTAAATCACAGAGGACAAAATCCTGGAACACGCTCCACATCAGCACCGTGTGTTTATCTACACAACACGGACAATATCCTGGAACGCCCTCCCTAACAGGGCTGTGGGTATAACTAAATCACAGAGGACAAAATCCTGGAACACGCTCCATATCAGCACCGTGTGTTTATCTACACAACACGGACAATATCCTGGAACACCCTCCCTAACAGCACCGTGGGCGTACCTACACCACAAGGGACAAAATCCTGGAACACCCTCCCTAACAGCGCTGTGGGTGTACCTACACAACAGGGGACAAAATCCTGGAAATCCCTCCCTAACAGCGCCGTGGGTGTACCTACACAACAGGGGACAAAATCCTGGAACTCCCTCCCTAACAGAGCTGTGGGTGTACCTACACCACACAGGGACAAAATCCTGGTACTCACTCCCTAAAAACACTGTGGGTGTATACACACCACAGGGACAAAATCCTGGAACTCCCTCTCTAGCAGCACTGTGGGTGTACCTACACAACAGGGGACAAAATCCTGGAAATCCCTCTCTAACAGCGCCGTGGTTGTACCTACACCACAGGGGACAAAATACTGGGACTCCCTTTCGAAAAGAGCTGTGGGTGTACCTACACCACAAGGGAAAAAATCCTGGAACGTCCTCCCTAACAGGGCTGTGTGTATAACTAAATCACAGAGGACAAAAACCTGGAACTCGCTCCATATCAGCACCGTGTGTTTATCTACACAACACGGACAATATCCTGGAACTCCCGCCCTAACAGCGCCGTGGTTGTACCTACACCACAGGGACAAAATCCTGGAACTCCCTCCCTAACAGCGCTGTGGGTGTACCTACACCACACAGGGACAAAATCCAGGAACTCCCTCCCTAACAGTGCTGTGGGTGTATCTACACCACAGGGGACAAAATCCTGGAACTCCCTCCCTAACAGCGCCGTGGGTGCACGTACACCACAAGGGACAAAATCCTGGAACTCCCGCCCTAACAGCGCTGTGGGTGTACCTACACCACAGGGGACAAAATACTGGGACTCCCTTTCGAAAAGCGCTGTGGGTGTACCTACACCACAAGGGACAAAATCCTGGAACTCCCTCCCTAACAGCGCTGTGGGTGTACCTACACCACAAGGGAAAAAATTCTGGAACGTCCTCCCTAACAGGTCTGTGTGTATAACTAAATCACAGAGGACAAAATCCTGGAACTCGCTCCATATCAGCACCGTGTGTTTATCTACACAACACGGACAATATCCTGCAACTCCCTCCCTAACAGCGCTGTGGGTGTAACTACTCCACAGGGACAAAATCCTGGAACTCCCTCCCTAACAGTGCTGTGGGTGTACCTACACCACAGGAGACAAAATCCTGGAACTCCCGCCCTAACAGCGCTGTGGGTGTACCTACTACACAGGGACAAAATCCAGGAACTCCCTCCCTAACAGCGCGGTGGGTGGATCTACACCACAGGGGACAAAGTCCTGGAACTACCTCCCTAACAGCGCTGTGGTTGTAACTATATCACAGAGGACAAAATCCTGGAACTCGCACCATATCAGCACCGTGGGTGTACCAACACCAGAGAGGACAAAATCCTGGAACTCACTCCCTAACAGCGCTGTGGGTGTACATACAGCACCGGGGACAAAATGCTGGAACTCGCTCCCTAACAGTGTTGTGGGTGTACCTATATCAAATGCGCAAAATCCTGGAACTCCCTCCCTAATAGAGCCGTGGGAATACCTATACCACATGGGCAAAATCCTGGAACTCCCTCCCTAACAGCGCCGTGGGTGTACACACACCACAGGGACAAAATACTGGAACTCCCTCCTTAACAGCGCTGTGGGTGCACCTACACCACAGTGGACAAAATCCTGGAACTCCAGCCCTAACAGCGCTGTGGGTGTACCTACACCACAGGGGACAAAATACTGGGACTCCCTTTCTAAAAGCGCTGTGGGTGTACCTACACCACAGGGGAAAAAATATTGGAACGCCTTCCCTAACAGGGCTGTGGGTATAACTAAATCACAGAGGACAAAATCCTGGAACACGCTCCACATCAGCACCGTGTGTTTATCTACACAACACGGACAATATCCAGGAACGCCCTCCCTAACAGGGCTGTGGGTATAACTAAATCACAGAGGACAAAATCCTGGAACACGCTCCATATCAGCACCGTGTGTTTATCTACACAACACGGACAATATCCTGGAACACCCTCCCTAACAGCACCGTGGGCGTACCTACACCACAAGGGACAAAATCCTGGAACACCCTCCCTAACAGCGCTGTGGGTGTACCTACACAACAGGGGACAAAATCCTGGAAATCCCTCCCTAACAGCGCCGTGGGTGTACCTACACAACAGGGGACAAAATCCTGGAACTCCCTCCCTAACAGCGCTGTGGGTGTACCTACACCACACAGGGACAAAATCCTGGTACTCACTCCCTAAAAACACTGTGGGTGTATACACACCACAGGGACAAAATCCTGGAACTCCCTCTCTAGCAGCACTGTGGGTGTACCTACACAACAGGGGACAAAATCCTGGAAATCCCTCTCTAACAGCGCCGTGGTTGTACCTACACCACAGGGACAAAATCCTGGAACTCCCTCCCTAACAGCTCTGTGGGTGTACCTACACCACACAGGGACAAAATCCTAAAACTCCCTCCCTAACAGTGCTGTGGGTGAATCTACACCACAGGGGACAAAATCCTGGAACTCCCTCCCTAACAGCGCCGTGGGTGTACCAACACCACAAGGGACAAAATCCTGGAACTCCCGCCCTAACAGCGCTGTGGGTGTACCTACACCACAGGGGACAAAATACTGGGACTCCCTTTCTAACAACGCTGTGGGTTTACCTACACCACAAGGGAAAAAATCCTGGAACGTCCTCCCTAACAGGGCTGTGTGTATAACTAAATCACAGAGGACAAAATCCTGGAACTCGCTCCATATCAGCACCGTGTGTTTATCTACACAACACGGACAATATCCTGGAACTCCCTCCCTAACAGCGCTGTGGGTGTAACTACTCCACAGGGACAAAATCCTGGAACTCCCTCCCTAACAGCGCTGTGGGTGTACCTACACCACAGGGGACAAAATCCTGGAACTCCCTCCCTAACAGCGCTGTGGGTGTAACTACTCCACCGGGACAAAATCCTGGAACTCACTCCCTAACAGCGCTGTGGTTGTAACTACTCCACAGGGACAAAATCCTGGAACTCCCTCCCTAACAGCACTGTGGGTGTAACTACTCCACAGGGACAAAATCCTGGAACTCCCTACCTAACAGCGCTGTGGGTGTAACTACTCCACAGGGACAAAATCCTGGAACTCCCTCCCTAACAGGGCTGTGGGTGTAACTATATCACAGAGGACAAAATCCTGGAACTCGCTCCATATCAGCACCGTGGGTGTACTAACACCAGAGAGGACAAAATCCTGGAACTCACTCACTAACAGAGCTGTGGGTGTACATACACCACAGGGACAAAATCCTGGAACTCCCTCCCTAACAGCGCTGTGGGTGTACCTACACCACAAGGGAAAAATTCCTGGAACGTCCTCCCTAACAGGGCTGTGTGTATAACTAAATCACAGAGGACAAAATCCTGGAACTCGCTCCATATCAGCACCGTGTGTTTATCTACACAACACGGACAATATCCTGGAACTCCCGCCCTAACAGCGCCGTGGTTGTACCTACACCACAGGGACAAAATCCTGGAACTCCCTCCCTAACAGCGCTGTGGGTGTACCTACACCACACAGGGACAAAATCCTGGAACTCCCTCCCTAACAGTGCTGTGGGTGTATCTACACCACAGGGGACAAAATCCTGGAACTCCCTCCCTAACAGCGCCGTGGGTGTACCTACACCACAAGGGACAAAATCCTAGAACTCCCGCCCTAACAGCGCTGTGGGTGTACCTACACCACAGGGGACAAAACACTGGGACGCCCTTTCGAAAAGCGCTGTGGGTGTACCTACACCACAAGGGACAAAATCCTGGAACTCCCTCCCAAACAGCGCTGTGGGTGTACCTACACCACAAGGGAAAAAATCCTGGAACGTCCTCCCTAACAGGGCGGTGTGTATAACTAAATCACAGAGGACAAATTCCTGGAACTCGCTCCATATCAGCACCGTGTGTTTATCTACACAACACGGACAATATCCTGGAACTCCCTCCCTAACAGCGCTGTGGGTGTAACTACTCCACAGGGACAAAATCCTGGAACTCTCTCCCTAACAGCGCTGTGGGTGTACCTACACCACAGGGGACAAAATCCTGGAACTCCCTTTCGAAAAGCGCTGTGGCTGTACCAACACCACAAGGGACAAAATCCTGGAACTCCCTCCCTAACAGCGCTGTGGGTGTACCTACACCACACAGGGACAAAATCCAGGAACTCCCTCCCTAACAGTGCTGTGGGTGTATCTACACCACAGGGGACAAAATCCTGGAACTCCCTCCCTAACAGTGCCGTGGGTGTACCGAGACAACAAGGGACAAAATCCTGGAACTCCCGCCCTAACAGCGCTGTGGGTGTACCTACACCACAGGGGACAAAATACTGGGACTCCCTTTCGAAAAGCGCTGTGGGTATACCTACACCACAAGGGACAAAATCCTGGAACTCCCTCCCTAACAGCGCTGTGGGTGTACCTACACCACAAGGGAAAAAATCCTGGAACGTCCTCCCTAACAGGGCTGTGTGTATAACTAAATCACAGAGGACAAAATCCTGGAACTCGCTCCATATCAGCACCGTGTGTTTATCTACACAACACGGACAATATCCTGCAACTCCCTCCCTGACAGCGCGGTGGGTGGATCTACACCACAGGGGACAAAATCCTGGAACTACCTCCCTAACAGCGCTGTGGGTGTAACTATATCACAGAGGACAAAATCCTGGAGCTCGCACCATATCAGCACCGTGGGTGTACCAACACCAGAGAGGACAAAATCCTGGAACTCACTCCCTAACAGCGCTGTGGGTGTACATACAGCACCGGGGACAAAATGCTGGAACTCGCTCCCTAACAGTGTTGTGGGTGTACCTATATCAAATGGGCAAAATCCTGGAACTCCCTCCCTAATAGAGCCGTGGGAATACCTATACCACATGGGCAAAATCCTGGAACTCCCTCCCTAACAGCGCCGTGGGTGTACCTATACCATAGGGGACAAAATCCTAGAACTCCCTCCCTAACAGCGCCGTGGGTGTACCTACACCACAGGGGACAAAATGTTGGAACTCCCTCCCTTATAGCGCTGTGGGTGTACCTACACCACACAGGGACAAAATCCTGGTACTCACTCCCTAAAAACACTGTGGGTGTACACACACCACACGGACAAAATCCTGGAACTCCCTCTCTAACATCACTGTGGGTGTACACGCACCACAGGGACAAAATCCTGGAACTCCCTCCTTAACAGCGCTGTGGGCGCACCTACACCACAGTGGACAAAATCCTGGAACTCCAGCCCTAACAGCGCTGTGGGTGTACCTACACCACAGGGGACAAAATGCTGGGACTCCCTTTCTAAAAGCGCTGTGGGTGTACCTACACCACAGGGGAAAAAATATTGGAACGCCTTCCCTAACAGGGCTGTGGGTATAACTAAATCACAGAGGACAAAATCCTGGAACACGCTCCACATCAGCACCGTGTGTTTATCTACACAACACGGACAATATCCTGGAACGCCCTCCCTAACAGGGCTGTGGGTATAACTAAATCACAGAGGACAAAATCCTGGAACACGCTCCATATCAGCACCGTGTGTTTATCTACACAACACGGACAATATCCTGGAACACCCTCCCTAACCGCACCGTGGGCGTACCTACACCACAAGGGACAAAATCCTGGAACACCCTCCCTAACAGCGCTGTGGGTGTACCTACACAACAGGGGACAAAATCCTGGAAATCCCTCCCTAACAGCGCCGTGGGTGTACCTATACCATAGGGGACAAAATCCTGGAACTCCCTCCCTAACAGCGCTGTGGGTGTACCTACACCACACAGGGACAAAATCCTGGTACTCACTCCCTAAAAACACTGTGGGTGTATACACAGCACAGGGACAAAATCCTGGAACTCCCTCTCAAGCAGCACTGTGGGTGTACCTACACAACAGGGGACAAAATCCTGGAAATCCCTCTCTAACAGCGCCGTGGTTGTACCTACACCACAGGGACAAAATCCTGGAACTCCCTCCCTAACAGCTCTGTGGGTGTACCTACACCACACAGGGACAAAATCCTGGAACTCCCTCCCTAACAGTGCTGTGGGTGTATCTACACCACAGGGGACAAAATCCTGGAACTCCCTCCCTAACAGCGCCGTGGGTGTACCTACACCACAAGGGACAAAATCCTGGAACGTCCTCCCGAACAGGGCTGTGTGTATAACTAAATCACAGAGGACAAAATCCTGGAACTCGCTCCATATCAGCACCGTGTGTTTATCTACACAACACGGACAATATCCTGGAACTCCCGCCCTAACAGCGCCGTGGTTGTACCTACACCACAGGGACAAAATCCTGGAACTCCCTCCCTAACAGCGCTGTGGGTGTACCTACACCACACAGGGACAAAATCCTGGAACTCCCTCCCTAACAGTGCTGTGGGTGTATCTACACCACAGGGGACAAAATCCTGGAACTCCCTCCCTAACAGCGCTGTGGGTGTACCTACACCACAGGGGACAAAATACTGGGACGCCCTTTCGAAAAGCGCTGTGGGTGTACCTACACCACGAGGGACAAAATCCTGGAACTCCCTCCCTAACAGCGCTGTGGGTGTACCTACACCACAAGGGAAAAAATCCTGGAACGTCCTCCCTAACAGGGCGGTGTGTATAACTAAATCACAGAGGACAAAATCCTGGAACTCGCTCCCTAACAGTGTTGTGGGTGTACCTATATCAAATGGGCAAAATCCTGGAACTCCCTCCCTAATAGAGCCGTGGGAATACCTATACCACATGGGCAAAATCCTGGAACTCCCTCCCTAACAGCGCCGTGGGTGTACCTATACCATAGGGGACAAAATCCTGGAACTCCCTCCCTAACAGCGCCGTGGGTGTACCTACACCACAGGGGACAAAATGCTGGAACTCCCTCCCTTATAGCGCTGTGGGTGTACCTACACCACACAGGGACAGAATCCTGGTACTCACTCCCTAAAAACACTGTGGGTGTACACACACCACACGGACAAAATCCTGGAACTCCCTCTCTAACATCACTGTGGGTGTACACACACCACAGGGACAAAATCCTGGAACTCCCTCCTTAACAGCGCTGTGGGTGCACCTACACCACAGTGGACAAAATCCTGGAACTCCAGCCCTAACAGCGCTGTGGGTGTAACTACTCCACAGGGACAAAATCCTGGAACTCCCTCCCTAACAGCGCTGTGGGTGTAACTACTCCACAGGGACAAAATCCTGGAACTCCCTCCCTAACAGCGCTGTGGGTG